>CM052541.1:175052736-175077659 GCA_028533065.1 Trachops cirrhosus
AGGGCTTGGTGATGATGAACTCCTTTAACTTGACCTTATCTGAGAAGCACTTGATCTGCCCTTCCATTCTAAATGAAAGCTTTGCTGGATAGAGCAATCTGGGATATAGGTCCTTGCCTTTCATGACCTGGAATACTTCTTTCCAGCCCCTTCTCTAACAGAGCAAAGCTGAGGTGGAGCAGCCTCCTGCCTCCCAGCACAACCTCCTTCATCCATGCCCTCTGTTGACCTTACCTGGGGCTTCCACGCAGCTGGGCTCTTTCCTCTGAAACTGCCACCACCTCTTAAAAACTTAAAAGGATCTGTTAACCGGTTCAAATTATGTATACACATTGTTGGTGATTCATGCATTCCGGTGGTACAAAGCATATTTACTTACTCAAGGGATTTTCTGTACCAGCAAACCCCAAAGGGAATTGGGGGCTGTAGGTGCGGGGAGGCTTTTTTTGAAGACAATTTTTTTTTTATCTTAGATTATTCAGTACAGTTTCAATCTTTTATTCCCTTTGATAAAGCAGCCAGATTCAGTCCGAGTATGAAGGTGAAGGTCGCCCCTACTCCCTGGGAAGGTGGATCAGCCTGCAGATCCTGGTTCTGAGAGGTTCTGAGTGTAGAAGAGAATCACCCCCCTACTCTGAGACTTAGCATGCCCCGGCACAGACCTGCTGCACACAGCAGGCAAAGACGGAATCAGATACAAGTGATAGTTCTGGTTTTATCTGAGCCTCTATGTTCTTTGCTGAAGGATCAAAACACCTAGCACATACTTCTAGATTCCTTAATATCTTTTCTTCTAAGCAATTCAGATGCATGAAAAATTTAAGTTGAAGTGAATCCATGTGTTTCATAAGATTTATCTTTAAAAACATGCCCATTGGCTTAAACGCTTATATTTCTTTTTGTCCCAGGCTTGTTTATATTTATTTTCCACTGTGCTATGAAGGAGAACGTGCAGAAACAGTGGAGGCGGCACCTCTGCTGTGGAAGATTTCGGTTAGCGGACAACTCAGGTAAGGGGCATGTTGGTGACTGGTTTTCACATCTAACAGCAGTAGTGGGAAATGCTTGTCGTTTGCTTTTCCATTGCCAGAGAAAGTTATAAAGGTGGGCTGTGGAGCCTGAGGGTATTACGAATGCAAGAGGTTGGAGGACTCTAGGCCCAACCCGTTTGTTTGGCAAAGGAGAACATGAAGTCCGCACAGGCTGAGCTGCTCAAGGTTTTATGTCTAACTTAACAACTCAGATATCCAGAGCTTCCAATAAGCCATCGGCACCTTTCCACATTTCTGAGGTCCTCGTTAGGCTAAGAGATTTTTCTCAACTATAAAAGAAATACCTGAAGAAAAGTATTACATTTTTTTAAAAATTACCATCAGTTGAGCACGGGCTGTGAACCAAAGCATCGCAGGTTCGATTCCCAGTCAGGGCACATGCCTGGGTTGCAGGCCAGGTCCCCAGTGGGGACCACATGAGAGGCAACCGCACATTGATGTTTCTCTCTCTCTCCTCCCGCTCCTCCCCTCTGTAAAATAAATAAATAAAATATTTAAAAAAAAATTACCATCAGTGCTTACTTCTCAGCGTTAGGACGGTAAAGTGGGGTTTTAAACAATGCGTGACACAACGTCAAAGTAAGAAACTTATCTGTTTCTTCAGTTTATCGTTGTTTACATCAAATGCTCTGGAAGCATTACTTAAATAACACAGTGACGATTCTTCAGGCCAGAACATACTCCCCCCACAGCAGATTAATGTGGAGATGTCATTTCTTTCAGACTGGAGTAAGACAGCTACCAATACCATCAAGAAAAGCTCTGATAACCTGGGAAAATCATTGTCCTCAAGCTCCATTGGTTCCAACTCAACCTACCTTACATCCAAATCGAAATCCAGCGGTCCCACCTACTACAAAAGGAATAGTCACACTGGTAAGTCCTTCTGGCCGTGGTCAAGGTGTTCTCCAATGCAGTTCTCAGCACATACTCATTGTGAAGACTAGCGTATCATGGAGATGGATGGACCATAGTGCCCATTAGGGTGCTTGTCTTACATTTATGAAAACCAAAATCTACTTGAAGACCTTATTCAGCACCTGTGTGAATATTGTCTTTTTTAGATTTTATAACCTGCATTGAATCTACATAGCCATGATATCATTGATTCTGAATATTTTTGTAACTTCCTTTGATTCAAAACTTAGTTCTCTTAAAAAATTATAGTATCTTGTTTAATAAGTTATATATCTTATTTTAAAATTCTGCATAGAACTTGAGTTGCAGATTATTTCAGCATAGTATGAAAGTTACTAGGCAGGTTTGCATAGAAACAGAAAGAAACACCATCCAGGATGTATATTACTGCTAAGAATTAAATCATTAACCATTGAAGGTATTATTGGTGACTCTGTTTAAATCACTGATTAAACAAAAAAAGAAAATATGAAAGACTAGAGGACACCATATTTGGAAAGGGATACAGGAAGGTGAGAAAAACCTCATCTTTGTTGATCTCCTGTATCTTCATGATGTTTACAATGACCACACATTCTAACAGTAAGCATGTAGTAAGCAGTCCTGAAGAGAACATGGAAATAAAGATGAGTTTGCAGTACTTGAGAGCCAGTGACGAGTGAAATAAGGCACAATCTTTTAATAATTTCAAAGGAAAATAGCAGAATTGCTACTTTTAAATACTAATGGAACCTCAGGCAAACAGCTGTCAGCACATCACCCAGCACTTTCCTAATAAAAGATGCTTCTAAAAGGGTACTGGGAATCACTTTTTAATTTGAATTTGTTGAGCTGTTGAACATAAACAGAGGTGAATGGCACAAAAAGATTCATCTTTGGCTTTGGGCAGACAGTGAGCGTGTTGCATGATGTGTAGGTGCTCACACGGCAAACACTTAAAGCTCCAGTGTCCTCATGTATGTTTGCGTCCTCCCACCCGTCCCTCCTCACACACCTGGCTGCCCCGCCACGGGAGTGGCCACTGCCTGGGATTCAAGAAAGCACTGCAGAAAGATGTTTGAGTGTATGGAGAGTTTGTCGGTTCCAAAATTAATTAGAGAAAGATAATCTGAAAATTTGGAACAGTGTAGGAGATTCTTGGAGTCAAAGATATTTTTGGTAATTTAATAAAAGCTATAAACTCTCTTCCAGCATAAGGTACAGCCTTTGAGTTTTGTACACAGTTTTGCCTAAAACTAAAATCCTGTGCACCCCTGCTGGAAATACCTGTGTAAGAAAATTAGTAACAGGTGTTATCTGTTAGATATATGTTAGAGATAACCTAACATAGATTATTCTACCCAATGGGTAGTTTCCTGGCACAAAATATCTTTTATTTACAATAAATGAATTTTTCCTCTTATATGCTTGACCTTAAAATTAAATACTCATTTAGTGTCCCCTTCTAAAATACAAATAGTTTATACTTTATGTCAGTTAAGAAAGAGTAGGATTAGACCCATTGAATTGTTTTCCTCTTAACACAGCTTAACACAGATAGCCTCAAGAAATGCCGTTATAAAAATAGGAGAGAAGATAAAAAGGTAGATAATTTGGAACAGGGTCCATTTGGGGAGCATTCATGAAAGACTTGAAAGTCTTAAGGATCATAGGGAAAATGGTGAAAGGAAATGCAGAAATGGAGAAACCAAAGAAGAACTTTGCATATTTTTTAAAGAATTCATTAATGGAAGTTTATTATAATAAAACCCTTGGCGTTAAATGGGTCCTTGTCAACTGGCATGAGGCTATAGTTGGCTGTATGCCATACTTCTATGATATAGCCAATTCTGGTCTCCCGTCACCTGACCTGCCAGCAGCCTTCTGCTGCCTAGCGGGTTCTCAGCGGGACTGCTGGGTGCTTGGGCCCCATGGAGTCACGGCATATCACCGTGGCTATCTAGTTGGTTTATTTCTTGGAATTGATCTAGAAATTCGTATGTTTATGGTATAGATAATGTCTTCTAAGACCATTCCTTCAACAAAAGTGGATCATTCAGGTAAACTTTTATTTTTCTTTTTTGAATGCATGAGTTTGTTGCAAGGTAATAAGAAAATATTTGCATGAATGAAACTAAGACTCTGCTGCACCAGCAAAATTGCTTGTTCTTTACAATACTTAGCGAACACAATGACATTCTTGCCCTGAGCTGGGATTTCTGAAATTTCCAACGGTTGTCTGCTGTGCTGGCTCTTGTCTGCATGGGGGTCTGCAAGCCACGCCTTCTAGGAAATGTACCATGCTCTTAGTAAGTCTCCTGTCAAGTAAAGTAACCACCACTACAACAAAAGCAGTACTTGACAGGTTCGTGTTGGAAAGGTGGAAAGTGCGATTCTTTACTTTTCACTGCCCTTATGAATTACTGGATATGTCATGGTACATTCGTAGAAGTCATAAGAGAGAAATTGTTGATTTCAAGGCTGCTTTTTGAGGATTTTTATCTGCTTAAAATCTCAGCATAGGTCAAATAATAGTTCATTTCCCTAGCCCCTGGTTTTCAAAATTGCAGCTATAATCAAAATCTATATTGCCCATACTGTGATAACTAACCAAAGGACTGGGAATAGCATATATATTGATACACAGCCCTTGCTCAGAATTTTACTTTATTAGACTATAAAGACCCTTAAAAGGTCACATATTGGGAATGGAACTGGTCAAAATCTCTAAAAGGTACATGCCCCTGAAATTATCCATGAAGCAGAATGAATATGTCCTTGAAGTTTCTTTGAGGATGTGTAATTTTCTAAAATTACCAAGCAAAAATTGTTCGTTATTGAGATATGTCAACTGAAAAATCCCCAACAGAAAACCAATGGCTAGTGACTACATGAACTGAAAGAAAGCAGACTCAATCAACTTGCCCAGAGCTAAAAGTGGGAGGGGCTTTATACAATGAATGACCTGAGCCTTTTTCTCACGGGTCCTGGGACGTAATCATTGTGGCTGCTTCAGTCTGCCCTTTCTTCCATCAATCATCCACTCTCTCTTGCTTCCTTTAGTGCGGGATGGGCACACCGTTTCCTATTTCAGCCTTTTTTTTTTTTTAGTGTCTATTTCAACACAAGGTAACAGTCGAACATTTTGGGTTCTTTCCAAAGACAGCAGATGTAATCATGATGGCTTTTACAATTACTGGAGAATTTTTAATGCTTTTGCTAATACTGGGTCTAACTTACTCAAAACAAAAAAATGGCTAGAAGCGAGCATTCCAGTTGTAGAGCCATGGTTCCTAGAAGCAGATTTTCACGGCAGTCTTTGCCCCTTCCACAGTGACTAGAGAAGACAGAACTGTAGGGAATGAGGACTTTGTAGAAGGCTGTATTTGCTCCTTCATCAGTGTGAAATCTCTGTGGTTAATTTAACGTGAAGGCAGCCGTATATATTTGTAGATAATAGAGCTTAATTGAGTGTCGAGCACTATCTGAGCTGATTTTAGAAGCTTTTGAGTCTAGGGAAATAGTACTTAAGTGTATGATATTGGGAGATTTAGAACAAAAATGTGTTTAGCAGTCTTTTATTATTATCGATTGCTCTGATATTGCTGTCAGCAGTAATATAATTCTGATACTGTAGCAGTTAATAAGAACATATACTGAAACATTTCTGTTAGACATTTTTAATTTCTGTAATTTAAGCATAATTAATAAAAGGTTCTTTTTCTACATTCCAGTCACTTTACAAAGTAAAAACCATTGGAAAATGTGTTCAAAATAGGCTTCCATGTCTGTTTTCATTCACTTTTTATTCTAAAGATCCTTTCAATTATATTGTATAAATTTTTATTATAAAAAATATCAAATATACATATAAAAAGCAAAGATGATAGTATAATGAGTCCCCATGTACCTATCAACTCATAGTCACCTACCCATTTCTCCCTCTCCGTGTTATTTTGAAAACACATCTTAGACATCATATCATTTCCTCCATAAATATCCCGGCATCTTTCAGTTCATTTGCTACATAATCTGTCACTACTTCTTTTGAGCCTTTGCCACCTCTTTTCCTTCGCAGCAGCTTTCTGAATATTCTATTCATCAGCTCTTTGAAATACACCACGACAGGAGCATTTCTTTCTTTCTTCTTCTGTTTTTAATAGGAACATTTCTTAAAACAAACCCCAACAAATTACTAGACGGCAAGTTAACACTGATTTATCCATAGGAATGCACTTTGAAGACAAAAAACATGACGCTTTAGTGCTGCTTATTACCTGGCCTAGGAAAGAACCAGGGCTTCACTTCCTCTGTGTCCTGCTTTAACGTACAAAACACCGTGTCCAGTGTGGTGGCCCTTTGGCACACCCCCAGCTCTTCTTGCAGCCTAATTTCTTGTGTTATTTCTTACAGACAATGCTTCCGTGGACAAGTCCTCATCAAAACTGACCCATGCTGATGGAGAACAAACATCAATCATCCCTGTCCATCAGGTCATTGATAAGGTCAAGGGGTATTGCAGTGCTCATTCAGACAGCTTCTATAAAAATATTATCATGTCAGACACCTTCAGCCACAGCACAAAGTTTTAAAGTCTTTAACACAGGAAAGAGGAATCAGTCTGCAGAAACATGATGCAAGCAGTGAAAACTGTGACTAGCAGGTGGAAATATGCCATCACCTAGGTGACTGCATATATATGAGGAATGTACTTGGTTAAAAAGGCTTTTGTGAAATTCAGAATTTGTCTTTTCAGTGTATTTCTTCCATGGAGAAGTTTCTATCATCACTGAAACTTCAGTACTGACAGCAATGTGACTCAGTGGCCACAGGATGTATGAATTTTTTTAATATATAATTGGATTAGACTAATCAGAGCTCAGGAGGAGACATTAAAATTAGAGGACAAGGGACTGAGCTAGGGACAAACCCTAAGTTAGAGCTCATTCATACCCCACCTCATAGTGAGGTTTGGATATGGCCATTTGCTTCATCGAAATCTTTCTCAACAATCAAAAGCATATAGATATTTCTAACTCTTTTGGTGGCCCACAAACCCCATCTCAGTGCTAGTTCCTGGGAATGCAGTAGCATATTTCCTTTTTCTCAATGAAATTTCAACCATAGATACAAAAGAAATCTAACCTAAAGATTGGATAGGAATTTTTTCTCATACCAAATGTTCAACCTTCAGGAATACCACATACTTAAGAAAGAAAGAATTCCCCGAATTTTGGCCTAGTTAATATGAGGCCATGTAAATTTATACTATTTCACTTATCCTATTCAAGATACAAAGCTTAAATGTCATCATTCATGATCATTAATCCTACACATGGGTGTCAAGCGTAGTGCGGCCCCCCCAGCAGGTGTTAAAGAATGAATCTCTCACCTCCGCTTTTGCTCCTCTACCGTATGCTGAGCTCACGGGCCCAGGGCAAGAATGAGAATTTCCACTGGGCACACTGTGTGTAATAGTCTCTCCCTCTTGGGAATACAGCCATTGAGACTCTCCGGTTTTGCCCTTGCTCCGTAGACTTCAAGGCCTTTGCGAGTGCACAAATGAAAAGCCTGTCACTTCCCCTTTTAAGAGTTTTATTCCAAGGAATATAAACAGACAAATGGGTGACTTATCATAATCAAAATAATTTATAAACAAGTGGGTCTACAATTGCTAGTCTAAAACTATTTGTACATAAGTCTTCTGATTATAAAAGCCAGAGGAGTTCTGGCAAGACAGATGGTGTGTTATTTATGGATTAGATTTCTGCATACAAGCCATGCGTAATATCAAGCAGCTTACCTAACTTTCAAATTATCCTGAGTAATGTGCTTGCTAGTGAATGTTTAGGAGAACAAGTTTTAATTGTTCTTAAATGAGGAATTTGCATCTAGTTTCTCACCAGTGGGTCTCAGTACACGCTGTACCCTTCCATTTGCTCGGGATTATCTGGGAAGTCCCAGATTCTGGGGGTGGCAGCCTAAGTGTTGGGAAGATGAGCCATTCTGGAGCCAATCTGTGTAAAGGCAGCCGCCAGAACCTAGCACCTGGGGGCCTTTCCCTCTGTGCAGAAAGCGGGCAGCTCTCAGTCTGAGACACAGAAGAACGTTCAGTCTGTGCAGCTGCCAAGGGGCCTCTCACCTTTTGCTCATATTCAACCATGAATCTCTGTGCCCATCTTGAGTGGATGATACGATCGTGTGCTGGTGGCTTTTATTGCTGTTCCATTTTGCAGCAGCGTGGAACCCTGTCCTGGGTGGCAGGAGCGCTGCCCAGCTGGGCTGTCACAGGGAAGGGGTGCGTATAGGAGGGAAGGATAGAAAATCTTAAAACCACTCAGATTCACTACCGTGGAGCCAGATTCTTTTCTGTAGCCATATATGAACAGGCTGCTTACTCTGGCAGAGATTACATAGAGGTGAAAATTAATCTTCAGTAGTCACTGAATCTTCATATTTTCCCCAAGCCTTAGAAAGTCATGATAGCATTTAATTAGCTTTCTACTGTGAAATTTCTACCCAAAGTGCTTACCAAGTTAACAGTGGTTAAGAGATATCTACGAAATGACTTTGATTTCTGCTCACATTTATCCAAATCTGGGAAAACCTTTTTTTTTAAATATATTTGACAACAAGGTCAGCTCCACTTTAGAAATGTGCAGTAACCAGGTAAGGAAAAAATGAAGAAACAGCTGAATAGGAACATTTGCAAATGGATTCAGAGGCTGAGCCAAATTCCACCCTCAGTTCTAAGCATACAGTTCTCACCTTCATTGCACCCGCTCCGAACAAAACTTCAGGAATGTAGCTGTGGAGCCAAAATGTAGTTTAGCCTGACTTTGAGAATGGTGTCAATTCACTGTCTTTTTTTTCTTCTTTATCCTCTTTTTTTAAAACTACACTGTGTTAGAGTCTTCCTGGAGATACCCCACCCCCCGCAGAACCAGTACTCGGGCTGTAAAGCTTTTCCGTGTCCGCTGCTGTCATAGACCCTCTGTACATATTTATTTATTTGTGTTCATAAATGTCAGCGTGTTGTCTATCTTAGCTTTGTATCACCTGGCTTTGTTATTTTAATTAACTTTCTACTGCAGAGACTGTATATATATATTTTTTTCTAAATACTTTGTGAAATAGGTTTCTGTGGCAATATCTTTGCATATGATGAATAAAAGTGACTGTGAGTACATTGGAATTAGTGAGAAGCTACTCATGGCGGATTTGCCATTGTAGTTCAATGGAAATGTTTTTCAAATAAATACTTATGTTGTTGGTGTTCCAAACTAGTCGATTCTTTTATGAGTGAGTGTTTTTATTTCTGACTCTTTAAATAGGAAAGGATTATTTGACAGCTGGAAAATAGCCTGCCTCCAATTAAGCTAGTGACAC
The DNA here is from genome assembly GCA_028533065.1 of Trachops cirrhosus. Lineage (NCBI taxonomy): Eukaryota > Metazoa > Chordata > Mammalia > Chiroptera > Phyllostomidae > Trachops > Trachops cirrhosus. The sequence continues at coordinate 175,062,075 of CM052541.1, forward strand.
GGGCTACTTTGCCAAAACACTGAGAATGAGTATGTTACAAAGATCCAGTTCACTGGAGATTAATGCATTTTGAAGGTCTTAGATTTTAAGATGACTGATGTGACGCCAAGCTCTGTGGCCGAGTAGAAGTAATGTAGCTTTCTCTCAGGGGAAGTCTTCAACATCCCAAAGAAGGGAACTCAATCAGTACTATTATATAGAAGTCAGGTCCTGGGATGTTTCTCACACTTATAGTTGCTACTTTCATTGTGGGAGGCTTAGAAAATGACAGAATTTAGAACAGAACCCCCGCACTTCCTTTTGCTGTGATTAGTTCAGAGAACCCCCTTCCTGCAGAGAGCTGAGGCCGCATTTGGCTCACAGCCCTCCTCCGTGCTGAACTGCAAGGTGAGCTTGCTGGTCGCTGCTGAAGGATGTTCCAACATTCACAGCGCCCAGCCAAGCCATGCTAAGAAAACAGGCAGACCGTTGCTTCAGATGCATCTAGGAGCAGGTTACTCCAGAAAGCCCGGAGTCAATGGGAACCAGTCATTTGATTTGCAGGCTGACCCCTGTTTGCAGTGTTTTGAAATGTGAAGGAACTGGGCTTATAAATACAGTGTTTTAGAAGCACTTCTGTGTTTTCAGTTGAATAACATTCTACTTTTCTCATATAAAAACATTAAGTCTCTCTCCCCCTTTCTCTCTCCCTCCTCCCCTCCAACTTTATTTTTTTTCTCGCTTTTTCCCACTCTCTCCCTTCTCCTACCTTCCCTCCCTCTTCATTTCAAAGAATACTTAAAGTAACATTTTTCTTTTTCTGCTTCCCTAGAGAAAAAATAAGAATGAATGTAAAATATTGAAGTGTTTGCATTTGTATTCTATAGCCTGTCAAAAAATGGGGCAAAATGACATGTTTTATTATCACAACCAACTTCAGCCTAAAGTAATTCAGATCTGATAGAAAAAAAAATGAAATCTATAAACATATTGGCTACTCATACTTCTTTGCTTTCCCTTGTAATTTTCCCCACAGTCTGGGGGGGCAGTATTGTTACACCAATCTCTCATTTGGGAAAAGTGGTGATTGAAGACGGTAAGTAACCTCCCTGTGGCCACAGAGAAGGGAAGAGGAGGACTCAAACCTAAGTCCATTGGACTTTGTGTTCATTCTTGTACATCAGAGGACCCCTTCAGAGAATAGGCCGACTTGTGAAGGAAGGTAATTCAAGGACAGGATCAATGCCATAAGATTTTGATAACAGCTTCTAGAACTTCAGACAAAAGCTCTGAACTAGCCAAACATTAGTGAGGATTTGGTCTTTGAAGTTTTGATAGGTGCTGATTGGCCTCCCCGCCGCCCACCCCCAGAGTAAGGAAAGTCATTCCAGACATGGAGGTTGGAAAGTCCGGGGCAGTGAGTGGAACATAGTTGAGGTTTGCTTGATGGTGGGGTGTGTGGGAGAAGGTTGCAGAGCTGCGAAGAAGCCAAAACCAGGCCACTGTGTAAGAGCTGAGTGTCTGGCTGGGTGACTTTCACCTATCAGCAGGAACCGGGGAGCCAGGCAGGCTCTCAGCAGGGAGGAAGTGAGTCCTACTTGGAAGGTGTGTGTAGAAGGATAATTAGAAGGCAGAGTGACTGGACTCAGGGGGAAGAGTGGGGAATCCTCAGGAAAGTTGCTAGAACAGGAAGGCAATTAGGGAAGCAGTTCTCTGGATCTCGGAGGAGTGGGCCTGCCACAAGGCTTTCAAAGCAGCGGGAGCCCTCCTTTGGGTAGGTGCTAACTCTCCATACTTAGCAGTGAGTCCCATTCTTCCCAGTGTCTGGGGGTTAGAGACGCTAAGAAACAAAGCAAGCCTTTCAAGATGGAGGGAGGGAGGGAGGGAAGGAGGGAAAGAAAGACAGAGGAGGAGGGAAAAGAAGAAAAGGGAAAGGAGGAAGGAGGAAAACATTCCTTATGTCAAGAAATGTGGTGGGGGGGGAAACCCTCACAGACAACCGTATGGTGATTACCAGTGGAAAGGGGGATAAGGGCAGGCAGGAGAGGGTAAGGGGGGAAGAGACTTGGCTTGGGGTGGTGAACACACAATATAATATACTAGTGATGTATTATAGAATAGTACACCTGAAACCTATATAACTTTATTACCCAATGTTACCCAAAAAGTTTCAGTTAAAAATAATGTGGTGCAAGGCGGAGAAGAGCTGATGGCTAGTTGTTCAAAGGAGTATGAACGTTAAGGAAGGGGACTTGCATATTTGTTCGCTCTGTGAGCAGATACAACATGTGGAGGTGAATGAGAAGGGGAGGAGGCCGGAGACAGTGCTGGTTGGTGCGGCAGGGCCCTGCGGGGGCGGGTGGAGAGCCCGCAGGTGGTGGGTCAGCCCCAGCAAAGAGGGGGCAGAGCTTCCTTCTGAGGTTGAAAAGCATATTATTAAATTAGACAAGGAGGGGAAAAGGTACAGATACTGAAGAAAATGTGAGCTTCCTGACCTTTAACTGTTAAAGTAATTTAGAGGCTCGTTTCAGCTGCTGGGTGTAATAAGGGAAGTGGTATCAGGATGGGGGGATTTGGGTAAAATTTAAAAGATTTGAAACAGCCTTACAAGAAATGTGAATCCTTAACTGAACTAAACAAATTAATCAATGCTATTTGCCCTTAGAGTAGCTTTTACGTGCATATTCCCCAAATCATCTCATTAAAATATTTTTATTTGTGTTTTGAAAAAACTAGTTCATTTCAAGGTCATAATCAAAAGCTTGATGTTCTAGTGTCTCAAAACTCATTGATTAGGGGTTGATTTTAAACACTTTTTGGTTGACGAGTAATCTCAGACACAAAAATTCAAAATTTTTTGAATTTTTAAATTACATATTTTGGTTGACTTGACTTATTTTTATTCTGAATTACTTAAAATAATTTTTATTTTATTTTAAATTCAAGATGTCAATGAGAATAAAGTATTTGATGTTCACATTAATATACAACCGTAGTATTTATTCTTATAGTGTCTGCTTACACTGTGTGAGAAAACAGCAAAATAAAAGAGTTTACATGCTCTAGGAGCAGAAGAAAGACCGCTGGAGCACGGCAGTATTTGCCTGTTTTCTTGTTCTAAAGCTCAATTGATCAAGTGAATTCAGTGACTAAACCCCTGTGCTAGATTTTTGGGAGGTTGCCAAATAAACACAGAACCTTCCTACAAGGATTTCACTGGCCAGGGGATCTGGCAGACCTGACACATTTGAAAGTGTTTTACTTCAGTGAAAATTGGTTCATCTGCCAAATTAGAGCTAATACATTGTCTCTGATAACGCTTAACAGCAATAAATGTGAAGTGCCTACAATGTCTAGAGCACTTAAACTTGATATTTTCTATTGTTACTGTTTTGTTCCTTTTATTTCATGTGTGTGGCTCTCCTACCGAATGATATTAATATTAAGGTCCAATGCACTGGATTATGTTTATGCTCATCATTTGCATAGGCAGTTGCATACCTCTAGCCCCATAAGATGTGTTTGGTTAATGCTTATGGAATTAAATTGAAATTTGTATGTAGTCTGCCTGGTTCATTTGCACTTATATCTTGGAAAAGTCAATCTCAGAGTACCTTGGATTTCAGTAGGTTTGCCAGAACATGGGCTGGAAATACAAAGCAAAGCAGGAAACACATATTTGCACTATGCTATTCAAGACCCTTTAACCCAAATGCTACAGGTCACGTTATATAATTCAGGCAAATGGGATAAGAACAAAAAGACACCAGTTTGTTATTAGCTTCAATTATCTTTAATGGTATTGGAAAAGGAACTAGACCCAACTCAAGCCTGAGATGAGCAAGAATATAAACCAGCTTTTGAGCAATCAGCTTGGGAACTGTTTTATGGCTGCTTCTGGCTGCAGTGTTAGGGACGTTAGTGCAAGGGCACCTCGGACCCTCGTGGGGACCGTCACATGTGCGGGCAGCCAGACCTGGGGGATCCGGGACCGAGGAATAACGCTCTCACACAGCAAGCACTTATTTTGTCTACAGTGCTATAGTTGTTTGTTTTGTTTTTTCAGATTTTATGTTTTAGAGCAGTTTTACTGTCTCAGCAAAATTGAGAAGAGATTTTTCTCATACCCGACTCCCCGCTCCCACACATTCACAGCCTCCCCCATTACCAGCATCCCCGGCCACTATGGTACATCCATTACATCCCGTGAACCTACAGCGACGCATCACTATCACCAAAGCCCACAGTTTACTTTAGGGTTCATTTTTAATGTAATAAATTCTATAGGTTTGGACAAGTGCAATGGTTTCTATGCATCATTATGGTATCATTTAGGGCACAGAGATAGTGCCCTAAAATGTCTGTTCTCGCCCACTTCCTCTCTCCCCAGCCCTTGGCAACCTCGGACTTCTTACTGTCTCCCTGGTTGAACCTTTTCCAGCATGTCATGTAACTGGAATCATGCAGAATGCAGCCTCTTCAGACTGGCTTCTTTCACTGTCATATGCACTTAAGTTTCCTCTGTGTCTTTTCATGGCTTGATTTTTCTCTTCAGTGCTGAGTAATATTCCATTGTCCAGATATACCACAGTTTATTTATCCATTCACCTACTGAAGGACTTCGGTTGTTTTCAAGATTTGGAAATTATGAATAACACTTTTATACAGATCGTGTGTGAGTTTTTCAGTGGATGTAAGTTTTCAGCTCCTTAGGGTAAACACCAAGGAACATGATGACTGGATTGTACTGCAAGCTTATGTTTAGTTTTGTAAGAAACCACTAGACTGTATTCCAAAGTGGCGATACTATAGTGTTTCCTCTCTACTCGTTGCCCTATGTCTGAGCCCACCCGCTTCCTCTCCAAGGCCTTTCGTTTCTTTTTCCTCGTAGCTTTGTTTTACATGCAGTGCCCATGGGGCCAGTTCAACATGATCTTGCAGCTCCCCATACCATACAGCCATGGTTTCAACATCTTCTTGTTTAAATTCTTGAGAAAGAGTCCCTGATCGAGTCAGCTTCATCCAAACGTCTATACCTTGTCCGAGAACAGTTGGTATGACTGTGGCTGCCCAGACTCACCCACCAGCAGAAGCCTTGGGAAGGGCAAACCCACCCATTCAAATAGGATTCTTGGAGTATGTTCAGTTAGAACAATTAGATTATTTTTAAAAGTGTGCTTTATTAAAGGGTGTAAGCGCATTGTGTCGAGTTGGGTCACCCAGAAAGCAGAACAAACTGAGAAACGCAAACAATTTATTGGGAATAACAGCTGTGAGAGATAAAGGAGAGAGGGAGGCGGAGGTGCTGAAGTGACAAGGTGGGCCAGCAGGTGTCACACCTGTGGAAGGAGAGGCAGAAGGAGTAGGACTGGGTAGGAAGGAGGAAGATCTGATAGGAAGAGCCTCAGATCAGAATGCAACTGTGAGTCTCGCCAGTCCCACCAGGAGCTCCAACACAAAGACTTGTCATTGAGAATCTCTGGGCTGGGGGGACTCAGCCAGGCCCCGCTCCCCGCACTGTGCTCAGCTATTGGCTGGGACTTCATAGGGAAAAACTCCTCAGCCATCAGCCAGCAGCACATCCAAGGTGCTGTGTCTGGAGGCCATTAGCTGACTCCACTGGCTGCAGCAAGCTCCTTATTGAAAGGTCCAAGCAGCATACCCCAGGGCCACCCCTCCATATCCACAAAAATCCAGGATGGCTAGAGACACTGCCTTGCAGGCTGTGTGACCAGAAGTAATACCAAGACCCTCTCCTGGATCGCTCCCAGCATGTCCTGTGCTTCCGAGTGCATGCCGGGCAAACACCAAGCCCGGGACACCAGGCAGCGGTAAGACATTTACAAAGGGATTTTAATCATAAAAAGTGGGGTTTAGAGATTCACTGTGACTCTTAATTCTTCATATTTTTTCTATCTACTTTTACTGTGTGAAATTGAGATGCTCTAGAAACCCATACTGAACCTGAATCAAGCAGTTGAAAATGACTTCTTTTCATCCCCATTTGGTAAATGTCTCTGTTTCCTCACATGGCTCTTAAATTGCTAGGGGAGCTGTGGTAATCTAATTTTTATTAGACGTGCTTTGTGTGAATTCTGGTAAATACGTTTTTGTTCTGGTTAAGTTGTTGTAAGTTTCCAGCTCGTGTATTAGCCTAAGTTCTGTTACTATCTGCCTTTCCGTTTCTGTCAGGGAGAAAGCCAGGTTGCAGCTTTTAGGAAGGCTGGTAAACTCTGAGACTCTCGGCTAGTAAGAGAAGAAGAACTAGAGAAAGAAGTCATGTAGAATTACTATTGTTTGAGGTTTAGAAAGGTGGATTGATCCCATTTTGCTAAAACCAACTATATCTTTATTCTGAAGGAATCATTTAGTGCAGAAGGAAGGTCACTGGTTTAATTCTTAGGAAATATTTACTGGGCTATGAGTGGTCGGCACTGTGTGACTTTACTGTGTCACCTGTCTGCTGTGGGCCTCAGCTCATGTATCCGGCAAGTAAAGGAGGCTGATTAAGTGCTAAAGTATTTTTAGCACTAGAATTTTATAGTTCCCTTGACTTCTTTAAATATAAAAGTTCTAGTAGTTTTTATTTAAACACCAAATCCAAAGACCAAAACAGTAAATGTCCAGCATGACATTTGATCTTGTTCAATCTGAATTTTTCAAGAGAATGCATGCATTTGATATCTTTTTATTTCCAAAATTAATGCCTTTTCTATGCACGTACTTTGATATTTTCAGGTCAGTTTAACTTTTTAAAGATAAATTAGGAAGACCATCTCACAAATAACAAAAAAGAAGATGGCCCAGCAGTAAGGCAGTAAACATCAGAGAGAAAACCCCAGTTTTCTGTTAGTAAATCTGTAGAATTAATGGTCCCCCTAATGTGGGTACAGAAATCTTATTTCTCCTCCCTGGCTGTGTTACACCACTGTGCACAGTCCATAGAGCACAGGTGGCAAACACAAGGCCCGTGGGCCGAATTCGGCCCTCCGCCTTGTTTTACCTGGCTGGCCCGGCACCTTGTTAGCCCTGAGCTCCTTGCCCCTAGTTAAGGAGTAGTTACATTTATACAGTCCTAAAATTACATTCGGCCCTTTGAAGGCAATCACAAGGCTGATGTGGCCTCTGGTGAAAATGAGGCTGACACCATTGCCATTGAGGAAAAGAAGATCACAGATCAACAGGAAATCCAAAGACAGCAAGCAAAACAGATCTGATAGTTGCCAAGAAGGGTCCTCAGATGTGCAAGAGGCTCTCTGGCTGGGTGAGTGAGAAAAGCAAGCCCGATAGGTTCCATTCAATAAACACACGTGGCCCCACAGCGCAGAGGGGGAGTCACCCCTGGGTGGCGAGGCTGGGTTTGCCTTCTGATTAGAGGAAGCCTGGGTATAAAGTTATGGAGGGCAGTTCTTAGCACGGAACTCTTGGCCAAAGAACCAAGATGCTCTGAAGAGAAAATATGTCATGTGATTCCCATTCAAGGGCCCTGAGAATCTCCTAAGTGGTGTCAGACATGAGCTCCCAGACGTGCCAGTGGGAAATCACTCATGGCCGTGCAAATGCTGTGGAGCCGAGCAAGAAGGAGGCTGAACAACTTGCACGTCAGTACAGCTACTAGATCAGTATCTGCATGCTTCCAGTTAACGTTTTTACCTGAAGCTGATAAAAACTTATTTCTTCAAAATGTGTGATAGCTAACTGTATATGTCACTGTGTACATGCACACACGGACTGTTCTCTGAATAAAGTACTCAGTACTGTAAAAAGAATGTTTTCTTTTCAGGAACAATTCCAAGCAAGCACTCCAAACATAAGCATTAGAAAATGTTTTACTAGACCTTTATAGAAAAATCAGTTTGTAGTTACAAAGTGTTGGCTTTCCCCCGCCTCCCTTATCCACAAAAGCTGGAAGGGATTGCGAACATACTTGTGGCTTTCATTCTTCCAAATAATTCCCAATTCATTTGGACAATTTTTTCCTTCAAAGGATCTTTTTTTAAAAAACATTTGTTCTGGTCACTCAATAAAAGCCCTTGAAATTTAAGCATTCTCTCCCTAACCCTTGAGTTAAATTTTTGCCATATCTCACTTAGCATGCATTTGGGATGAAAAGTGGCCGTGGGAAGGCTGCACTCGCAGTGAGGAAGCAGACATGCCATCGCCTGTCCTTGCTTTCTGTCACCTCTTTTATGCCCATCTCCCCAGTGTGAGCGACCCCAGGGCCACTGAGCACGTCCTGAGAGAATTAGGTGTGCAGAGCGTTGCTTTCTGCACGGCTCCACGGAGCAGCGGGCAAGGCTCGCATCCCTCCCTCCCGCGAAATCCTTGTCAGCACAGACCTCTGGTAAGTCCAGTGTGGGGTGGGCAGGAATCCAGAATATAATGTTTCCTGCACGATAATAGTGCTATTTCCTAAAATTCATGAAAATGAGCTGTTAAGTTTCATGAAACATTCCTTGTCGTAAAAATTGCTCCATTATCATTCAGGTCAGTGAAAATGGCCTCTTAGAGGAGCTGGAAGGCACAGAGTCTCCCTGTGTTTCCTTTACAGAGAAGAAAGCAACTCCGGAGTTTAGCTGAGATTGTAATGGTGGGAAATTGTGACCCACCCCACCATTCTATTCACATTGTTTCTGGGAATGCTGACTCTGACGAATGCGTGGCTTGTAATTAAACAGCATGTTTATATAAGAATCCTAGGGACTACCTTCAAAAGATATAGACCCCGACCTTCAGGCATCCCAGTTCCAGATTTGCTGACCTTCAACTGTGGAACCAGGATGACATGAAGTCAGGACAATGTGAATCCAGGACGACTAAACGGAGAGGATGCACACAGGACTGTCACTTGCCTTATCCGGACGGACTGTGCTCATCTGCACGTAGAGAACTTTTCAACTCCCTCCACTGATCTCTTTGTTCTGTTTCCCCTCTCCCTCCTTACAAAAACCTCTGACTCCACTGGGAGAGGTAGACATGCTTTGTGACATGAGTCCCGCATCTTCCAGGTTGCCAGCACTTGAAAATAAACCGCTGTCCTTTACCTTGGCACCTGCCTCTCAAGTAGCGACAGGCAGCTGGACTTTTGGTTGCAAGATAAGTGCCTTCCCTCTTGAACCCTGAACCTCAAACCAAGAGACAACCAGGATGTGGCTGGCATCTTATTAAGAGGATGACCTGGTTCCTTAGTCGGTAGACTAGTTTTAATTTGATATGGAGGCAGTAAAGCCCATTCAATTAGTGGCTGCACTGAGTATACCTAGATGTGTGTGTATACACATATATGTTACATACTATATATCTAACATTATCAATTATTCAGCGTTCTCCAGAGAAACAAAACCAACAGGATGCATGTATATAGAGAGATTTATTTAGAAGAATTGGCCGATAGGAGTGTGAGAGATTGGCAAATCTAAAACCCGATGGGATCAGCCAACAGGCTGGACACCAGGGAAGCACTGCAGTCTGAGGCCCAGGGCATCTGCAGGCAGAAGGCCTTCTTCCTGGGGATGGGGGTGGAGGATCAGGTCATTCTAGTAAGGCCTTAGGCTGACAGGCTGGAACTCACCCCCTGTATGGAAGGTAATCTGCTTTACTCAAAGTCCATCAATTTAAATGTTAACCTCATTATCCAGAAAGCACATTCACAGATTCACAGAAACACCCAGAGTAATGTTTGGCCAAGTGTCTGGGCGCTGTGGCCCAGACAAGTCGACACACGCACTTAACCATCACTATTCTTTTCTTTTTTTTTCTTTTTCTTTTTTGCTATTCTATTAATACAGAAGGACTATTCGGGAAATGCTTTTTGCAGGATGGAGTGATGTTAACCACTCATGTATCAGTTCCTATTCTTGGCCCCACATAAGGTCAGGACATTTTCAGAAGGCAAATACTTTAGCACTTCCCCGACTTTCAAAGGGGTTATGCTAGCTAATGCCTACAGAAACTGCCTCTAAAACGGCTAACACAATGGGAACGGAAGGAGGTCATACGGCCCTGTCACCTGCCCCCAGCTTCTCTGGACCCCATTTCTTCTTTATACTGTTTTTCCTTCATGTGAGCTGCATGGTACTCACCAACACATCCAGGAAAATGATATAAAAATGCCATTCATTTCAAAATAAAAATGGTAATAATACCAATGCTTCTTTCTGTCCCCTAAGTATGATTTCCTTAAATCAGAAAAGGGAAGTATTTGTTGTACAAATAGCAAAGGATTTGTGATTAAGAAATATATTTTGCAGTCCCAACTGTCACTTACTGGGAAATATATAGTTTACTCTTTCCAAGCCTCAGTTTTCTCATCTCCAAAGTGGGGGGTGAATTTGTTGATGTTAACTCACTCACTTGTGTGGATCAGTGGACATAAACTATGTGAAGGTATTTTGTAAATGATAAAGCATTATATGGTCTTGATTAGTATAACTGGTTTTTCATTAAGTCAAATTCTCTGGGTTACAGAACCCTGGGCCCCATTCGTGGTCCTGGCGGTCTGACACTGACTGGAAACTGTGATTACTGAAGAAGGCATCTCTCCTGTCTACATGAGGTTACTAACTTATCACCCAGGAATTTGACCTTAAACTCGGTAGGGGAGACCTCTGCCTAGTGAGTCTGTGGCCCTAGCAAACCTACTGTCTCCTTTTTTGGAGATGCTGATGTATTTTGGAAGATGCTGCATTTCATATTGATGAATCCTTCCGCTGTAGGAAATTCTTTCCTCCTCCAGTCCAGCCAGTCATCTCTACATTTGTTGCAACACTCGCAGAAAATTATTAAATGGAACTTCTCTCTTGCCTGGATGAAACTCAAAGCAGGAATGTGAAGTATTATCAGAGTCGGTCACTCCTGGTAAAAACTAGTGTCTGTGAGGCCAGTGACAATCTTGCACCTTCAAGGCCCATGCTCTCAAAACCAGTGTAAACTTATAATCTCTGCGACATTCTGCAGGTAAGACCAGGATGTAAATGCCAGGCAAGCCAAATTATGTGCCTCCTTAGATTTAAATCAGGAAACAGGTAAAAAAAATTTTTAAGATTGTTTTTGGTGTCCTTGTACTTTCAGGGTTTACACACTTCTATTTTAGTAAAAAACCTCTAATCTTAAAACACATGAGTAGTTTTTTTTTTTTTTTCCTGGTAAGAATAAAAGAAAATGATGCAGCATGAACGTTGGGGAGAAGTAATACCTAACTGTGAGGGAAAGGTTTCTACGACTCAAACCTACCTCTGCAGAGCACCAGTGGGAGGAGAAAAGAGGAAGAACATTTGTAGATTGTGGAGTGGTCCCAAAGGATGTCAAGCATGATGGCCTTTGAAATGAGTCTTGAAATAGACCTTCGAGTACGGAGTTCATCCAGCAGAGAGAGGTTCACACTCAAGGGCATGAAGAAATTCAACTTTGAGTTCATTGGAGGCCTTCGAAGAATTTGGTATCACTGACTGACAGGGTATGAAAGAACGTGTAGCTAAAGAGTTCGTCGGGGTCCAAGTTCTAGTTACTATTGGACATTTCTATATTCCACACAGTAACTAACACAGTGCTTCACTCGTGGTAGGTATTCAATAAGTGTGTGTTAAACGTCTTAATTTTTATTAATCTATGACATATATATGTTTAAAGTACATATAAAATAATGGCCTTTGGAACGTATCCTACCAATAAAGAAGACTTCCTATGAAAAACTAAATCGTGTGTTTTTGGTTAGCTTCTTTTGTTTCATTATACAGTACTGGGTTCTACAAGCCAGTAGCTTACATGAAGGGTTGAAGAATAGTGGTGTCCAATCCCGCCATCCCCAGCCTCCCCTCCCCTCAACTAGCTGTCATCTGCTCCCCATCTGTGAGTCTGTCTCTGTTTCGCTTGTTAGTTCGGCTTGCTCACTAGATCCCACGTAGGAGTGAGAGCACATAGGATTGGTCTTTCTCCGACTGGCTCACTTCACTTGACTCATGGACAGGGACAACAGAGGTGATTGCTGGGGGGAGGGAATAGAAGGGCACTAAGTGGTCATGGGAAAAATACAATAAAGATTAAATCAAAATAAAGTAAAATACCTTTTTGTAAAGAATATGTATACATACACACAATAAAATACTACTCAGCCATAAAAAAGGTTAAATCTTGCCATTTGTGACAGCATGGATAAAGCTTGAGGGCATTATAAGTGTAACATCAGATGGTGCAAGGCAAATACCATTACAATTTCACATTTATGTAGAATATATATTTAAAAACAAACTCATAAGAAGCAGACAACAGATTGGTGGTTACCAGAGGAAAAGGGCAGGGGGTAAATAGAGGGCAAAATGGGTAAAGGAGGGCAATTGTAGGGTGACAGATGGAAATTAGACTTTCGGTGGTGAGGATAATGAAGTATATACAGATGTCAAATTACATACTGTTGCACACCTGAAAATTATAGAATGTTATAAACCAAATTACCTCAATTAAAAATAAAATAAAATACAAAAAAAGAAAAATAGCGGTGTGAGCAAAGAAATCAGTGTATTATTTCAGAATCACAGATTACCTTTGGGAGAGACAAGTCTCTCTAGGACAATGGTTAAAATCACATTCTATGTGCGGGCTCTAAGGAGTCTGGTACTTTCTGGAATCTATTTACAAATATTTTTGTGTGATCATTTTTCAGGGAGCAAGTTTATAGATTTTATGTGATTCTCACAGGACTAAATGACCACCTCTCCCCTAATTAAGAAAAATGAACCCACCCAACCAACCCCTTTTGCTCTGTCACACACATTGGGGCCCAGTGCTTACACTCAGAATCCTGCCCTGCAATGCTTCAGGGGAGAATTTGAAGGTAATAGGAGATATTGTCCAAAGACGTGGGCTCTGCAGGCTGTAAGAATACTCAGCTCTGCCATTGCACCACGAAAGCAGCATTAGAAAATAGGTAACAGAATGAGCATGGCTGTGTTTCAGTGAAACTTTACTCACTAAAACAGGCAGCTGGTTGGATTTGGCTGGCAGGCTGCAGTTTGCTGACCTATGGCTTTTTTAATAACTTAGACGCATACACACACATAAATGTATTTGGATTGTGATTGGTGGTGCATTGAATCCATAAATCAACTTCAACAATTGATGTCTTAAAAATATCAAGCCTTCCAAGCTCTGAACAATATGTCTCTTTGTTTACATCTTTGTTAATTTCTTTCAGCCATGACTCATTATTTCCCATATAGAGGTCTTCCACATCATTTGTCGGATTTATTGTTAAGTATTTCATATTGTTGACACCATTATAAATTGAATTTTTAAATTTTCAACTTTTTGTTAATTGCTGAAATATAGAAACAATTATTCTTCTATTCTGCAATATTTCTAAAGTCATTTATGAGTTCTAGAAGCTATTTTATAGATTCCATTGAATTTTGTACATTGATAATCCTATCATTTAGGAAAAGATCATTTTAATTCTTCCTTTCCAATCCTGATGACTGTTTTCTTCTTGTTTTATTGCATTGGCTCAAATGTTGCATAAAAGTTGGAACAAAGCTGGGTTTCATTTTAGACAATCTCTTCCTGTGATGTAAACAGAATGAAGTAGAAAAGTCACCTGCCCATCTTGATAGACACGGAAAAGTTCTGTCTGTCATGAACACCGGTTGGAAACTAGGAATGAATGGGAGCGTCTTTAATCTGATAAAGGTGCCTACAAAATAAAAACTACCATAAATATCAGATTTAGTGTTGAAATATAAAAAGTGCATTTGGGAATGAGATGAGGCCTGCCAACAGCACACCTATTCAATAAGCCTTAGTGGGACAATAACCAAGAAGAGAATGGAAATTCTAAAAAGGAAACAAAATAAGTAATGTGTAGACAATATGATTCTGTACATAGAAAATAGTCATAAATTAGTTATTAGAAATAGTTAATAAATTTAATAGTTACTGAATAAAATGTGTAACAAATTATATTTCTATATAAATGGACTCTGTATTTCTATATATAAGCAATAAATGATATGAAAATAAAATTATAAAATACTGTCATTTGCAATAGCATAAAAACCATAAGTGTAAAAGGAAAATGTGCAAGGTCTCTACACTGAAAAAATCTAAAGCATTAGTAAGAAAATTGAAGATGACTTGAATAAAACGGAGGCACACATCATGTTCATAGATTTAAGAAGTCAATAATGTATAAAAATAGCAGTTTTCCTTAAAATGACAGGTATATTCAATTCAATCCTATTTAAAATCCTAGAGGACTTTTATTTTTTGTATGTAGAAATTGACAAGCTAGTACTAAAGTTTTGTGGAAAAATAAAGGACCAATAGTACCTAATGCAATCTTAAAGATCTGTGTTGAAAGACTTACATTGCCATGTATCAAGATTTATTATAAAGCTATAGCAATTAAGATAATGTGATACTGACATGGAGACTCGACAAATACAGATATGAGTGCCCACAAATAGACCTACACATTTATTGTGGTGTCTTGATTTATGAAAAAACTAAGAGCTCATGAAGTATAATGATGTACATTCATCAAATAATGTATATTCAACTGAACACCCATATGGAAAAAAATAGAATTTGATTCTTACTGAATGCAAAAAAAATATTAAAGCTAGGTGACTGGTAAACTCAACATAAAAGGTAAAACAATACATTTTCTATACATTAACATGCAAGACAATCCTTGTGACCTTGAGGTAAGTACATACTTCTTTAAAACCACACAAAAATATTGTTAATTTTTTTGGTTATTTTGTTTTAAGTTGAAAACTTCTGTTCGTCAAAAATACCATTTAAGGGATTGAATGCACACTATAAAAAATGGATATATCCTGAAAATGACTCACACCCAGAATATTTTTTCAATTCCTACATTAAAAAAAAAGTCAGGTTACCTAACAGAGAAGAGTAGGAACTTCATAAAATGAAAATTAAAACAGCACTGAGATACACCACACACTTCATAATGGCTAAAACTAACAGAGCGCCAATATAAAAAAACCCTGGAATTCACAGGTTCTTGGTGAGAATGTAAATGGAGACAGCTGTTTGGAAATCAGTAAATCTGTTTGGTAGTAATTCCCAAAGCTGAACAGACACAGGACCTGTGCCCCGCCCACCCACTGCTACCTATGTAAGTTACAGAAATACTAATATGCGTGTGGCAAAAATATGCACAAGAATGTGCATAACAGCACCGTGTGTGCTAACCCAAAGTGGGAACAATGTCCCTAAACGGTGCAGGAGATGAATAAACTGGGCAATAAACACAAACTGAAATATTGTTCAGTTGGGAAAATGAAGAACTACAGCTTCAAAGTTCAGAAAGACAACACTGAGTGAAAGAAGCTAGAAAGAAAAGAATCAATTCTGGCAATTTCATTTACATAAGGTTTAAAAACAGGGATGTCGAGATTCAGGTAACTTTTTGGAGAAGGGGATGGCTGAGGAGTATGTTCCCGAGCAGACCAGGGCCCGTCCACAGGGCACCTTGGGGAATGACCCTACAGTTAATGCTGGAAGGAACGGGTCTTCATTCACAACATTCCAGCCTGGGGGAGCTCAGAGCACCTCAGCCAGGAGTCCTCCTTTCCCATGAGCCCCAGC
>CM052541.1:175078159-175125243 GCA_028533065.1 Trachops cirrhosus
TTCCCACTAGGCTATGAGCCAAAAGCATCCCCACAAGTTCCCCACGTCCTTATCTGTGCAGGATCTGGAATATGTTGCCATCAGCCAATAGTCCAGAAAAGCATGTGCCGTGGTTCATGTACTCTGGATCATGGTGAAACTCAGGAAAAGCACAGGTCTTAATAGTCCAGGTAAAATCCAGGTGCAGCAGGACAAGATCTTGCAAGGAAGTCCTTCACAGCTCAAGTCAGCTAGAGCAGGCACAATCACAGCAGCATCATCTCCTTTCTTGTTAGTCCAGGCGGCATGGCCTCCTTCCTCGCTATAAACTACATAGCTGCACGCATACTTCTCCCTTCTCACTGCTCTCTTTCAATCAGCATGGCAAAACCCCTTCCCTCACTACTACTCCCTGCGAGGCCAAGAACACATCTCTTTCTCAGGCCAAGTGGCCAAGAGTGCAAATGGCTCCGTACCTCCTCCTCTTCTGTAATCCCATTTCCAACTCCTCCCACAAAGGGCTACATCTGTCCTCTCCTACCTTCTGCCTTTCTCCAGCTGCCATTGTTAGTCCCAGCAGGTGTGGCCCTGTGACAGAGGGGAACAACCAGCAACTGGGGAACTGCCTCCCAGCTACATCACTTGTTAAAGTCTTGCCCAGAGCAGGGCAGGCAAGCTGTTTAACACGACTTATAACTCTGGCCCGCTGTTACTGATATGCAAAGTAACTCTCAATAGCCTTACTGGCTTCTCACTCCCCCAGCCTTGGCTGTGGAGGCTTTGGGATTTTTTTCTCTGTTTTCTATATTCCTAGGGCCTTCTTAGCCTACACCCTGTTCTGAACCTTGTTCCACACCTGTTACAAGTACAGTCAGGGCTTTCTGGGGTGCCCAGAATACTCTATTTCTTTTTCTTTTTTAGTCTATTTTATTGATGATGCTATTACAGTTACCCCACTTTTTCTCCCCTTTATCCCCTTCTGCCCTGTACCCACTTTCCTTCCAGCATACGCCCACCTTAGTTCATGTATATGGGTCATATATATAAGTTCTTTGTCTTCTCCATTTCCTATACTATTGTTAACCTCCCCCTGTCTATTTTGTACCTACCAGTTATGCTTCTTATTCCCTGTACCTTTCCTCCCATTCTCTTCCTTCCCCCTCCCTGCTGAAAACTCTCCTTATGATCTCCATTTCTGTGATTCTGTTCCTGTTCTAGTTGTTTGCTTAGTTTGCTTTGTTTTTGTTTTTAGGTTCAGTGGTTGACAGTTGTGAGTTTGTTATCATTTCGCTGTTCATAGTTTTGATCTTCCTCTTTTTCTTAGATAAGTCCCTTTAACATTTCATATAATAAGGGCTTGGTGATGATGAACTCCTTTAACTTAACCTTATCTGAGAAGCGCTGTAACTGCCCTCTCGTTCTAAATGATAACTTTCATGGATAGAGTAATCTTGGATGTAGGTCTTTGCTTTTCATGACTTGGAATACTTTTTTCCAGCCACTTCTTGCCTACAAGGTTTCTTTTGGGAAATCAGCTGATAATCTTATGGTAACTCCTTTGTAGGTAACTGTCTCCTTTTCTCTTGCTGCTTTTAAGATTCTCTCCTTATCTTTTATCTTGGCTAATTTAACTGTGATGTGTCCCACTGTGTTCCTCTTTGGGTCCAACTTGTTTGGGACTCTCTGAGCTTCCTGGACTTCTATGTCTATTTCCTTTGCCAAATTAGGAAAGTTTTCTTTCATTATTTTTTTTCAATTAAGTTTTCCACTTGTTGCTCTTCCTCTTTTCCTTCTGGCATCCCTATGATTTGGATTTTGGAGCATTTAAAGTTATCCCAGAGTTTCCTAAGTCTCTCCTCATTTTTTTGAATTCTTGTTTCTTCATTCTGTTCTGGTTGAATGTTTATTTCTTCCTTCTGTTCCAAATCGCTGATTTGAGTTCCTTCCCTTCACTGTTGGTTCCCTATATATTTTCCTTTATTTCACTTTGCATAGCCTTCACTTCTTCCTCTACTTTGTTCATACTCAATCATTCCTGTGACCATCCTGCTACCAGTGTTTTGAACTCTGCATCTGATAGTTTGGCTTCCTCCTTGTTGCTTAGTTCTTTTTCTGGAGTTTTGATCTGCTCCTTCATTTGGGCCATATTCCTTTGTCTTGTCACACCTGTTACATCGTAAGGGGCAGAGCCTTAGGTATTTGCCAGGGCGGGGCAACCCACTTTGTTGTGTTGTGGTGCTGTATGTGGGGGAGGGGTCAGAGAGGGAACAGTGCCGCTTGCTTAGCTCTCGCCTCACTTTCAGTCACTTCCCCCACCTCCCACAAGTGAATTGTACCCTTCTGGTGCTGATTCCCTGGTGTGTGAGCTTGTGAACATTCTAGGACCCTGTGGGCCCCTCCAGTGGACTCACCTGTGAGACTGGCAGTTTCTCTGGCTGCAGCAACCTCCACAGATTTTTACAGCCATAGGTTTTGAAACTTTCTTTCCCTGGCACTGGAACCCTGGGTTGCGTAGTCTGTCTCCCTCCCCAGTTGTTCCTCCCAGTTTACCCGTGTGCAAAGGTGGGACCGCCTGGTCCACCAGGCACTGCCTTGCTGAGCAACCTCTCCATGCCAGCTGCCTGTCTCCGCCTCTCCTACCAGTCTGCATGAATGTTTCTTCTTTAATGTCTTGGTTGTCAGACTTCCATAAAGTTCAATTTTCTGGCAGTTCTGGTTGGTTGTTATCCTTCTTTCGGGAGTGCAAGGAAGCAAAGCGTATCTACCTACGCCTCCGTCTTGGCTGGAAGCCCCGGAATACTCTGTTTCTTGATGGACTGCGGTAACATGAGGACATTCACATTTTCAAAATTCACCAACTGCGGTTGTGATTTGTGAGCTTCTCTCTATGTATAGTATTTTTAAAAATAAAACAATGTGATAGTTGCTAGGGAAGCAGCTGTGACAGCTCTCTTTGGGTTCTATAAAACAGCATCTGCAGTTTCATAATGAAAATCAGTGGGAAAACTGATTTGAGACACATCTGTACACCGTGGGGTGAAGCAGGCTTCCAGCTGTTCGTGTGGAAAAGAATACAATAATTAATAAATAGTAATTCAAGAACAAACTCTGTGCTTTGCGTACTCACAACTGCAAACCTTCTTTTGCCCCACCCCATACAGGAGCAGTTTCTGAATCACGCCTATCCCATAAAGGAAACTATATTTGCCATCAGATATAATCTCGCCATGTGAGTGGCTTAAAGCAATACAAGCTTATTCTCTTCGGCCTCTGGAAGCCAGAAGTCCCAAATCATTTTCACTGAGCTGAAGTCAAGGTGTCGGTGTGAGGCTCTGGAGGAGAACCTGTTTCCTTGCCTCTGCCAGCGTCTAGACCTGTGCTCCTTGCCCTTTTCCCTTGGAGCCCTTCCTTCATCCCCAAAGCCCAGTTTCTGCTTCAGGCACATTGCATTCCTCTTTGTGTGTGCCCTGCTCCTGTGAGGACACTTGTGATTATGTTCAGAGCCACAGAATTCAGGGTACTCTCCCCATCTCAATATTCTCAATCTAGTCACCTCTACATAGTCCATTTTGTCATTCAAGGTGACAGTCACAGGTTCCAGGAATAAGGACAGGGAGATGTTTCAGAGCATCACTTCTCTTACCTCGGCGAGTCTGAGAGTACAACATCCAGTCGTGGCCAGGAACCATATTATACCAGAGCAGCTGGTCCTGTAGCTGATATTTTGTGTGTGTGTGGGGGATGATATTCATTCTTACTCAATCTCAACCCAGGAAGTAAATGGCATTTTGCATTAAATATTAATCATCCCTTCTAATTCGCCCGGCTGCTGGCAATCTCTGGGTGAGGCTGTTACACCTGCCACCTGCAGGTCCGCCGTGGGACTCACAAGTGGTGTTTTGCCCGAGCAGTCTGTGATTCCGCCCCATCCTGGTTGTCCCCGCACGCGTCAGGTGCTGTTCGCCAGGAATGCGGGTGATTCACAGGGGCTGTTTCCAGGGTTTGACCCTCGTCTCTGCTAATCACCTGGGGGATGACTTTTATCCAGTTACTGACCTCTGAATTTCAGTTTGGCCAACTATATGATAACACTACCTATCTCGCAAAGCTGTTATAACAATTAAATTTGAAATTAGGGATAAAGGCAGCTGTCATACAGTGACTCTGCCATTATAATGTGATGTCTTCCTGACTTGGTATATAGATCATTATAATAGTGAAGGTGAATTTTCAGACATTTCACATCAAAGCTATTATTGATGTAACTCATTTCCATCGTACCTGATTTTATCAAACATCTACTGTATGCTAGGACCTGTGCATTCCTGGGGACGCATTAATGCAGGGGCGTCAAACTCATTTTCATGGGGGGCCACATCAGCCTCCCGGTTACCTTCAAAGAGCTGAATGTAACTTTAGGACTGTAGAAATGCATCTACTCCTTAACCAGACACAAGGAGCTCGGTGCTGCCGCTGGGCAGAAGCAGGTTCTGGGCCGGACACAGCAAAGGTGGAGGGAGGACCGCACTGGGCCCCTGGGCCTTGTGTCCGCCACCTGTGCATCACAGAGTAGAATCACCCCTCCGTCTAATGAGCTCATGTCGTGAGGGAAGCAGGTGTGTTAAACAGGTGATTAGAGCTACAAAATCAAGAACATTTGAATATGAAATTCAATTATGTTAGGGAATTATTAATTTTGAAAAGTCTTAAAATAACATGATCATTATGCAAAAATATCCTTACTGATTAAAGATTTATACTGTATTTTCTATTGTTGCCATAATAAATTGCCGTAAGTTTAGTAACTTGAAACAACACAAATTTGTTATGTTAAGTCCCCAGAGGTCAGCCATCTGAGATGAGTCTCATGGGGCTAAAAGCAGGGTGCCAGGGCAGCTGTTCCTTCTGGAGTCTCCAGGGGAGAATCTGTTCTGTGTCTCTTCCAGCTTTGGGAGGGTACGGATGTCCCTTGGCCTGAGGCCAGCAGAGATACGGATGTCACCCCGATCTGTCTCTGCTGTCGCATTGCCTTCCCAGAATTCGGTCTTCCTTCTCCCTTTTATAAGGATCTTTGTGGCTACACTGGGTTCACCTGAATAATCCAGGAGATTCTCCCCATCTGAAGACCCTTCATTTAATTGTATCTGCAGAGTTCCATCTGTCTTGTAAATTCTCTCATTCACAGCACTGCATCCTCGAGAGGGGAGGGAAGAGGGGACAGGTTTTGATCAGGAAAGCTGAAATGGTCATCAGATGTAATAGTGAGCAAGGCTCTTAATGACCTTAGAGTTCCTCTAGAACAATCCGTGTTTCACAGGACAAAATCAGGGACCGCAGAATGCCTCGTGGCAGCAACCTACCCTGGCTATCTCTTTCTAGTAAGAAAAAAATTTTGCTCACAAGGGTTTATTTTTAAACGGTGGGAAGGACTTAGACATGCTAGAAGATTTTATTTTGAAAGGACCGGGACTGATAGCAAAGGACACTTGTGATTTTTCTAGGGATTCAGACATTTCACAATTTATTTTAAATTCTCTAAGAAAGGGTCTTCATGTTATCCATGGAGCCCTTCTCTCCTTCATTCTGGTTAAGACTCTAACAGTCCACAGGGTGGCGCCCCTCACCACAGTTTTTTTTTGTTTGTTTGTTTTTAATCCCCTCCAGGTGCAGCCGTTTTTGTATTCCCGTCTTGCTCAGATTTCTTAGTTTAGGGGAAGCTACATGTTTTATCATTTTGTACAGAAAATTAAAAGGTTTATCTTCTAAAGAGATCATAGTTGTGATTTTATTATAAAATAAAAGAAATCTCCACGATATTTTCTCTAAACACTGCTATATAAAACCAAAAAAGGAAAAAGTCCTTCAAGATTTCGTTTTCATGGATGCAATTGTAATTATTCCTATTGTCAGCAGATGGCACTACAATACTAATAATAGTTGAACATACCATTAGAATAAAGTGGGTTATTCAATTCTTTTTTGTTTAATTATTTTATTGTTGTTCAGGTACAGTTAAACAAGTGTTTATGGATCTCCTACCATGTGCAAGGTTCTTATAAGATTCTGCATTGTACTGTTTAACAAAACAGACACAAACTCTGCTCTGATGAAGAGGATTCCTAGAGAAGTAACATGTGCAAGCAAGACAAAATTAAAATTGGTTTCACCTTTCCTCACCTTGTTGAAATTCACAATAAGAGCAAATGTTACAGTGAAAAGAAGAAAAACAAATGACAATGAAAATTCTTTTACAGGTGAGGAGACTTAAGAAAAGTAAGTGATTTGACTAAATAATAGTAATAGTTAGACACACGTCGTTGACCCAACATTTAACCGGACAAACAGTTTACCACGTGGATTCTCAAGGCACATTCGGGGCTTATGGGTCCTGATTCTTGTCCTGTCACCCACTCTTTAGGGTTCTTAAGCAAATCATTTAATCTCTCTGGGCCTTGACTTACCTTCCTATAAAAATTAAGGCATTGGGCTTAATTACCTTTCTTAATAAGGTAATGTTTTTACCAGTGGAATCGTTTCTAAAAATCTCAAGTTCAGTACATGAAATAAGAAAAGTGCTTGAGTTGAAGGAGATCCGTTCCTCGGGACCCTCGTCCTTTGCCCCTGGAATCTTCAGCCTCCTCAGAGCACAATTTGAAAACAAGCAGTGATTTTGCAGATAACTTCCTTCTCTAAATATTCCTAGTCCTTAAATATAATAAATAGTGAGATAGTAATAATCTCAAAAAGTTCTTGCTGCCTGGTTAAAAAAACAAAACAAAACCCTAAATGCTGAAGAGTATGACAAACTGGTGTGATCAGTCATTAAGAACAAAGAGAAACCGACATTCAAAGCATTTTTGATATTTCAATGCCATTTCTTCAGAGTCAGGGCATCATCTTCAGCTTCTCAGTGCGCTCAGCCTCTCTCCACCGGGTCCCAGCGGGGAACGTGCGCTGGCCCGCGCTGCCAGAGGCGGCGAGGCGGCCGGCAGGACACCAGCGCCCGGGCACTGAGGCATCGCACACACAGGCTGTTGGCTGTAAGAAATGCCAAAAGCCCAACGTGGTATGGCTCACTGCTGAATCGTGGCGGCTCGGGCCAGAGAATTCTGGAAACCGTGCAACCACAATGCCGCAGGCCGTGGTGGGAAGGGCACCTTAAGGTCAAGGGACTGTGGGACAGTGGTTGAGACAGACTGGGTCACTTGTCTTCCTGAGCTTCCATCCCAGCCCCAGCCCCTTGGACTAGTTTCCGTGGTCCCCAGATTTTAACTATGGAGAACAGCAGTTACTCCTTCCCGGGAGTAAGACCCCAGAGAGCGAATAGCAGTACTATAGGAGTACCAAGTAGAAGTTTCCATGGTCTCTCACAGGACTCCTGCACATGCCCCCCAGCTGGGTCCTCACTCTTGTCACCTTCCAGGCTGTCCTCCGTACAGCAGACTGCACGACCTTTCAATTCTATGTCAGGGCACATCACTCCCATTTTCAAAATACTGCAGTGATTCCGCATGGCACTGGAAAAAAGTCTAAATTCCTCACACTGGCCTAGGGGCCCTGCACGACCTTCCCGTCTGCTCTCCAACCTTAAATTGCCACTTGCTGACCACTCTTCAGCCACACTGGCCTTCGGACAGTTCCGGGAACAGCCCGAGCCTTTCCCACTTGTTAGAACTCTTCTGTTTACTACATCTTTTCCCAGAACACACTGGAATTTCCTAAAGTCTCAGCTAAAATATTTCTCCTCGGAGAGGTCTTCTCTGACCACTTTAAAGTGTTGAGAATAAAGTGTGCTTTCTTCCCTAGCAGATGGGTTGGGAAGTTTGGAGTCATGAGCCCACCATCTGCCTTTTTTATATGAAGTTTTATTGAAACTCATTCGTTTCTGTATTATCCGTATCTGTATCTGTATCGACGCTGTGACGGCCAAGTTGAATGGTTGCAAAGCCTAAAATGTTCACTATCTGACCTGGCAGAACGTTTATTCACCCTTGGTCTGGTGTGTCTCCACAGCGCCCCCTTTGTTGCACTAATCACCTGGGTAATGTTTCACCTGTTCGTTTACTTGTTCACTGTCTGCGCCTCGGTTTCCCTCCTGTTACGTCTTGGTGTCTGTTACATCTCCAGGGCACTGCCTACCACAACGAACAAGTCTGCTGATATTGTTAATTAATTGTTTGAAGAAGTAGTATTTATTGGCAAGAATGAGCGAATTTAGAATCTCCATAATTCACCATGTGCAGGCTATAATCCAAAAAGACTGAGAAAATGGAATGTACGTGCAAGAGAAAAGGAAGCGGACACGTTGCCCACGGGCCTTGTTTGTTTACCCGTGTGGCACGAGGGGAAGACAAACTTGACGACACACCTGTGCTCGAAGTCGAGTCCCGAGTGGCCAGTACATCCACAGCTGAACTGGAACTTGAAGGACAGTGGAAACCAAGGAAGCAGTGTGATTCTTAGTGATGAACTGTCCGCCTCAGTCTGTGAAACATGTCAGGACTGTTATCTCTCACCCTGTCTGCTGTGGCTCAGTGGATTGAGAGCCAGCCTGCAAAACAAAGAGGCACCAGTTCGATTCCCAGTCAGGGCACAGGCCTGGGTTGTGGGCCAGGTCCCCAGCTGGGGGTGAGAGAGAGGCAACCACGCATCGATGTTTCTCTCTCTCTCTTTTTTCCTCTGCCTTCCCCTATCTCTAAAACATAAATAAAATCTTTTAAAAAATAATTATTATCTTATGGAAAAGGTAAAATTCATAGAGAGGTTTAAATTGCAAGCCCGTTTCTTGGGCGGCAGCTCCGGCTTCAACCCGGGCCCCTGCTGTGATCTGTCCTGCATGTGTTCTGCAGGGGCCGGAGGTGCGGGTGGCAAGGGCTTGTGCATGGCTTCTCCGGCCCTTTGCCTTCCGGAATTTCCTCGCTCCTTTCGGCACCCACGCTTTCCCAGGTTCTCATTTCTGTTACTCCATGTCAGAAAGACCCAGGGTTTTCTACACGCTCCACGCTGCACTTAGTCTGAATTTCACTTAGCCCAGGCTGCAAGCTGGAGACAGGAGTTCACTTGTCACATTCTTCATACCCTTCCTTCGAGCAGGTGTGCACTTCCCACCTGTCTCTGCTGCTGTTCATCGTCCATCGCCTTCAGGATGTTGCTGTTTTTTATTATGTCTTAGTTTTATACTTGTTTTCTAAATGGTGGGTCATCCTACACAGTCTTGTTCCATTACAACTAGAATCCAATCTTAGTTATGCCAGAAAAGAAAGAAGGAAAGGAAACTGAAGAGGGGAAGGGAGAGAGAGAGAGAGAGAGAGAGAGAGAGAGAGAGCGAGCAGGCTCCTGATATCATCCCTGGTTCTTGGGAGCCATTGAACGTACCTGAATGGATTTTCCTAAGATTGCGTAGTGCCAGCTAATGCTTACAAACTGGTACCCGACAGCCCTGTCACGACCTGGCTGAGCTGCTCAAGCCTTGAGACCTTGCGGTCATGGAGATAGAGTCTGGGGGTTAAACTCTATTTCCATTCCTCTTGTCCTCATACCACCCTGAAAAAACAACCTGTACTCCAAAAGCGTGATGCAGTGAGATCAGCACAGAATGACAGTGAAGCCACTGCTAATTGAGGCGTGCCCCCATGAAGGGTGTGTGAGGATTAATACTGCCGCAACACCGGACGAGTAGTGAGCGGATCTGTGCAAGCTCCCGCTGTGACTCACACAATTCGTGGCTCTCTGTTCAGTGTTAAAACTCTGGAAAAGTACTAGCTACCGCAAAGTTCACAACCTCATTTTCTAGGGATGATTTCTTTATTAAATAGCACCAATGACAATCTGAAATAAAGCCTTTTATCCAGTAGCTGTTTGACTACGCTGTTCCTGAAAGAGTTACTTAGGCAATGGTACAGAGTTCCCTCCTCCATGCCTGTTCCCTGCAACTGTAGATTTACACCCTCCACCTGGCTCTCCTAGACATGTCACAGCGCCGTGGGTCCCTGTTAACAAAGCCACACGTGAGGGTGGGAGTAAGTGGGGGAGAAGGGGTGTCACTCAGTTTAATGACTCGTTGGGGGAAACTCCAAGTGCTCAGGTCCAAAGGGACCTTCACAATGCATGGTTGGGAAACGCCTGGCTTCCTTCCAGCTCTCCGGGTCTCACCGTTCTGTGACGCCTGTTCTGAGATGTTTTATAGACTGTGGGGTGGGGTGGAGTGGGGGCATGACATCATACCTGAGACGACACGTTGCTTTCTGTTTCCACTTTCCTTCAAACTACCTTTCACTCGGTCATTCACTGGCCATTTGGAGCCATAGCTTCAGGAGCACAGACATCATGAGAATTATGTTTTCCTGTTGTGGTTCACAGACAGACAAAGAAGCCAGCGCATAACAGCTCCTTAGATTCAGTTAAGCCAAGTGCTTCAGGGAAATAACCACCAGGCTGAGAGTCAAGTAGTCCTATCAACAAGCACTCCATTTTAGGCACCAAATCTACCCTTAACCTGACTGACTTTGAGTTTCCAGGACAGACTATGACACAGACACTGGCCTGCAGTGTCCGAGTAATTATGGATGAAATGAGACATTCACATAGACTACCCAGCCTGGTGGAGGAAGAGGGAGAGCATGGCTTTTCTCTTAAGGGGACCAAAAGCCGTGGCCTCTGCCATGACAGGCCTTTATTTCTATCTCTCTCTGCACCTTACATGAGGTCCTCATTTACTATGCACAGGTTCACTTTAGGTGGTTACCTTTTACAGAAAACAAAGGAGCCAATGCTGCTAGTCACATCACAGAAGAGGGATATTTGCAAATGAAAAGGCAAAAGTGGTTGAACCAGTTACACTCCATCCTTGGAAGGTTTAGCATGGATTTTAGGAAGTTGCTTTGCAGTAAATGTCAATTCAGCATGAGGGAGTTTTAGCAAAAAGCAAGACTCATAGCAGCCTAGGTACATTGCAGGCCTGATTCCCCAGGGGTGAACCCATCCGTGGGCGCGGGTCCTGTGCATCTCCAAGTGGGAGCTGGGCCCATGCCACGCAGAATGGTCTCCTACAGACTGCATGAGGAAAGAGCATGGATTTGGCCTCCATGTGCACCTCACTTCCAATCTCAGCTCTAAGACAAGGTCACTGTATGACCCTGAGCAAGTCCTTTACCTGGAAGAGTCTCAGTCACCTAATTTGTAAAATGGGATTAACAACTTGTTAGAATATTTTATTAGGATTAGAAGCAGTGCATATAAAGTATCTTGCACACACGAGGTGCTTAACACAGTTAACACCTATCGTAATTATTACTACATGAGATTGTGGCTTATCCTTTGACAATTCCCAAGAAAAGAGTGTTTTTTAACATTCTGTAATCCACCTGGTAAAAAAGAGTTGGAGGACATTAGAAAGAAAGGAAGGAAGAAAGAAAAAGAAAAGAAGAGAGAAGAGGAAAGGGAAGGGAAGGGAAGGGAAGGGAAGGGAAGGGAAGGGAAGGGAAGGGAAGGGAAGGGAAGGGAAGGGAAGGGAAGGAAAGGAAAGGAAAAAAAGAAAGAGGTAAGTATTTAAGGAACAGTCTATTAGGATATTATGGGGTCTAGGGTCTGTTCCCAGTGGGAATTTAGACATAACCCCTCAAGCTGTCAATTTCCCTGTCTGCAGATGAGGCATCTTTTGTCTCGGAGTGAGGTTTGGGAGGCAGCAGTTCCTGGGTGTCTGCTCAAAGAATACAGTATGTTCCCCCTCTGGACGGAATGGTCAGCAGAGGAGCTGTGACGTATTCTATTGGTCGAAGGGACTAAAGTGGTTTTATTAGAATGGTGGGATGATGAAGTTCTCCATTTTCTCTACTTTTTAAAAAAATTCTCCTTTATAAAATTATAATACGTTTAAAGAAAACCATATGTTTATTTTGAAAGCATCAATAATTAGAAGAATTATATTTATGGTCACAAAGTACACAGGAACTTTGGTTCTCATAATACACCTAGCATCGATCATATCCTTTTATAGGAGACACAGCCTCCTGGCTGAACAGGATCTCCTTATCTTTTCTGTATGAGAGGATCTTCTACCCTAAGGGTTATGATAGGTGGATGGGACTCCCATTCAGAAAATGAAAAGGTCCGTGTGCTCTACTGGGCCCTTTTGCTCACCAGACCCACCTATTCAAAACTCTAAATTTGGAGATGGTGATGCAAAGAAGTATGCAGAGTGAGAATTAATGCTTTATTGGGACAGCAGCAACACCAGGCACTTGAACAGTGAGCAAAGACAGAAGGCCCTGGGCTGTGTCTGGTGTCATCATCAGGTGGGTTCTGGATGGAGACTTCCGAGTCTTGTGCCAGCCCCTCCAAGTCCCTGCTCACTCCCAAAACTCTGTCCCTGTCAACCCCGTGAGCTACGTACGATAACTAGGATCATTTTCTGGCATTTGCTTCTAATAACCCAATTAGTTCACACTTCCACCTCCTGGTTTGACCAGTTCATTCCCAAATCCCTTCCAGTGGTTATCTTGACCTCACCTGCACCACATCAACCCAGTACTAATTATGTCAGTCAATACGCATGAGGACTAACCTTTCACAGCTAGGTGATTCCTTCCATTCTCCGAGATGCGGCTTAGAAGCCTTTCCGATTCTCCCAACACACATGAGTACTGGTAATAATAACAGCTAACCTCTATAGCCAGTGTACCATTTGTTAGGTACTGTAAGCATCATATCAGATAATGTTAAGGAAAAATAAATACGGGCAAATTCCTATTGTAATACCAATGTGAGTGATTAGAAAATGTGCCCAGAGTAATCACATAACTGCAGTGTGCACAAGACAGTGTGTGGTAGAGATGGGGGTTGCATCCAAGTCTGTCCAACTCTGGCTCATGAATACAAACCACTTCACTCCCACGTCTCCAGGGAAGCCAACCAATTCTGTTCTATGTCAGCCCAGGAAACTGGGTCAGGCTACAAATCAATCACTATAGAAATAGTAGACCCAAATTTCAAAAGGCAAATAAGTGGAAGTTACCTGAATCTGAGAGATTTGTTGAAAAATAATTCTATGATAATCAAGATATTTTCTCTTTTCTTAGAGAGGGAGGAAAAGACTAGAATAATTAACATTCCCTTGTCATTTCAAAATTCAAGAAATGAGGAAGTCAGAGAAAAAAAATCTCTTGCTGTAGGTATCAGGTCTTCTTTTAACATTTCCTCTGGGCAGTGTGACTTTGCTGGAACACACTAATATCTTTACATTAAAAATTTAAAGAAATTTTAATCAG
Organism: Trachops cirrhosus; assembly: GCA_028533065.1. Classification (NCBI taxonomy): domain Eukaryota; kingdom Metazoa; phylum Chordata; class Mammalia; order Chiroptera; family Phyllostomidae; genus Trachops; species Trachops cirrhosus. The sequence goes on from CM052541.1 coordinate 175,091,404, forward strand.
CACATTTTTAGAGTGCCTAGAGTAGGCATTATGGGTCACGCAGGTTAATCTAAAAGACTATTTCTGATCTAAATGCCTTGAACAGTAAAAATAAATATATTTTCCCCTCTTTTCAATGGGACTCTGATAAAGGCATGGAACTTTCACAGTAAAATTTCTTTACTAGGAGGAAGACACCGGTGAACTCCTAGCTCCTCCTTCGTAGTCATTGAATTTGTGAACATTCAGGGAACCCTGTAGTTGAAAAGAGAATTCAATATCAGGATCGAAAGTGGTGCTGCTTGAGTCTCATTCATGGATGTTTTTCTCTATAAAGATAATTTTTAAGTTTTCTTATCTTTTCTGTTTTGAATATCATAATTACTTTTAAGGTTTACCTATTTTTTGATAATGGTGATCATTCAAAATGTTGATGACATTTTACTCCAGGGCAGCTGAGCACCAGAAACCGCAGTAAAGTGCGTGATCTTTCCTGGCAGGAGGGAAATACACTGAGTCCAACTAGTGACTGACAGCACAGGGGGCTGGGAGATCAGTGTTTCTGCCATAAACCCACATCAGGTGTTGGCTAAAGGACTTGGTTATATTGTCTAAAACTTCCCAGTGCAAACCTGGGAATGGCATTCTTGTGTCCTACAACTCAAAAATAGTTTTGAAATCAGGTGAACATACACACTTCAAATACATTTTACAAAAGATTTATAAACTTGTCTAATATCTTGCCCTGTGTTTTTCTTTCAATTTTATTCCATAAACTTCTTTCATGAAAATATTTACTATGTCACTTATGGTTGCCTTACCAGAAAATGATGATATATCAGCTACAGCAGGAGAATGAGCTTTATAATGTATTCTGCATACACATTACTGCCGATGTGTGGTTTCACTATCCTTCACAGGACAAACTAATCTATATTCCATTAGAAGCCCAAAGGAACTAATGAAACACATCACTTACCTACAACCTTCATGCTCTCTGCTTGTTGCTTTTTTTTTTAAATCACTGTACCCAGTTCTGTTTTTAATGAGTTTCTTCTCTACCAACCATCTTCCTACTTTTTCCACTCTGCCTTTCCAGAATAGAGCCACAGGAGCTTCATGTGTCACAATACAACCCCCAGGGAGCTTGCTGGAGGTCCAGAAAAGCCCCTGCACATCGGTCTAGCCCAACGTTTCCCAGACATCACTGTGGGTAGAGGAAGTAAAGAGATGAGGGGACTCTACCCTCTAATTATGGTCCACATTGCATCACAACCCCCGTAACTTTGAGGAGAGCAGAAGGATTCAAGACAAGAGGGTATGAAGACCACTAGAAAGCAACGACTCTCCCACGAGAGAAATTTCTTCCTAACCCTAGCAGCCCTAGTGAGGAATATTAAAAGAGGGATGACTGGAATCAAATAATCCACATTGTGCCACTTACATTTAACAAGTTCCCTAATTTCTTGGAACCTTGGAACCTATCATCTCTCATAGGATCGCTCATACTGTGCTAAATCCTAAAGTAGACAGTAGGCAGTCATGGAATGTCAGGTCTTTCTCCAAAAATGTTTTTGGAAATTAGGTCTTCTAAAAAGTAACACACCTATTTCAACTAATGAATATTTTTATAACAAGCACAAATTGCACACACACAAACACATCTATTTACCATTCACAAAGGTATTGTTTTATAAAATATAAGAAAATTCCTGGCTGGTGTGGCTCAGTGGATTGAGCACAGGCTGCGAATCAAAGGGTCGCCGGTTTGATTCCCAGTCAGGGCACATGCCTGGGTTGTGGGCCAGGTCCCCAGTAGGGGGTGTGTGAGAGGCAACCACACATTGATGTTTCTCTCCCTCTCTTGCTCTTTCCCTTCCCCTCTCTAAAAATAAATAAATAAAATCTTTTTTAAAAAAAGAAACATGTTTTCATGGTTTCTCTGGGGTAGAGGTAGGATATGGAATGTAATGCAAATTAGAAGAAAAAAGGATTTTTTAAAAAAGATTATTATTTTAGAGCAGTTTTAGGTTTACAACAAAATTGAAAAGTAACGAGGATTTTGACTTCTAATATTTTTGAAGGACAAATGCAAGACAGGCTGGCGTTTCATGGAATAAGATCTGCAGGCTAACAGAGATGATCAACTGCTCTCGGCCCTCAATAAGATTAGTACTGTTTGGATCATGAAGGAATAAATATTGTGAGTCCCAAAGGACCAATTAATAGCATGCACAGCACAACTACTGAACAAATATAGATCAAAGAAACAGCATCTGGCTTTCTGGCAATCACTGGATGCATAGTAAATGCAGTGGGAGATTATTCAGGGAGCTGCAGAGAAACTAAGCTGCATTGCTCTTTGTTAGCAAGCCACATGCAAGGTCATTTATCATGCAAAAATTGTATTGGAATACAACCATCAGCTCTTCCTAATACAAACTTCAATTCTATTCAGTCGCAGAGCGGAGCACCTACTATGAGAACTTACTCTACTCTAGGCGTGTTGATTGGGATTTGTGGCACTAGAATGATACACAGACTTTAGGGTCAGGCAGAGAGGGTTTGCAGTCCAGCTCCACCACTAACCAGTTTTGATTACTCGTTTATTTTCTTTTGTGGTTGTTTTTTTACGTTGGAAAGTTGGACAGGTCTCTTCAAACAGACAGCTAGGGGGTGATGTTTATAGACAGATGGATGCACATTCATTGGGACACAATGGTAAACAGAAAACAATGATAAAAAAAGCAATTGGTTGCATGATAACTGGCAATTTGCTAAATATATTTTATATGACATTTTTCATTTTGATAGGCTAAAGAAATTTGACTTTTCTTTCTACATGATGAATGATTAAAGATGATCCAATCTAAGAAAACTATAGTTAAAGAGCTTTTTAACTATAAATAGCTTTTCAATAGCTTTTAGCCATTAGCAGTAAAGTGAGGACTTTTCCTGACATGGTAGCTGACACGTAGCGTGACTTCATGGCACTTGGCTGCACTTGGTTCTGATGGTAGTTGTAGGAAGCAATCAAATTTTAGCAAGAATCAGAGGTGAAGAAGCAATAAAACTTTTAGTAATATGTGGGAGTATATGAGAAATTAGCCTAAATACAATTCATTGTGAAGAAACGGTGGGGATGTCTGAATGCATCCAGCTATCTTCCAACCTGAAAACACCTACCCACCCAGCTACGAGTGGGATGTCCAGCCCCTTCTGGAATTTTCTGTTGAGAAAATAGTTCTTTTCATTTCACCTATTTATTTTTAAGAAAAATAAAATAAATGCAGTTATGAAATAAGCTTGTCAATAGTCATTTTTTGCTTTTGAAAATGCAGTTTTTAATTTCCTCTAACATGCACACACATAATTTGAGATAAAATTGACATGTACTCAATTGCACATATTGGAATGCATGATTTTAAAGTTTTGTACAATTTTGTATAAAAAAGTACAGTTTTAAAGTTTTGACATGTGCATGCAACCATGAAATCATCTACACAAAGAAGACAACGAGCATATTCCTGAACCCCCGACCCCAAATCTCCCAATCACCCTTCACAGCCTATTCCACCCAGAACTTCCCTTCCGCCCCAAAGCAACCACTAACCTCCTTGGGTCAGTTTGCCATTTTTGGAATTTGATATAAATGACATTTTACGATATGTATATTTTTATGTCTGGCTTCTTTCACTCAACATAATTATTTTGTGATTCAAATGTCCCTGTATGTGTCAATAGTTCATTCCTTTTTATTAGTAAGTAGTTTTCCATTGTATGGATGAAACCACAATTTGCTTATTTGTCCATCTGTAGATATATAATTATTCCCAGGTTTGGGCTATTGTAAATGGTGCTGCTATGAACATTTGTGTATAAGTCTGTATGAATAAATGTTTTCTTTTTTCATGGTAAATATGAGGGGAATGTCTAGATCATATAGGCGTTGTATATTTATCTTTTTAAAGAACATTTCCATTAAGTCATACCATTTTATTTCCCCACTAGCAGTGAATTCTACCATATTCTTGCCAAGGCTTGGTGTGTGTTTTTTTTTAATTTTAGCCATTCTAATAGGTATATAATTATGTTTGTAATTTGCATTTCCCTAAAGACTAAAGGTACTGAGCTTCTTTCCGTATGCTTATTTGCCATTCCTATGTCTTCTTTGGTGAACTGTCTGATCAAATATTTTTATTATTTAAAAAAAAATTGTTTTTTCCCTTAGTATTGAGTTTTGAGGATTTTATATAAACAGAACACAATTTCTTTATTATATATACTTTACAAATATTTTTGCTAGGCTGTCTTTTCAGTCTCTTAACAACATTTTGAAGAGCTAAATGATTTAATTTTGATAGAGTCCAGATGTCATTTTTTCTTTTATGTTTAAAGCTCCCGCTATGAAATGGGAAAAATCTTTGCCTAATCTAAGATCACAATAATTTTGCCTGTTTTCTTCAGAAAGTTTTATCACTTTAGGTTTTACATCTATTTCTATGATTCATTTTGACCTAATTTTTGTGGATGTCCAATTATTTTACCACTGTTTGTTGAAAAGACTGTGCTTTCTCCCTAAATTTCCTCTGCATCTTTGTCAGCCATTAATCATCCATACATGTGCCATCTATTTTTGGATTATCTATTCTGTTCCCCTTATTTATATCTAGTTTTATGTTGATACTAAACTGTCTTGGTTACTATTACTTTATAATAGATCTTGAAAGAGGTAGTGCAAGTTATCCAAATTTGTTCTTCTTTTTCAAATTTGACTTATCTATTCTTGGTTCTTTACATTTGCACGTGAATTTTAGATTGATATTCCCAATCTTTACAAAATAGCCTGCTGGAATTTCAGTTGGGCTTGTTTGGAATCTGTAGGTCAATTTTGAGAGAATTAGCATCTTAACATTATTGAGTCTTCTAGCCCAATAACAAGGTGTATCTCTGTTAAACTTTACCAATTTCCTAATAATGCTCTTCTAAGCAACCACACCCAGTACAATCCAATATCCAATTCTGATTTTTGGGGGGAGGGGTTTCTTTTACTCTGGAACTGTTTCTCAGCCTTTCATTGTTTTTTTTTTAATGACATTGACATTTTTAAACATTGTACATCAATTGTTTTTGCAAAATTTGGGTTTGTGTTTCCTTATGATTAAATTCAGGTTATGTATTATTAGCAGAAATAGAGCATTACATTTAGTGACATGGCATGTATATAATGCCCCCACATTAGCTGGCCCCTTGCTCACTCTGCCCCACCTAACCTAGATCCTTCCTGCCACGGAGCTTTGGTACACGGATTCTCTCCATCTGGGGGCTCCTAGGGCTGGCTCCTTCAAGTTGTTTGGCTTTCCTTTCAGATCAATATATACTGACCAAAATATCGCAGTGAGACCCACCTTCCCCTGCTCCCATGCCCAACAGTTACTTCCTCTCATGGTCCTCAACCCCAGTTACAGCATTTCTCATGTTTGAAACGATTAAGTGTATGTGTGTTTAGCTCTTCATTTCCTGCATCCCCACACAAGAAGCTGCTTAGAACTGTTAAACGCATCTGTTTTATTAACTTCTGAATTTCCAGTATCTGCAATGAAGGGGAAAATGTCACTTCCTGTTCCTGTTTCTCCGGCGCTTCATTGTCACTTTAATTTCAGATGTGAAATGAGGATGGGCAATGCATTACTGAAGCAGGACTTAGGTTTACAAGCCTAAAGTTCAAAGCACCAAGCAAGACATCAAAACGGTCCATGTGACCAAAGTCGTATTCCCATGCAATTCTTGCTCTTCTACATGATCCTGAGTAAGATGAGAGGCCTAAACATATTTTTCATTATTCTGTCCCATAGCGAATGGGCACATGGCCTTGGAAATGAGACAGTAATTTTTTAGCCCATGTCAATTCCATTACAAACTAAGCGTTTTGAATAGCAGGTGCTTTTTACAGCCCCATTAATTACTTCACTCAATCACTGGAATGGCTATAAATTCATAATTAATTAATTTAAAAAATAAAGTACTTTCCCAATAAGTGTAAACCTTCATTTACTTTACAGACCAGAACACTCTGTGCTTTTTTCAGGATAATAATCTGGCTTTCATAGCACTTTGTGGGCCCAAAACGTCCTCAATAATTTCTTTAGAGTTTTTGGTATCAAATACAGAATAGTAACCAGAGGACATTACAAAACTTTTCATTTGGAATTATTCTGGAAATTTATACTAAATGTGATAGAGTCTTTCTCAGCTGTAAGGGAATAGAATATAAGGTTTAAAAACATATTGGAATAATACAACTATAGAAAATTTCCAAACACTCTGTTCAAATGTTCATTTAAATAAAGGGAAAAACATGAACAGAGAATTATTTAAAATATCCATTCAAAAAGTGCACTTCGATTAATATTATTCCTTATTTTTTCATTTATTTTTGCCTTCATCCATTTATTTCCTGAAATCACTGTATAAACTCATCCACTCTCTGAGATGCTTGTGCACTCTTCTGGGCATTTCTCATCTGTAATTGTTTGTTATAAATTGCTACCTTTGAAAGAAAACTGGACTAAAACACAGCTTAAAATTTTTTAGCTCTAGCACAGAAATTTTTATTCACACATTAAAGTGAAAAGATGTTGTGAAAAATCTCTTTAAGGTGGTTAGATGATGCTATCTACTCTTAAACTCGTAAACAGATTTCTAAGGTTTTGGGGTTTTTTTTTTTTTTTGCCTCCATAGGAAAAGGATAAAAGCAGCTTTTTAATTTTTTTGATTATTCAGCCAATCATTCAAGAACATGCATTGAGTGCCTGCTATCTTAAAAGACGTAAGTCTTGTCCTTGTAAACTCAGAACCCAGGAGAGTTCAGGCTTGTACACAGTGTGGCAATTCCTGTAACAGAACTATGCATGAGTTACTAGGGGACGTCAGAAACACAGGCAGAGCTCACTGGGGCTGGGAAGAAGGGGAGCCTTCACAGAAGAAGTAACACTGGAGCTGAGCTGCAAAGAAGATGCACGCTCGTAGGTCTGCCAGAAGGGACTGGGAGCGGAGAGTAGTTCTGGACCGCAGGGCCTGTGAAAACGAACCGTGAGAAAGGTCATCGGTGTACAGCCAATCACGTTGAAATTAGAGAACTAACTCACAGACTGAAAGACACGGAACAAGTCAGTTCATCTCAAAATAGTTATTTACTGCCCGCTATTTGGAAACTGTGGGCAAAGTGCTGAATGTGGGGAGAATAAACAGTTCCTGTCCTCCAGTCTGCATTCTAATTGGGAAAAGAGAACAAAAAAATATTAAATCTAAATAAAATGATATATGGCAACAATAAACTCTGAAAGGCTTAGGAAAATGGGAACCTGATTAATTAGAACAGTTGGTCCTCAATCTCTTCCTTACTCATTCCTACCAGTAAAAAGTCTTTGAATATACATGCCTCCACATTTTATTTATTTAGAAGCATATACTGTTGCCCAATCCATTATAATTGGCAGCGTTTAATTTTTAAAAGAAAAGCAAAACGAAATAGAAATTCTAATATTTTCCCCACACCTCAGTGGACCACCTTGGGCACCTCTTGGGCGTACACACCTAGGTGGAAGACCACGGCTTTGAGCATTTAGAAAGAATTGCACAGACATAATATTTTTCTCTTTCACAGTGTGGCCTAGATTTGGCCCACAAATGAATGGCATTTTTTAAGAGTGAAAATGGGAACAGGATGTGTTCTAGAAACTGCAGGAAGCAAATGCTTAATGAGATCTTTGAAGGAGCCATTCATTTATCAGGGTTTGTAAACCTATATGGTAGCGGGGTTTCTCAAGCACAGTCTGTGAACCACTTGCATCCGAAAGACTCGGGGCTGCTTGTGCTAAATACTGACCCCTGGGCTCCACTCGAGACTCACTGAGTTGGAATATCTGGAAATGGGCATAGCGAACCTGTAAAAAGACGATTCTTCCCATCACTGAAGTTTGAAAACAAGTAATCTAAACAATAGAGACTTCGAGTAGTCTAAACTGAATTTTAGGTATGAAATCTTAAAGTCACAGAGATTACAGGCATGTAAAAACAATCCGTTAGAGAATCCATGGGTCACAGACAATATGGAATGTGTAAAAAAAACTTCCTTCGTTGTTTAGTTTTGCCAAGTAGAGGAAAATCTGCCAACCTGATCCCCATTCAAAATAAAAATGCTTTCTTGGAGAGTGGTAAGCTCATTTGCAATTCAAGTTATAATTCTTTTTCTCAAGAGACTACATGACACATTATTCAGAAAAGTGGTTTGAGTCTTTGGGGCAACTTGCATTACACACGGATGAGTATAGACAAGTAGTCATGCCTGGTGAACAGTTCTTCGAAATGACTGTTAGCAAGGCTTAATGTTTGGTTTATAGCTCTCGTCACATTTTGGAGGTTCTGGTACAACCAGCTCATTCTTCTCTAGGGCTAACCGTATATGAGATAACTAAATTAGAACCAAATTTTCTGATGGGCTTGTTTCATCAGTACATTTAGTTACATACTGTAATTTCCACTCAATAGTACGAACTGATCTTTTACTTTAAACTGGAAAGAAACCAAATATTGGTTTACAGTGCCATTCTTGACGCAGTTCCAGTTTTTACCCAAATGTTGCCTGGCTGAATTGGAACATCATGCTTGTTTGTGTGTAAATGACCCCATATTTACATATAGCTTTTGTTGGGTTTCAAAGAACAGGGGAGATTTTTTTTTTTTTGTTTTTTTAAATCACATTTCTATTCCTTCCAGCTGGAAGTAATAATCCCTTAAATTCCCATAGCATTTGATCTATACTTCCCTTATGACACATATTACTGTCTTACCTGTACTAATATACATATTTTCCTGCATATATACCCCAGCGATGAGAAGATCTATGCTTTACAGAGGCAGTGTTTGGGTTCACTCATTTTTGTAGATCCTAACACACATAATTACGACTTAAAAAAGAAATCTCAAAAATATTTATTGAATATGAAATGAGCTCTCAGCACCTAAACAAGAGTCAGAGAAAATCAATTTTATACCTGCAGACATACTGACAGGCTTAGGTCCTGTTCTGGACCCCCCAAGTTCTTACCTTAAGCCTGTTAACACTGCCCCAGCTAAGGCAAGGACTTGAGTCCAGTGCCTTCCCACTCCTGGTCACCCATTTATGCCTAAATTACTAATAACGATAGTTCATATTTACTAATGTTCATTGATAGAACTGAAGAAACTGATACAGCGTTTAAATAAGTCTCTCAGGGTCCCAGAGCAGTAAGTGAGTAGAACCAGCCTTCCAACCCAGGTGTGTCGGACACCGGAGCCTGAGCCGTGGCCGTATGTCCACTATTGACTCTCGTCCATTTCTCTGCTCTAGTCTCTATCTAGTTCCTAAATCTATGTAACAAAAGCAAAATGTGTTTATAATACTTAGCACCAAATCATTGTGCTGGGTGAGAAAGCATATTATTTATAAATGTACCTGTGCATAATATGGGTTTATTGGTTAAGAATGGAGAACGCTGGCAACATTGGACAAACATTAGTGGCATCACAAGGTTACCCCACAAAGTCAGAGCAACCAAGCACGTCCTAGAAAGCTGTATTTAAAGGTTTCAACATTCTCTGAAACTGTAGGTACCATAGGTACTGCCAACTAAAGGTACTGTTTGCTGAGCATCAGTCATTTACCGGGCATTATACAATACTGTCTACTTTCAGAGACAGCAAAATTCCAAGGAGACTGTGGCTAAAGTTCCCATTTTAAATTACACAAAAGACTGAAGAAGGAGGGGTAGGATTTCTTGCCCCACAAGACACAGTTAGGAAGCAGCTCTCAAATCCTTCACCTCCAAAGCCCCGTTTCCTTCTGCAGGTGCTCTCTGCTACCGTCAGTCCCAAGTTCTCCCTTTGGACAGAGGAAAAGGCTGGCACACTGCACATTTATTATACATGAGGTCTCGTGACTCTCCTGTGCTCTGCTCTTAACATTTGAGTTGAAGAAGCTCTGTAAATTTTTTAGTTGTACCTCTTTCCCTTCCACTAAAATTGGTATTTTCTCAATTAGCTGGGTATCAAACATCTGATTCATTTAGTAATTTTGTTCTACTCCATTTTTTAATTTCTGACACTTATTCCCACATATTTAGAATTTAGTGCTGCCCCATAAATATGCACATCCTTCCCATTCTCTTGTCCTATTTCTTAAAACATCATTTTTTTTCTGCTGAGTTTTTCCTTTTTACATTTCTTTATTCCATACACGTTGGCATTCTCCTTGGCATCGGTACCGATGAAAATGCACAGAGTAAGATAAACTGACAGCCTGCTTCCTGTCACCTGGTGTGTGGAGAAGTTCACACAGCTGCTTAATCAAAGCCCATCCCGGGGCCGAAGGAACACTGGCCATAGAAAATATTAGCAGTTCAAACCCCTGCCAGCTACACATCAAGAATGAGTGTTATTTTCCCAAAAGGATTAAAATTATACTTAACAGGCTTCTCACAGGGAAAACTTTTACTGAATTCTCTCTTCTCTGATTGTAACCAAAAAGAAATTGAAAAAAAAAAAGCTTGCTATTTTAATGCTGGTGGAGGCTATATTTAGGGAAGAAGCTTGTGTTCTGTTGAAAGCTAATTTTGGAGAAGATTACAGTGGAAATTAGGAAAAACTAAGATGGAGGGCACTAGGTGCATGCAATTGAATGTGTTACTTTTACGTATAACCAGCCAATCTGGGAAACACTCTCACTTGCTATGCAATGCTTCTTGAGTGTTCTTTTGGAGATGCTATAGATTCTGTACTAAAGGCACAAGGATTCACCAGTTTCAATCCTCCCTTCCCCTCACTGAGAAACCAAAGCCTACTCTTTGAACACCATGCCTGCATTGGAGGAAATGAAATATTCTGAGAGGGTGGATGGATAATAACTCGCCACCTGAAGAAACAGCCGCACTGCCATGGAATCGTTTTTAGGGCCAGCAGGACACCCATTGATCACGGACGTCCACTCCTGTCGTACCCAGACCACCTGTAAATTTCTGGGTCTGGAATGGAAAATAAAAAATATTTGCCACACCATTACGCTCCTCCAAGATGAATGCTGACACTGTGTGGACAGCATTTTTCTTCAGAAGAGATTTAATACTGGAGTGAACTGTGTTTTGCCTATGAGAGGTGGAGGAAAATGTTCTCTGTTAGGGATGTTAGTAAGGGAGAGCTGTGGGTCGTGGAAGTATAATGTTGACAGCAGAAGTTGATGAAACCCAATCTTTTTTCTCCATTAAAAAATAACATTTTAAAAATCAAAATTAACATTTCCATTGCAAAAACACTAGAAAATTTAGGTAGGCAACAATGTCAAATATAGTAAACCACACACACCTATAATTCCAACATGTAGAAAATTATGTAATGGATACTTTTACTTTAGTAAACATTCATTTAGGAATTTTTAATGCATAAATCTATGTATTTTCTAATATGAATATTAAACACAATTTATTAACTGTTTATTTTACTTAAATACATATCATAAATAAATACATATTAAATATGCCTTTTTTACTCATTCATTTCTATGGATATTGTTTAGTAAATGTTTAAGCCTACTTTTCTCTTGTAGATTACTTCATTCCCAGTTTTTAATTATTTTTATTAATAGTACTGTGATGAACAGGTATATAATTCAATATTTCTAATTGAAGAAATATTTTCATTAGTGGAATTGTTCATAGCAAATATTTAGAATGTCTAAATTTGAGGGCCTCTCTTTATGACATGAGTTTATTTTTTTTTGAAGTGGACGGTTCTGTAAACAGTACTTGCAAGCCCTTGATGATAGGCAGGTAAAGGGAGCGGAAGGAGTTGAATAAGAGTCTAATTTCTCATAGAAGCCATTAGTGAATGGAGATGTCATTAACACAGACGTGAAACCCAGAGGAGGAGCCAGTTTGGTGGTGTTGAGGAGGATGGGTCCTGTTTTAAGTGCTGTGTAATGTTCCAATGGGGATTTCTGGTGGGCAGCTGCAAATACAGGTGGGGAGCTCAGAAGTGAGGTCTGACCTGAACATAGCCATCAACATTTTGTCAGGCATCAGTATAGGTGATAAATGAACATGTGTGGATATAACTTCACAGGCAACATGCACAATCAGAGAAGACCGCCAAGGATTGAATCTGAAATACACCAACATTTTAGCGGTGGGTAGAGGGCGCTGAGCCTGCAAAGGGCACTGGTAAGGAGTAAAAACACTCAGAATAAAACAGTGCCGTCGAAGCCAAGGGAGAGGGTCACTGTGTCAGATTCTGCATGAGTTTTTACTAAAGTGTATTAGCCAGGGAAGGAAACAGAAACCACTGCAGGTATTTTAAGGAAAAGGGGGCTGAATTCACCGAACTCGCTGAATTAGCTGCTTACAGAATTGTCAGAAGGGTGGAAGCAGTAGCTTCCAGGCTGGGCTTTCGGGTCAAGGCAGAATGGGTCGTGTCTCAGGCAATGGACGGCATCTCCGCCACCTGGAGTGTCTTGGCAAGAAGGAGGGAACAAGGACATAGCAAGCACTGTTTCCTAAAGCTCCGCTTCAGAAGTGGTATATGCCACCTCTGCTTATAGTTTATTGGACAAAGCAAGTCAAATGGTGATATCCACCTTCAGGCAGCAGAAGCATGCTGTCCTACCAGGCGGTCAGAAAGAGGAAATTGTCGTCATGCTGAGCAGACCTAATGACCCCATCAGGCAAGTTCCTTAACTTTCTGTGCCTCACTTTAGTTGTTTGGAATACTTCCACTGTGTTTATCTCTTAGGGTCGTTAGAGGGCTGAATGGACTAATATGTACAAGATGTTATAAACAGTGATTGATCTGTAGTAAACTCCAAATAACTTTTAGGCATTATTTTGTTTCTCCATTCCTTCTCCTTAACTCTTTTCTCCTCTGGCACTGCCCTTTCAGTCCTGGATTTACTCCATCCAGGCTGCATTTTGTTCTGGTCTCCATTGCACTTACTCCCCAAATGAGAGCAACCCCTCTATCCATCCCCCACCCTATAAATTCGCTACTAGGGGAAGGAGAATGGAACATTCCTCTTCTTCCTTTCTTGTCAAAATAAATCACATTTCTCTCTTAAAAGATGGTAACTCAGGAAGGTTATGAAATTACACCTAGGAAACTCCCCACTACTTTCTGCCTTTCCTAATGGCCTGCCTGCAGCAAGCACTAAAATCTAATTGGGGGTAAATTGATTCCTTAGTTCTATGATCAGCTGCTAGGGGGACTTTCAATTCTAATCAACCTCTAATGCCTTGGAACTGCATCTTCTCCAAGACAGCATCTCAGAGAGGGAAGAATGGGTATGGACAATCTGTCCTCTTGTGAACTCTCTCTCTAAAGCAGGGGGTTGTATGCCTGCAGGAACCTCTTTCTGTCCTCTCCCTGGGAGTAACAGGATCCATCACAGCTGTAGCATAGAAGGAGAAGTACAAACAGCTGCCTCTGCTCCTCACCAGGAGAAATGCAGAGGAATTTATAGAGCCACAAACAGTCAAGGCAGGGATTCAGCCATTTCCCTGAGCCGGAGACCCTCTTTGCTTCCCTCTCACGCCTACCTCTTCCCAGCCTCCCTTTCTCTGAATCTCCAGCTCCATAGCATTCTAAGGCACATTGGGTGGGTCCCCTGCTGCCCTAAGGTTTTCCTTCGTTCCCCAGGTTTTGGGATCAAGATATCCTCCTGGGAATTCCTGACATTGATAAAAAGCATCTGGCAACTGAACATCTCTTCCTGGTTCTGATCTCTCATTCTTAAAGAAGGAAGAACAGTGATCTTTTTCTCTATACTGCCTTCTCCAGCAGGAATATATTGTATGGGATGTCTGAACTCTCCTACTGCTTTTCTGGCAAGTGCTTCAGAATGAATAAAGCTACTGGTCATAAGGTTGTCACCTGCCAACACTGCCCACTGCTCCCTGCAAGCCTGGGCACTCTACCTGCTTACTTTGCACATGAGATCTGTTTCTAACAGGCATTCCAATGGCGTCAAATGTCCCAGAGTCTATAGTACATAGATTACTGTGTACTATATCCCAAGCATGCCCTAGATGCTGAGAATATGGAACAGATACGATATCTGTGTTACTGTTTTGCTACCAAGAAATTAATTTTAATTTTAATTATAAAATAATTGAAATAATATGTACAGCAATTAATATAACCCTAAGTAGATATAAATATCAACATTTTGCCAAATTTTCTGAAGACCTTATATTGATTTAAAAAATGTTACCAACAAGATTAAAGTGCTATCTGTCCACAGTTTAATTTCCCTTCCTCCTTCCTGTTCTCATTCATTCCATCCTCTGCCAAAGTTACATGTTAGGCATGTATTCATAAAATGTATGATTTTTTGGTCCTGGCTGGTGTAGCTCAGAGGATTGAGCACAGGCCTGCGAACGAAAGGGTCACTGGTTTGATTCCTAGTCAGGGCACATGCCTGGGTTGCGGGCCAGGTCCCCAGCACGTGAAGGGCAATCACACATTGATGTTTCTCTCCCTCTCTTTCTCCTTCCCTTCTCCTCTCTCTAAAAAAAATATTAAAAAAAATAAAATAAAATGTATGGTTTTGATTTCTAAAATATATCAGAATGGTATCACACTGTATATGCCCTCTTGGCCTGAGACTTCCCATTCAAAATAATGTACTTGACACATGTAGGGTTAGTTCAATGTATTCTGACAGTTGGATGAGTCTACTACCATTTACCTTTTCTACTTTTGATGACTATTTACACATTTAAATTTTTGCTGTAATATCTGTTAGCATTCCTGTATATGTCTCCTTGCTCACGTGCATGAGAATGCACGTGAATTTCTCTAGGGCTGTGTTTTTCCACCTTGTTTGGACAAGGACCCACAGTTGGACTATATTTCACTTCATCATTCACAAGCCCACGTACAAACACATAAACATACACACGTGCACTTAACTGAAACAACATGGAGGTGTCATTTCTATTCTAGTCTATTCTATTCTATTCTATTCTATATTCCTATTCCATTCCATTCCATCACATCCCATCCTTTTCATCTCATTCCATTCCATCCCATTTCTTTTAAAATTCTGAGATTGACATAGTAAAGAGCAATGTTAGATTCACAGCAAAATTGAGATTCGGGTACAGAAACTTCCCGTACACACTCTGACCACACATGCATAGCCTCCCCCATTATTAGCATCCTCCCATAGTGGTACATTTGTTACAGTCGATGAACATATACTGACACATTATGATCACACAGAGTCTAGGGCTCACAGAGATGTTATTCTATGAGTTTGGACAAGTATATAAAACGTAAGCATCAATTTAGTGTCATACAGAGTAGTTTCACAGCCCTAAAAATACTCTGTGCTCAGCTTATTCATCTCACTCCCCACCCCCTGTCTCTATTTTTAACATACGCTCTATATTTGGTGTGCTAATATATTATTCATTGTTTTTATACCTATGTTCATTAGATGAGATTGCTAGTAATTTTATTTTACATAATTTCTATTGCTGTGTGCTCCTCTTCTTTCTTTTTCCTGGGCTTCATTTTTCTTCCTAAATTATGGCTATTGTATTGCTAGTAACTCATTCTTTTACCTTTTTTTTCAGTTTAGTTTTTCTCACCCTTCTTCTTGAAAGGTAGATCACCTGGTGTAGAATTCTAGTTGACTGTTATTTTCCCTAGTACTTGATAATGTTCTATTGTCTTCTGGCCAGTCTTACTTCTATTCCTTTATAGGGAACCTGTTGTTTTGTAAAGCTGTTTAAAAAATTAAGTTTTCTTGTTTGTTTTTGATATTCTGCAGTCTGTTGGTCATCTGGGATGCTCAGGGACCAATCTGAAGATTATGACCTTTCTTAATTATAGAAATTATCAGCTATTGCCTTTTAAAATATTACCTCATCTACACTAATTCTCTTTTTCCTCGCTAGAATCATTTTGGGTACATTTGGTATATTTTTCTTCAATTCTATGTCCCTTAGACATATGTGTGTGTGTCTTCATGCACTTGAGCTTCTTTCTGAGCACTTACACCAGATTCACCTTCCAATGTACTGATTTTTTTCCTTTGCCTATGTTTAATCAATCATTTGACCAATTTATCATTTGCTAATTTTAATAACTATATATAAATATATACGTTCTCCCTACAGTATCTATGTTCTCTTTTCCAAGTCCACATTATTTGTCATCCCATCTTTCTTTTTATTTTCTGTTTCTCCTTGTATGCCTTTAATACTTCACTTACTATTTTATAGTAGGTTCTTATCATACTTCCAAATCCTTGAGATATTTTTTATTATTTCACATTTTTGTTTCTTATTGTTGTATTGTTATTTCTTCCTCTTGGTAGAGCATTTCCTTTGTCCCCTGTAACTTTTTTTTTACTGTGAACTAATCTTCAGATGTTTTTGTATATACATTTTTTGTTGGAGTCCCACATGCCTTGATTGAAGAGAAATGTTATAGTGAGAGATTTTTGTATTTGCTTTTATGTAACTCTATAGGTATTTTGCTACTCTAGGAAAAAATTTATATTTATGTCCTTAACAGAGTTAAATTCTGTCACCCAAAATGACATATTCAAGTCATGGCCCCCAATAACTGTGAATGTGACCCTATTTGGAAATAGAGTCTTTACAGGTATAATCGAGTTAAGATGAGGTCCTGTGGGATTAAAGTGGGCCTTTAACCCAATGACTAGTGTCTTCATAAGAGAAAGGGGAGGGAGGCTTTGAGAGAAACACAGAGAAATACAGAAGAGAAGACCATGTGACAATGGAGACAGAGATTGGAGTGATGCAGCTACAAGCCAAGGACCACCAAAGGTTGTCAGCCACCCCAGAAGCTAGGCCGGAGGCATGGGACAGATGATCCCTCAGAGCCTCCAGAAGGGACCGACACTACCAACACTTTAATTCGGGACTTCTGGCCTCCAGAACTGTGGCAAAATGTTTCTGTTGTTTTTAGCTGCCCAGTTTGTGATGATTTATTATGACATTCTAGGAAACAAATGCAGTTCCGGCTTGGGATTTCCTGTAAGGAATCAAAATTTTAGTTTTTAGCCTTTAGAGCTTTTATCTGGGTTACACACCCCCTGGCACCAGCTTAGACACTCACTGCTTTGGTTTCAAAATCCCACTTTCCTCCCAGCACTTGAGGGCTTCCTTTTTTCCCTCTGAGTGAATTTACAGTATTGTAATTTCATTTTTAATATTTTATCCAGCACAGACAAGTCATATCTAAAAGGAAAAATATCTGTCTGCATTAACGCCATCTGTCATAGATCTGGATCCTGAAATCTGATTCTCACTTACAGACATGGAAAGCAAATCATAAAAGAGTGTTATTAAGAGAGAGTAAAGTGTTCTGTGGGGACAAACAGGTGGGAAGTAGGAGGTGAAAGTCTGCTTTGCACCTCTCCAAAACGTGTGTGCCTACCGTCATTCTAGGTTAAGGACAGCACACCCTCCTTCACATAACCTGCAAGACCCTGCCTGCATCTTCCACCTCATCTCTCACCACCTCTTCCTTTTTATAACCCAACGTCAAGGCCCAGGGACGTGTGTCATTTCCTCAGATGTACTAGTTTGCCTTTCACGTGCATACGCATGTGAATTGCTTCTGAGAACATTCTTAGTTCCCTTCTGGTGACTCAGTCCTACTTACCCTTCCGGCCTTCTCCAGATGAAGAAGCCCACCAGGTGCTGAAATATAAACTGGATGAGAGAGAAGCAAGACGGAAGTCAGAAGACCAGTAAGGACATGATGTAGTCCAAACAAAGATTGGGGGGAGGGAGAGACAGGCGTGGTATTTGGGTGGGAAGAGTCACTGACTTCCTATTATTAAGTGTGTGGTATTATCTTGTGCATGTTTTGTCTTTATCTTTCTTACCAGATCAGAAATTCCTTTAGGTCATAAAAATTATGGAAACATATTTTTATTCTACACAGAACCTATTCCAGGACTTTGCAACAAGGAATAGCTTTTGAATGAGGGCATTTGGATTAATAAGCATATAGTCATTAAAAAATAGTTTTTACCAATTCTAGTATATATGATCTGATCATCAGTTATAAGCCTCATTATAGGTTGTTTTTTTTTTAATTTGGAAAGTGGTGGTATTTTCTGTTGTTTTCAGAATGGCTGGTGGAATTCATTTTGTAATTCTATAGTTAGGTCTCTTGTTTTAATATTTTATCTTTATGCCCCATCTCTGTCTTGATGTGAGACCCAGAAAAAGGGCTTTGCACCTTCTTTGTGCCACAGAGGGCTTAGTATATTTTAGCCCTCATTCAGTGTTGACATAAATAAGAGCTTCATTCAGTGTTGACGTAAATAAGAGCTTCATGAAGAAGATTACACCAGACAGGAGTGAACAGAAAGGCAAGAGTTGGCGGTTGTCTAATGGGTACACCCTCTTCTTCCCCAGACTCAGGACTCCGGCAGGCCTGTATTTTCTCCACATCTTCAACTATCTCATTTCTGGATAGAAGTGCGAAGGTGAACAGATTGCAAAAATTATTTTTCTAAATAATTCATCAGGAACTTAAATCATTTTTCACTGCAGCAGCTATTATTGAAATAATAAAACAACATTTATTCTTTTGAAATCTCCAAGGTCAGCAGCATCCATATTGGTAGGAATAGCACATAGAGTCCTAGTTTTCTTTTCCCAATTGTGAGAGGATTCCAGTGTGAGGGGAGCTCTCTGGTGCCAAATGACTGTGCCTCTCCACTTTCGCCTATAGCAAAACTAGGGAAATACAAAAAAATAAAAAATAAAAAGCAAGATCCAGCCACCAAACACCCTGTCTCCATCAACAGTTCTGGCTGGATCAGCTGCTTTCTGATTCTAATTATAATTAAGTCTTCCCCATAAAACTTTGTATGTCAGCAGAAGTGAGAGAAATAAAGGAAGCATATTTACTTGGCAAGAGTGAAACATTTAGTTGGCCAGAAAATATGTGAATGAAGTAAGCTTTTTAAGAGTTTATGGTTTCTTTGTCGATATGAGCCTAATAAATTAAAATTGGAAATATTTTCTGCCATGCTCACAAGATCTCACTAATCCCCAGTTTGCTTCATCTCCCTCCCTCCTACCTTTAGTCCAATGAGGGAGGGAGCTGGCAAGCTCTGGGGCTTTGTGAAGACCAGCCGTGTTATTTGTAAAGAAATGGAACGCTTGCTAAAGAAGTTTAAAGTGCTAGCTTCAGGTTTACTTTCTAAATGAGCAAAAGGAAGAGGAGTATTTTTCAAGGGAGAGCTAAAAAAGAACAAAGAAAACCTTTGGAATCTTCAAAGTTGGTGTTTATCGGCATCGCAGATAGCTAAGGTTTAGAGCAAAAGCCCCAAAGATATGGAAATGAGAGAAATGAATTAAATATTATCCTCAAATCTACATCCTTCGGTTTGAATGGCATCTAGCACAACTCAGGCTTAGAAATAGGTGTTCTCTGAGGGTAATTATCAACAATCTTCTAAAGCTTTAAAATTTGCATTCTAGTTAAATCATAAAACTATTTTTTTCACCCGGATATCTCCTTAGGCTACAATATCATTAGCCCGTTTGAGTACAGTATAAATGTAATATAGATTAAAGCCTTGACTAGTTTTTTAAAAAGGGTGCAGAAATGATGAGGTTTTTGCATTTGGAACATTTGAGCTTTAAGCACTAGAGAGAGCTATCAAAGCATGAAACTCAAAACATCATAAGAAATTATTAGCCCTAGACCAGGGGTCATAAACTGAAGTGTCTACAGATCTCAAGTGAGTGTTGTAGGGTCGGTGTAAAGTTTAGGGGTGCGGTAAGGATTACGGCAAAGTGTAGAGATCAATTTCTACCTCTAGGACCTGAGGTTTAAAAGTTGCCATGTCACTCCTGTCTCCGAAACCCATCCATGGTTTCCTAACTCACTCAAAATAAAAACTTAGGAAGCCCTCTATCATCAGTTGACATATAGGTAACTCCCTGACCTACTTCAAGTCTTTTCTTAAACCTTATTTACCTAGCGGGTCCTTCTGTGACAATCCTATTTAAAATTGTCATTCCTCTTCCTCTGGCACTTCCAATCATATTCTACCTCTCCACCCCCAACCTGGTTCTTTTTCCATAACCCTTATCATCTTCTAACAAGCAATGTATTGTATATATACATTACTTTCATTGTGTATTGTCTCTCTCTTTTAACTAAAATATAAACTCCATAAGGGAGGGATCTTTATATGTGTGGTCCTTTGATCTATTGTAAGAGTCTCAGACAGTCCTGACACAGCACAGGTGCTCATAAGTGTTTGTTGAATGAATGAACGTCTTCTTTCTGCTAATGGGGCCGTGTATCCAATAGTATACTATATAACTGTCCACAAATATTTGCTATCCCTGACTGAAATATTCTACTCACACCCATGTGACTTGTTTAGCCCATGAAATCTCAACAGAAGAAATGTATGTGATCTTTGGTCAGAAGCTTCGAGTACCAGCGTGTGCTTTGGCATTCTGTCTTCTCCCTAACTCTGCATGGTGGAAGCATGAGGTGAGATGCGGCCTTCATCGTCCTGGGTCCCCGACTGCCTATGATGAGGGGAACCCTCTTGCCACGTCATGATGAACATGCAGTTTACTGCCTAATGGACTTTGGTATTATGCCTATTCTAACTGATAGAGAATCAAAGTCTGGGATCTTCCTACTCAAGTTCAATATTGCTGGATAGTTGGAATGCAATGTACTTTACTAACATTTCTGTGTATCATGCTTTCAGAGTTAAGGCTCACAGAATCTCGGTGAATCACGCAGGCCTTTAGAATCAAGGGGCTTGGGCTTGGAATGGAGGAAAGAAAAGGTGTTACATGTTTTCATTGTCTCTTGAAACATCAAGATACAGGCAGACAGACATCACGATGCTAGAGGACTGCAGTGACAGGGGAGCTCCCAAGGCAACCCGCACACAGCAGAGAGGAAAAAGTAAATCAGGTGTGGCCGATAAGCAATCACAGTGTGACTAAAACTGCAAGGACTGGGGTCAAGTTATCATCAATTGAGGCCTCTTTACAACCACACTTTTAATGTTTGCAGAGCATTGTCCATTTGTTAGTGCTTCACAACACGCATATACAAAAGGAACACTGGACCTTCTAAAGAACAGAAATGGCGACCCTCTCACTGCTCTGCAGGCAGTGGGGATGTTCTTAAAGCCTAAGAGGAGCTCAACTCAATAAACTTAGATCCAGGGAGACTAGCTGGGCCCTGGATGGCCGGAGCTGCAGACCAAGGGCCTCTAGCTGTAAGCAACTTACCTGATGAGCCCAGTGACTAATGCAAATATTTTAATTTTTAAATGCATTCTGTGGGCTGAAAAATTCAGAAATTACTACATACAATGTGATAAGTGATAAAAGAATATGGGTGCAATAAAGGCCGCAGGAGGTCCACCAACCCGTCTATGCTTCCTGATCTCATTAAAAAATAAAAAATTGAAATTTCTGCCTGAATTTAGCCATTGTCAGTACAACTATAGGTTGCCTCTTAGGAGTTCATGGCCATAATGCTATGGGAGTTCTTATCAAAATGTTTGTTTAATTAGTTTAATTTAAAAATTATTAATAATGGAATGTGACAGGAATTCTAAGAGAATAGAATTCCAGAAATTTAATTGGATTTATCCATAATTATAGAGGAAGTTTTCCAAGGTGGGGGATGAGGGGGGTGAAGAGCTAGTACACAGACATTTTCTACTAGAAGTCTATAAAGCGTCAGCAGCCCTCTACTTCTGCCTGGGCAGCCGATGAACACTTCTGCGTCCACCAGCAGTTCAGTGAAGGCTATGAGCCCTGTGTTTGCAGCTATGGCTCCACTCTCTTCTTCCCATCATTCCCATCCTTCCCCCATTACCACTTCCCCTAAGGTGGAGAGAATGCCTCTGACCGGACATACACGGGAGCACATGTGAGAAAAGAAAGTTTCCTTCTTTTCCCACCTCAAGCCTGACCTAAGAGTCCCAGCTGGTGGCCTTCCCTGCTCAAAAAGGGGAAAAACCCCATGTGGCCACAGGCTGCCATCACACTTATTTTGACCAGGCAGCTCTGATTGCTCAGTGTGGGTGAGTATGGAGGTTGCCAGGGCAGCACCCAGATAAGGCACTGCCCCAAATTCTCCTCCCACTGATGCAACACCTGTGAGATTTTATTGGATAATTGGAAACACAACTGTGACCCAAAAACCTTGGAGCACATGTTTCTGCCTCGAGGTTCAACAACAGGTCTGGGGAAGGTTGTATGGCGATTCACTTACCTATGACATGTGTAGGGGCATGAGCAAAGGACATGCCTGCATTTTAAGAAAAATGCATTGTGGTTCCCAGAGATTGTGAGCACTGAGAGAGGTAAGTGGCCTCCCTAAACAAGGTCAGACTGAGGTGGGGTCTTAGGATATGTCACTCCTCAATCAATCTTGGTCACAACACTAAGTAACGTCATCGCTGAATGGCCCCTTCCTCCAACACCCACACGGATCCCTTCCACATGCTTCACCTTCGGCGCCAGAAACAAAGCACATTTTCTGAGGTGTGGGGAAGGGCCGCAGCATGTTCTCCTCTTGCTGGAGCCAGGGCTCACTGCGGCCTGAAGGACGGCCACGTACTTTCAGGCTTCAGTCCACGTGAGAACACCCAGGTTCATGCCAGGTGTACGCACACACCGCTACAACAAAACAAAGCAAAACAAAGCTGCAAACTCATGTTGTGAATGCATCTGCCTGCAATTGAGACAATGAAGCCGTCACTACAGCTACTTTGAATTTAGCCAACTACCTGGAGAGAGGTTGCGGGGGGCTCTCACTTTATTCTTTTCCTTGTATGCATAGCCAGGCTGTAGAACATTTTTCTCACACACACATAGTAGTGAGTGCTGAATTTCTTGCACTTCAGGAAATGCTGCTCAACCCCATATTTTTGTTTTAAAAGATCATGTTTGTTCAAGTGTTATTTATTAAAGATACTTTGTTGGAATCTTTTCTGTGCTTTATGGGGCTCTGTACATGTTCCCTCACACCATATTTAGAGTGAGTCTGCATCTCCAATTTCTTTCAGAACAACCTCTGCAGGGAGTTGTAGAGGACTCTGAGGTGACTGTCGCCATCATACTCTTCCTGCTGAGGGTCACCTCGAGGCATGGTGCTGAGGGAACTGCCCTACACATGGGTGCACGCACACACATACACTCCTCCACACATATACACCCACACACGTGTGCACACAACACACCTACACCCACACACATACACCCAACCTAAGCACACACACATTTACACACCCATGCATGCTCACACACAGTGCACATGCACAGGGTGTTTTAAGGATAATTCAAC
The DNA here is from genome assembly GCA_028533065.1 of Trachops cirrhosus. Lineage (NCBI taxonomy): Eukaryota > Metazoa > Chordata > Mammalia > Chiroptera > Phyllostomidae > Trachops > Trachops cirrhosus. The sequence goes on from CM052541.1 coordinate 175,114,804, forward strand.
CGTTTGGTATGTAATCCCACTTCTGAATTCAAAGCATATGGTTAAGTACTGATTTTTTTAAAAATAGCCAATCTGTATGCTTTCTGCGCACAAAACTGGTTTGACTTGACTTTTTCCAGCTAAAACTTTTCTCAGTTGCTGCCATCAATGGAAAACAGATTAAGAGACAAATTTCAAATGAATGCTTGAAGTCTTTTCTCAAGAGTAGGAAAACAGAAGGGGAATGCTTTGCCGGGGCTGGGTTTCGCAAGGTTTGCTGTCATCAGTACTGGCCTCACCGCTCTGCGTTCCCAGCTGAAAATGTGCTGGGCTGTGAAAATGGGCCAACCCCACGAACATTTCAGGGTCACGTCGTTTCCTGGAACACAGTCGTAGTTTTTGCACATAAATTACCTATGTGTCTTCAGATTAATTGCCCCTTTCCCCCACCCCAAATTCCACATCATTATTGAATCGCCATTTCGTCCACTTAACCTGAAATTTCCATCAAGTCAGTATCACTCATGCAACCCACAGCTTCAAAAGACTAAAGTCATTTCACTGTAACTTTTTTTTTCAATACCGGGCCAAGGATAAATGTGGTTACATTGATTTTTCACAAATGAACCTCAATCCCCTGATTTAAAATGAGAAAAACACTGCTCACAATCATTTTCAATCTGAGGTACATTTAATTGGTTTGAAAGACATGTGGCCAACTCATTTGCAAAAAATATTTGAGCTCTCCCGTTTCCAATATCCTGAAGAAGTTCATTGACCACGAAGGAACCTCCCCTTCTTTGCTGATTGTATCAATCACCTTCATGGTAGTTTCTCTATACACAGAAAAGCCACTGGCCTCCTCTTGGTTTCTCCTCTGAGACCCCTATCCGCCTTGGTCCAGGGTCCTTAAGGTGTAAGCCATCATTCCAATGGTCACAGCCCAGACCCCAGATTTGGACAATGAAGTTCACTTTTCGGACTCTGAGGGTGTTATTAACAGAAGCTCTGCTCCCCACAGCCTTTTAAGTTAATGAATAATTATCAAATATTTGCACATCAGCTACCGCCAGCATTGGTCCATAAAAAGATGACTTTGCCGTAACTTCATTCACAGTCATTATCTGCACTGGGCATTCTCCATTTGCATCTCAGATCCACTCCCCTCACCTGCTCCTGGTGCCCTGGGAAACATCCCCAGGTCTGCATCAGAGGCTCTGTCTCCTGCCTTCTGGTTGGCTCAGCCACATGTGGCACTGGCAGGAAATCAGAGTGGGAAAGAAAAGCAAGGTCCAGGGGGTGGGGTAAGTTTCCTTGGCCCAGTACTGCGGAGTCATCACTAGGATTGCTGGAGGGTTTTTTCCTTTCCTGTTTGTTCGTTTATTGACGAAGGGCAGATCTGCTTTACAACGTACTAACTACTGTACCTTCTTTAGGTTCTGTTAACTTTTCCCTCCTTTGTCCCTCAGACCCAGGGGTGGTGATATCAGGCAAGCATGCATGCTGTGTAACTTCTTTTTTCCTTAATCCTACCAATTCCTTCACAAAACTCACTTTAATAGCCTCTCTGAGTGAATTTTGTTTCTAAGACAAGTACTGATACATTACCGTAACCAAAAGTGCATTCCTTTACCTATGCCTTCACAGAATATAGAATGAAAGATACATGTCTCACTAAAAACTAAGTTCATTAATCACTTACAGATACAGGACCTAATAGGAATCCACATATGTGTAAGGTAAAAAAAACCTATGGTGTTTCATTTAACCTACATGAGGAATCCCCCGCTTAGCTGCTGAACTCCCTTTCACGCTATTTCCAAAGTTTCTCTTAGTCCTAGTCACTGGGGATAAATCTTGTTTATTTTTCTGCCTGTATTAGCATTCCTTCTAAGGTGATTCAAGGTCAATTATTAATTTAATAGATACACATCATTTTGAAGTTACCGGTTTGAATGAGTGTAGCTGATCTGATATATCTGAATGCAATATTAAACACCTCAAGTTTCTGCTTTGGAAGGGGACAGAACGGTGACAGACTAGTTCAAATGCAGATTGCTCAATGTCATCTACAAATGGAAGCAAGGGACTCAAAGTTGACATTGATAGTTTAGAACCAGATCTTCTGGGTTTAAGTCCCACTCTTAATAGCTATGCTACTTTGGGCAGTTGAGTTTTAGAGAGAAGAGATTAGAAGGTGGGTTCCTATGGTGCAGGGGTGTGTGGTATTCTGCTAGGAACTGGCTTCCTTCATTCAAACTTTAGGATCTTAATCCCTGGGTTCCCTACTCTACACCATAGCTACTAACACACTGATTTTGATTCCCATGATATAAATTAATAATAGTTTTTTGTTGATTTCTCTAGAATAGACAGGCTGAATTCTGAGTTTTAAAATAATTTCTTGAGTTGCTTCCAAATTACAAGTACCAGACCCACCTAAGCAGAAAGCCAAACATAATTTCATAAATTCAGCATTTCTTATTTTAAACATATATAAACTTCAACCTCCTCATCCTGATACTTAATCTATCATCTCCTCTTCACCAGATCAAGCGTCCTTCAGTCTTCAGGCTGCTGCATTCTTCTCTCCTTACACAAGTACACTGACAGGGGCTTTGGAAGGCTAAGTCGAAACCTTTCTTGCCACTCGCTCGCTCCCCTCACTGTTTTAAAAATACAGATCCCAAACTTCTTATCCTTGATTTCCTCTACACTTTCACATTCCACTCTGGAAATATTCTGAAATGTCAATGTCCTTGGCAATAGTCTATCTCAGGCCATTGGTTTTCTTCATTAATGGCAGTTGAATCTCACTGGGAACTCTTAGGAGGGACTCTGGCAGACTCTCACTGCTTATTGTTTCCCTGATATTGCTCACATGCTCTGTGAAACATGTCATAAACCAAGATGGTCATTCTGTGGTCATCAGCTCACCTCCTGAGTACTTCCACTTGATTTTCCTGACATTACTGCTAATTTAGGATAACCAAGACATCCATTATTCACAGCATAATTTCTCTCTTCATTTTCCTCAAATCTCATTGGCATCCTCATTGTCCTGATCAGCCAAGATGTGTTGCCTTTCTCATATCCCTACCCTTCATCCATACATTGATTCAATTACTGGTCCTTACATTCTTATAATCAAAAAAAAGTTCTTCAGAATATCCATCATATTATTGCTGACAAAAGCTATGATGTAAGAAAACTGTACAATTTTTAAGAGGCAATGAGCAAGAATACCATTTTGAAAACTCTTCAAGAATAGAATTCAAAAATCTTTTAAAAATAAATACCAGCTGGCAATACAATTATATGCATTAATATGCATGCAACATCTCAACAAAATAATTTTAAATCACGTATTTGTTAAGGTTTTATATCTCCCTCCATAATCTGAAGAATTGTATTGCTGACAATGGGTTTTTTTGAGCATTGTGCAACCTCATTTTACTTCTTTCAGCTCATTTATGAGGCTGGTTCACTATAGTGTAAGTCCTGACAGTTTTTTTTTCTTTTTTGTAATGCAGGTGTCTGACTTAAGCTCTGATTGACAAATTATTCACTCGAAAGAGGCATCCACATTAAAGGTGGCAATGCATCGCAGGCCACACCACTAGATAAGGAGCCAGGCCACCTCCCCAGACCAAAGTGCCCTTCTTTTACAGGTCTTGGTTGATTTCAATAACTGACCAGTTAGGCCTCTTGTGTTTTCTCCTCCACTTTACATTTCCACTCTTGTTTTAAGTTCACCCATAAGGAGTGAGCTCACAAACTTCTAAACCCCTCCCCCGGAACCCAATGAAAGCCCACGCCTATGTTCTCTCTCTCTCTCCCTTTCTCTCTCTCTCTCTCTTTCTCCCCCCCCCCACCTGTGAGCTTAGTGTGTGGGCCCAGGTGTGCTGTGTGATTTCCAGGTCTTTTAAATAATAAACCTTTATTTTTTCAAAGTTCCCTGCTGGTTATTGCTGAAGGGCATCTTGCAATCACCAAGAACCACACGGGCTGGTCCAGTCGCAGTATTGGTTATTGATGGGCTGAGATGCACCAAAATACTCAGTGTTCAATGCCTACCCATGGGGAAATATGGGGAGAGAAAACATCACAAGAACAAAGGAAGGTTTGGTACGAGCTTACCTGACTTTATTGTGCTTCACAGAGAGGCGTGTTCAGCAACAGTGAGACAAGTACCTCCATGAGCAAAAACATCACGATTTGCTCAAAGCCCAGATGATGGCTAGCATTTTTAGCAATGAAATGTTTTTTAAATTAAGGTATGGACATTGTTTCTCAGACATAATGCTATTGCACATTAAGAGACTACAATGTAGTAAAAACATAACTTTTATACGCACTGGGAAACCAAGAACTTTGTGTGACTCATTTTACTGTGGTGGTCTAGAGCCTAGCCTGCGGTATCTCCAAGGCACGCCTTTTATCGTTGGTCTGTGGTACAATGAAGCTAAATGGGAACTGTAGCCTGCCTTACCCCAACTCCTCCCCACTGGAATACAAGTACCATTCATTTGTACCTATGTAAACTGCCCACTTAAACTTCTTTTGTTATCTTATTCTAAATCATATGTATACTCTAAGTTTAATACCAATAAAGAGGAGTTATAGAAGGAAAAAATCCCTGATATTTTATTAAAGAAAAAAAATGACAGGACCATCACTTTCTGCCGTGTGTTTGCCAGTCAATCTCCTAAATGCCCTTTTCTCCTCCCCCAAATCATACCCTTGCTTTCTTTATGCCAATATTTGACTGTCCCCCTTACCTATAAGTCCTCCATTCTTTTCTTCTCCCAAATCCTTCTAGTCCTCAAAGACTACCTGTTTGTGACACTTATTGCCTTCATTCTTCTCTTACTTCCCTGTACTTCTTGGTTTCTTATTGACAGTATGATTTAACACCTAGCTTAGCACCCTTATTTTGCTCCAGAATTAATGCTAGTCTTGTTTCTTCAAGTTGACTGCAATCAGGGACAGTGAGAAAAGTTATTTTTTTATATATATCTACATGTGAGGTGAAGTGTTTTAACATATGGTGCGCATAAAAATAACCCTGGTCTTTTCAAAGGAGGCCAAGTGATGAACTCGTTCACCTAGCATCAGACCTGTCGATGCGAAGACAGGAGTCACCAAAAGCTGGGCAGCATAGGTATGAAGTACATAAAACTGTCTCCGAATCTGGTGGGGGTCGGGCGGTCACACACAAGAGCAAGAGAGGCTGCTCCAGGAGGAGAAATCAGTGCTTCAGAGCAGCGGTTTTGATCTAGGAGGAGTGTGTTTTAGGTTCTTCCAGGAAGGGGCAAATGACTGCTTTGAAACTCCAAAAGTAAGCAAAAACGGGAGGCTAGAAGGTATTTGAACTATATGAGCAATATTAATTTATGATTTACACAAGGACTTGAATCATTTGGAACAGAAGATGTTTTAAAACATGGTGTAGTAGTTAGTGGCAGCAGTGGAGCTAGGTCCACACTAAGGGATCACGTACCTTACAAAGAGATGATATCTGACAGGTCTACTTTGAGCTGTGTGTGTGAGAGCTGGGCTGAGGGCCTGGGAGTGAACCCAGCAGTGGGAAATAAGGGCAGATGAATGTGGGCACAGAGAGGGTGCTAAGGCAGTGCAATGCTAGTGGGAGACAGCAGACAGGTGGGCAGGAAGGCAGCTTGAGGAAGGTTTGGCAGCAAGTATCAGGTACCTATTTAGGGAAGTGAAGGGAAGAGGCAAGACACAGTCTCTTCAGCAGCAGGCTGTTTCCAGGGAGAGTCAGGTACAGTTACAATCACGGTGAGTATCTACTCACTCTCTTTTGGACCACAAGGTCAGGTTCAATGTATTCGTTTAAGGACTGATGGCCAATCACTGGCTAAGGGCCCTACTAACGCTCAGATGAGGAGGAGGGGAAACCGTCAAGTGGCAGGAAAGTAAATGCACAAGAGAAGTCAGAAGGCCACAAAGATGGTTATATGACCACTACTTTTGAGTTGCCTTTAGATATTATTGTCACTTGTTGCATTTAAGCTTAGCTAAATAAATGATTTCCCATCTGATCTTGTCTCTTGCTATGTGTCACTTTAGCTTGGCATTTCCCTCTTCTTGCTTGACACCAAAGCATCTGTCTTCCTCCTGTGCTCTGTTCTCCTTTTTAGAAGATAACCCCCTTTACCCTGGGGGTCACGGATGGGGAAAGGGCAGCACTCAGAAGAAAAAGTATGGTGTCCTGACAAGACCGGGGTCAGCCCTCGATATCCGGCAGAGTCGCAGGGGCCCTTCAGTGCGTTGTGGCTGGAAAGAGCCCCTCTCCGTGACCAGGCTGAGCACGTGGCAGGTGCTGAGAGAGAGCACTTGGAAGGGCCGTGATGCGCCACAGAAATGTTAAAGATGATTTCATTTGCAAAGTTGACTTGCTGGAGCTCTGTTCACTGAATAAAAGATTTTGCCTTGGTTGCAAGAATTTAAATGTTGCCATTTTATTTCAGCAGTACACATTTTACTTTAAATCAGCATGCATAATTCATTTTGCTTTAATTCTGCGGTGCAGACCCCAGAATTTCACAGCCCTGTAACACTGTGCTATCCCAAGGGTCTTCTGAGATAAGGGCCAATCTGAGGCTTCAAATAACATAAAACCTCAGATATCTCCATGCTGCCAGCTACTTGGGGACACTTCACAGACCTCCATAAGCTCATCCCCCACTGGCAGAGGAGATAAATTTGCTGGCATAGCTCTGAGCAGGGAGTATGTTCCATCCCCGAAAATACACGTTTAAATATTTAATAAAAGCATAAATTTGAAGAACCTCTAGCAGCCTTCGAGAGAGCAGCTGAATAGAAGGAAAAACAATCTTCATTTGAGGAGATGAAGAGAGTTAAAGAAATGGCCATTCTATTATACAACTTTATGGTAAACAAACACTCCGGGTAAAAGGAAAGGGGGAAGAATGCACGGAATGCTTGCCCGTGAAAGAAAATGAACCGAGCACAGAGTATTCTGGAGGTTCAAATCTAAGTGCAGTCCAAGCTGTGACAGCTCCAAACACTGTCTGTAGCCTCGCTTGTAAATCAGCTGGGCCCCGGGGGAAGACAGATGGCTCAGGATGCAGCGCTTACGTAACCACAACCTGAGCAGAGCTGGGCCCGCCAGAAGCGAAGGAACAAGGATGCCTCTGAGAAAAGATAAATTGTGCTCTCTCTAAAACCCACAGGAACTGCTCTCCCTGGCAACCAGGGGACAGCAGGGGGCATCCGAATCTTCCAACACACAGGCAACCAGCTGTACAACCTTGGCAAAGCCACCCGGCCACCACAGCCAGGCGGCCGTGTGTCATTAACGCCAGCCTTCCCACCCCAAGGTGGCCCCCAGGTCCCCCAGGCGGTTGGCAGGCGTGGCAGGAGAGGCCTTCTCCAGGCCGAGGGAAGTGGGCATTCCAGGGCCTGGGGGTGGGGAGGGTTAGTCACCCTTCTGGAGCACAGACAGTACCAGACGTGCACATTCCCAATGTATAAAGAAATGACCTGGAGCGACAAGAGGGTCACTCCTGCCCAGGCTGGAAGCTGCACTGGTGTTTCTGTTTCCAAGAAAGTCAGAATGAAATACCAGAGCATTGAGAGAAACTGTGGATCCTTAAAGCCAGGCAAAATCTGGGAAAATCAAGGACAGTGTAGAGGACTAACCTCAATTGCCACTCCACAGAGGAAGCATCACAGATAAGGCATTCGCTTTTGTGGGATTCATTTAGACCATCTCATTTTGTGCTGAATGCAAGCATTGGATCTTGCACAGGGAGAACATTTGTGTTACAACTGGAGTTAAAAAGAACCTTTTAAAAGGTGGAACACTTTAGGAAATAGGATAGACCTAGTATGAGGCAAAATACTGTTCTAAAATAAATGAGAGACTCTGGAATAGTTCTTTTTCCAAAATTCTGACAAAGGCCACCCCCACATAGACTGGAAAAGACAGACCCTGTCCCTTCAATTCTGCATTATGAGACCCTTCACCCCAAGTCCAGATTTCAAGCTTGTTACATAAGCCTTGCGATGCAGTTGCATTCTCGGTTACAGGGAATTTTATAGCTGGGGTGGGAACCTACCTACCACATATAAAAATCTTCTGAGAAACCCTGTCCAAGCTCTCCACTACTGAATTAAGAAAATGAACTTTTGGAAAGTGATGTTTGTAAATTGGGGGCAGCTTATGTAGTCTAAAATATACCAGTGTATCATTTGTAATGGATATATAGAGCATACAATAGAACAGAAATATTCCCCAAATTTTGTACTCCACATCATCTGTCATTTGATAGTTTATTGGGCACTTGCAAGGTGCTGTATATTCAGAAGTGCATATGACATAGTCTCCAATCTTAAGGAGTTTGTAGTTTGTACTGTTAAGAGGCCATCACCATATGGTTCAGGGAAAATGTGATGGAAGAGGGAGCAGGATGCTTTCTTGGGAAGGGGTATCCTGGGGAAGCAAAACAGAAAACTTTTCAGAACGAGTGGCTCCAGACTTTCAGCTTGAAAGACAAGTAAGCACATTAGGTTTCTCCTGAGAAACATCTTCATATTGCACTCTATACAGGGTGTGGTTTCCACCCCTTGTTTTATGACCTTTTAAAACAATTTTTAAGGACTTCTATAATCTGAAAACCCCCAGACTGTTAACACCACCTACCTGCCCTCCCAAAGTCTCCCTCTGAGGCCACCAAGTCCAGTGGAGCACATAATAGGTGATTTGGATGTGACTGGGATTTATATCATTGGAGATACCTAAGTAGAAATATTCCTTCCAAATTCCTGCGTGCTCTGAAAACAGCGGGTCCGTGGTTTAGAGACATCGGTAGTAAAAACCTTGACATCATGACATCTTTTGTGACAGATTCCTCATTTACCCCCAGTCTCTCTGTGGTTTTAAGATAGAGAACAATCAAAAAAGTTAGGGAGCGATCAATAAAGTTGGCATTCTATGGAATACGTAAGTGTGTTCCTTAATTTAGGGGATATTTCAAATAGCGTACAGTCATAACATTCTGTCAGTAGGGTCACATGGGGTCCTCGGTGTAGGTCACTTGCATTAGCACTTCTCAACGGCGGGTAGTAGTGCAGTGTTGTGCCACAGATGTGTCGTACGTGTGCTGAAACTGCTCTCCTTGGCCTTGTGGCAGCCATGGAGGATGCAGAGTCGCCAAAATTCCTGGGCCAGTGACCTCACGCCAAGAGCACCTTTATCCATTTATCCCGATGCCATAAAAAGATGGCTATTTTCTAATTTTTGCATGATTAGGGAAAGACTGGGAAGCCTCAGTTTGTACTTAAAGCTTGCTAATGGGCCTCGTATTGTGCTGGACTTAGGGCGACATCAGGCTGACGCCTACTCCCCACAACCGCTCTCAGAAACACCGCGTTGAGTGTTGTGGCCATTCAGTCCTACCATGTGCAAGCAGTGCTGACAAATTGCATCTGGTGGTGCTGATGGTGAAGACAAACGTGTAATTGTGTTTGGCGGTGACGGTGAAGTGCAGACTTCACGCCGCTCACTCACCCACTCGCTCATCTGAGGCAGGAAAGTTGAATAAGCTGCAGTCCACTTTGTACTCTTCCGTTTGTCTCAGCCCTCACCCCTAGCTTGCTCTTTTTTCACAAAAGCAATTAAAAAGTTCCCGCCGTAAGTACACAACTTTGATTTGTTCTGCCTTGTGAGCAATCAAATAAAAATTTAGAAAAATATACAATGACAAATAGAAAGGCAGTGTTCATATAAAGCTGAGCCCGAAGTAATGTCAAAGCTCAGGTTCAATGAACTAAGGGGAACATCGGTTGTTAAAATCCTCCCAGTACAGAGAAAGAAAAGTGCTGGTGTTGGTATTGCTCAGTGTAGACACGTGCTAGTGATGGCGATTATGGCTGTGCGACAGCATTTGTGGTCCCTGTCGTGACAGAGAGTAGAAGTCTCACTTAACAGTTGAGCCCCAAAGACTTCACTGCTGGTTTGTCACCACTGTCACCTCCCTCTCTTCACTGGGAGTTTGGACGACAGGCGTCCTCTTGCTACAGAGTCAAGAGGGGTGAGGGACAGAGGGAGGGTGGACGTATGGAAGGCCTCTCATCTCAACCACTTCACCCACCTGTGTCCTTCACCTCAGCCTGAGGAGTTGCTCCAGTTAAACTGCTCAGAACCGGAGTTCTTGTCAACATGTTAGACAGAGCCGGCTGTGCCACTGACTCAGGACACAGGAGGTCACCACCCCAGGACCACACCCAGGGGGTTGTCTCCATAGTCTGGCAGCATTATTACTGCCTGGAGACAGATGTTGTAACGACAAGTGAATGATCCTATGCTTTGGAAAAGATAGAGAGCTGTACATTTTATATCCCTAGCTTGATGGGGAGGATATTTTCCTAGGTCTTTAAAGGTAACGGAATATTGGAATTTTCCTAGGGTTG
>CM052541.1:175125743-175157769 GCA_028533065.1 Trachops cirrhosus
CAAATTAGAGCTTCATTGTTATTTTTAAATATTGGTATAAAACCGTTAATTATATAAACCCATTTACCTTATCACAATGTATTTCAAGAATGAGTTTGTCAGGGAAATAAAAGGAAAGTATAATTTTCACTGTTGTAAAATCTGGGGTGGCCATCTTTTAAATTTTAATTTGTTGTCATCTATTTGTGTAAACCAAGTCTAGTCAATGGTAATGATAAATTATTTGACAACATTATTCTTAAAAAGTCATTACTAGGAGTTGTGTATATATTTAACTAGAGAACTTGGGAATATGTTAAATTCAAAGTATTATACCAAATCAGCATTTATTTTATTTTACAATCTTGGTATTCTATTTTACTTATCAAAATTATATAGTATAAAGAAAAATATGATTTTTCAGCCAATATGTATATAACTACTTCCATAATCCCTCAAGTTTACCCCAGTCTTTCTGGTGTATCATTGCGTGTAAAGACTGGGAAGTAACACCCTGAAGAATATTCTTTCAAAACATTTTTCTTCATGACAACTCTCAATATCTAAAATTATATATGCTAGTGGGTTAGTTATTGATTATTGCACACCCACCTCCATGAGACAGAAGGTCTGTCACCGCAGGGACCCTCCCTGGGAGGCCCATCACTGTGAGCAGAGAGCCTCCCACAGCACCACACATAAAGCAAGAGAAAAGCCATTGCTGATTTGTAGACTGGAATTCTTCTCGCAGTGTCTTTCTCTTGTATTTTGATTATTGCTTCTATTCCATCATTTACCTTTCTTCCTTTAGAGAAAACAAAAATTTTAAAAATATGGACCACTATTCCCTTTTTCAAGTGTCTAACATTTGGTAGAGTTTTCCATACCTAAGAACATCCTGTGAATAAATTTGTTGTAGAAATCAGGAACAGTGGTCACATGCCTCTCTGGGAGACAGCATGGTACAGGTGAATGTAAATTATAAGATGCAAAGTTAAAACTTATAATTCACTGGGGGCAAAAGTCCAAACAAGACATCATCATGAGATGGCACAAGTTCCCTCCCAGAAACTCACAGAAATCTTGGGAGGACATTCAAGGCCAACTTACCCAGGGCTTAAGAGACCTGAAAAGCCCAAGCTGATGTATATACTCTATGTGTCTGCCTTCTTTCCCTAAAACCACATTTTAAAAAAAAACATACCAGTTTTCAGTAGTGTGCCAAATGCTCTCATGCCTTTGCTGCTTCTTTGTCTTGTCAAGATCACTTTCCCATCATTTTAATACAAGATAGCTCTCTGAGTAAATGGGTTTGGAGAAAATAGAGGAAGACGAAAGAACGTGTTTGCAAGTACAAATCAGAACTGCAATGGGAAATAGAGCTTGGGTCTTCTGAAGTGATATCCCCGGGTGGCAATTGCAGGACAATGTGAAGGTGAACAGACATTGAGTTTGACCATATTAAGGACGTTCCAGTTACTTTTAAAGCCATTGTTTGAATTTTCTTTACTGAAATGAGTAATCAAGCAGTGTTCAATTGCTCTGTTCAGGACAGAAACTTTTACAAAGCAGTAAGTAGTTTAGTTTCTTAAACTGTTAGCCAAATTGAAATCACTTTGGTGTCTGACACCTCGTTTTTCCTGAAGTTTGGAAATGAGATGTAGTGAGAGGAGACTAGTCTCCAAGTTAGAGAGACTTCACAGCTCCAGAAGAGAGTGAATAAAAGCCAACCACCCGCACCCCAGAAAGGAAATGCTTCCCAACACCTACATATTAAAAAAAATAAGTTGCATTTTGCATGTTATTCTATTTTAAATAAAAACCACTTGAAAAACTCTGCACTGTTGTGTATTACAGCTCTTTTTCTTACATTTCTTTTTTGATTTCTCAGAATCAAATTTCTCTTTTCCATCTCCAGCTCTATTTAGCTTGAGTCAGAGCAATCACTCCCCTTAAAAGTATTGGCATTCCAGGAATTTCAAGGGCCTCCAACAAAATTGGAAGGGAAATACTCTAGGCTTTGTACTTTGCTTCAATTTCAGTAGAGACCCATCCCATAGGCTAGGGATTGAACTATTGCATATCATGCTGTTCAAGACCACCTTTTTAAGCTGTATGGAAACATGATTTAATGACCAAAAAGAAGGACTTTGGACCGAGGTGAGGTGTCATAATCTATGTATCTAAAAATGAACATCTATAAATGAGCCAGTTTTTACACTGAGGAAGACTGGTCCATTTTGTTGGCTGACAGGTCAAATCATCTTTAAAGACAGGATTTATACAAAACATTTAACATCTCATATGTCACTGTCGTGTACAAAATTCCTTTGACAGGACAGAACACTCACTGAAAACAAGTCTCATCTAGACCACATGAGAGACAAACAGTTCTCTCTAAGATATTTGTTTACACTCACAGGTATTCGGTTGTTCCCAAGATCTAATCTCTATCTCAGAGATCAACATATTTGCACAAAAATAAATTTGTCTTAAGTTTGCAGTTATTATATTAAGAGTTACATATATTATATATTATATTAATATTCACAGTTATATATACTACATATTATTATATATGTATCATTAGTCCTCCCATTTCTTGCTAAAAACTCACAGTATTTGTTTTGGAAAATAATATTCAAAATTGAGCACTATCCTTTAAGACATCAGTACTGTCCTCTGGATTTGAAACCAGGACTGAGAGTTTCTGTTTCTCCCTAACCTATGCTATTTTCTGATTCTTTGCTATATTATAAGAGGATAGATTGAAGTTTAGAAATGACTGTGTCCTAACTCTCCCCTTCCTTCCTTCTAGTCTTTCTTCCCTACTGCTCCCAAAAGTTTGATTTAAAGGATGATAAAGATGGTCCGTAATTCTTAGGACTTTTATGAATAACAAATACTGTGAGGAAGAAAGCAACATTAGGGTAAAATAAGAGTAAGATGAGACTAAATGAAAAACTTAGAGATGCCTTTGTAAATCATGCAGGAGACTGCCAATAGAGAGAAATGGCTTTTTATAAGGGAAAGGAAGGGAAATAAACACACTTAAAAATCTCCAATGTTCTCTCATTTAATTTTCAAAAAGAAATCACATTCATTTTTATGGATAAAAAAGCAGGCTCAGAGAGGTTAGGTTGTTGTCTAAAGAGAAACTACAAAAATGAGTAATGGAATCAGTATTGAATCCACAGCCATTTGACCCCAACATCTATCTTCTTTTATTTAAAAGCATAGAGATGTGACATGTTTATGGATTCATGGGGCAAAGAGGCAGAATTTGAAATAGAAAATGAAGAATACAAGGAGAAGAGGAGGCTCTGGTCAGAATGCAGTAACTCCAAAACTGAAGCAAGACGTGGTTAGGGATTTCTGAGTGCACAGGCCAAGAAACAATAGAAAGTTGGATTTCAGGGAGCCATGAGGAAAAGTAATATGGATTCATTTATTCATGTGTTTGAAATTTAAGGTCCACCTGGCTCTGTGCTTTTCTTCTCTACACGTCCTGCTTTGGAGGTCCCTGGATCTCTACCTAGTACTCTAGTCTCTTCTGTAAGTTCATACTCTGTATCTCTACAGACTTCTTTGCACCATCATTTAAATACCTTCATGTCCCTTTCAATACATCTTTTCCTTTGCCCATCTTTCCCTTCAGCTGTGGCTCTGTTTCTTTCCTACTTCTTTTCAAGCAAATTTATTGAAGTCATTGTTTTTACCTCCCCACTCCCCATTCATGCCTCAATCTGTCTCCTGCCCTACCAAAATTAATTACCAACAACATGTCATTGCCAATGAAAATGTTAAGAACTACACCTTGCTTTTCCTTTCAGCAGGATTTGCTACTTCTATCATACTTTGGTTTTCATGACATTACTCTCACTTTCTTCCTATCTCTGCTCTTCTTCAATATCTTTTGTAGTGTCATCTACTTCTATCTGTCTTCCAGATACTGGTGATACTCCAAGTTCTGCTATAGGCCCAATACCTTCCCTATTGTAATCATTGTCTCAGGGTGTATTATCCATGCCCATGGAATTATCAGCCATATGCTGATTATTCTTTGGTAACCAGTCTAGTAGTAACTTGACTGTCCAGTTTAGTTCTGCCTCAAGAGTTCCACAACCTTATTTCCAACTACCTACTGAACATGTGCACCTGGATATTTCATGGACACTTCAAGCATCTCTAAATCTGAACCTGTCATATTATTCCTCAAACCATATATATCTAGAGATTTCCACATCAGCGAATTACTTGCTTTTTTGTTTCCTCCTTCACAAACCCATTTTAACTGTATCTAATCAATTGACCAATTAATTTTACTTCCCAACTATTCAAATCTATCTACCTTGCTCCATTCTATCCTAATCAAGCCAACACCTTTTCTCATTCTCACAACAGCCATCAATCTTAACTGGCTTTCCAACTTCTAGCCTTGTACCAACACCCATTCTCCACATTGTTTGCAGAGTCCATCATGTCACTCTTTTTATTAAAATATTTTGATAAATTCCCTGTGTGCTTTACATGAACTTGAAGCTCTAAAACAGCTTACAAGACAGTATGATATGATCTCTTCCTCTCTCTCTGACACACTCTCCTCCTACTTTATGCTGTAGAGACAGAACTTTCTGGAATGTTTTTCCTTTCACCACATCGCCCTACTTTTCCATCTGGCTAACTGCTGTTCATGCTCCAGTTCTCAGCCTAAAAGTTTGTTTGAGAGGCCTCCCTGGCTCTAGGTTAGGTTAGGTTTTGCACTTTGAAGGTACACAGTGTATTTTGAATAATAATATTTATCATGCATTATGTTAATTTATCATTGGATTACCTTCCCCACTGGACTGTGAGCGCTGTGAGCACAGGGCCCATGGGAACATGATCACCACAGTATTTGCAAAGTGGTATGTCTGACACACAGTCGGTTCTCAATAAATACTTGTTGAACAAAAGAACCCAGGAGAACCCAAGCTCCAAATATAATCACTTAAAACCAGAAAGTCTCCAGGAAGTCTAGGATAGTCAGACAAATACTGGTAGCCTTTCATCCCATTACTTTGATCTCATCATTTGTTCTTTGTTCCACCAATGTCAAGGGCAATGAATACATGGTATACAGTGTGATCAGAAGTTTGTGGAACAAATTGATTATAATAGTGTTTTATAATTCTTTTAAAAATCTAATTATGAAATGTCTGGAAGAAACTGCTTGCCATTATCTCATAGACTTACTAAGAAATAAATACAAATTAACAGTCTGTTTTTCAATTCATAGTGAATATGATTTAATAAAAAAATAGGTTAAATGGAAATAGCATAAAATAAAAATATAAACTGCTAGACTAGCCTATAAATTTTACTACTGTCAACATATTTATAGAAAAATGAAGCATCTTAAGAAAAGTTATAGTGGTAACTTTGACCTAATAAAATCAGACATGGAGAAATAATAACCATAAATGTGAAAATTCTAAATGAAAGAACTTACGTCACATAAAACTTAATGTGAATTTCAAAAGGGGTCAAATCAAAGCCATAGCAAAATTAATTGATCGTATTGAAAATAATTTTAGTATGATAAAAATGGAAAAGAGAATTCAAAGTGGGTTGACTGTTCTTAAGGGAGAAATGAAAAGTAAATTAAGTCAGTTTAATGGATTTTTATCTAAAAAATAATATTTGGCAAAAGTTTATCATTAAATATGTATATGAATATTATTAAATATATATACACACATATCTATCATTAGCTCTATATATATGTATATCTGTATAAATGTGTATGGATCATTAACTATGTACATATTTATGTATACAGATAATATACACATACATATGTGAGGTCTGTCTGGAAAAAGTCCAGCTATTATTTAAATAATGAGAATGGATTGCATGACATTGATGTAACCTGGCAGCCAAGGAGACTAGACGGGAATGCACATGTGTGAACAATGATGACTCCACTGTACTAGTCAGTGGGGGTGATAGGCATCCTTGAGTGAGCATGTGTACTGTGTTGCCATCAAATTCAAAATGACTGAGCGAGTAGAGCAATGAATCTGCACCAAATTTTGCATTAAGCTTGAATATTCCTCTGCAGAAACTATTCAGATGATTCAGAAGGTACAGCTAAAGGCAACTGGTGATTGGCAGCTTCATCATGACAGCGTGCCTGCTCACGCATCACGTCTTGTGCAGAGGTTTTTGGCAAAACATCAAATCACACAGGTGACTCAGTCCCACTACAGACCATTTTTGGTACCCTGTGACTTCTGGCTTTTCCCAAAACTAAAATCACCTTTGAAAAGAAAGCAATTTCACACTGTCCATAAAAATCAGAAAAATATGATGAGTCAACTGATGCCAGTTGGGAGAACTGTGTGAGGTCCCAAGGTGTCTACTTTGAAAGGGACTGAAATATCATTGTCCTATGTACAATGTTTCTTGTATCTTCTGCAGTAAATGTCTCTATTCTTCATATTACATGGCTGGATACCTTCTGGATACCTCATATATCATTAAAATAAAACATTAGCATATATGTCTTTGAAACAAAGAGGAAAATCAGCTGGATCAAAACAGCTGGATCAAAAGTATTTGTGACCAAGTATTGCCTCTTTTGGTCAGTCTCATAAGCTCACAAAAATATCAAGTGAGAATCAGAGGATTACTTGGTAAGCACAGAATCAAAATAATTAATTCTGATAGAAATAGCCTAAGATGGTCTGAAGTATCCACCTTCACAGCCAGGACTGGACAACCCAAATATTTGGCTTCATAGTTGAAGTTTTCAGAGTTGTGTGTGGGGCTTTTTATGCCAAATTTGAAATGCAAATTATCACCCCCATACTCCTCAAAATACACCCTTAATTCCCAATAGACTGGTTTTCTCATTTATGCACAGATAATTTCACATGCAATCCCAGCTTCACAGTTTAGTAGCCTACCTGGAATTCCCCTCTTGTTCTCTTATCCATGTCTAAGCCATGCTTTCTGCTGCTTGAGGTCTACAGCAATCAACACAGCTTTGTATTCATCTTCAATAACCCCTGAATTCCTAGAAAATTTTACAGTTTATAGAAATATTTCCTGGGTGTTTACAATGCTTCTGTCTTGGAGGAATGGCATTTTAAAGGAGAGACACTGTCTGCTCTCCTAACTAAAATAATTACTTCCTTGAGGAAAGGGAAAGATGATGCCTTTGTACTTCCCACACTGTCTTGCACATACTAGGCAATTGATGCAAATTTTATTGCCTTTTAGATTCTAAAGGAAATGAAAAGATCTTTAGAGGACATCCTAGTATAGCATAGTTCTGATAGCTGTATTTCCCATGAACACATAAAAGAAATGGTAATATCCTATTTGATAATTTGATTTTAAAAAGCCAATCAAAATATTTTGTTTAGCACTTAAATTTTGTTGTTGTTTTCAACTTAATTCATTGTCAGTCTTTGAAAATCAGAAAAATTCGTATTAAAATCTGAACTTAGGCTTTCTCTTGAAAAATCAGAAGTGTTGGCAATAGTGGGTCCATATGGGTCAGCCTGGCATTAATTGCCCAGAGCCAAGCATGGCATCCCTTTCAGGGGCCTGCACCTGCCTTCCACCATATCCTCCACTCAGCCCTTTCCAGTTTTACACCTGTAGCCGGACTCATACAGGCATTTGGGATTGCTGTCCTGATGCTACTGTGACATTGTTTGCAGTTAGCTTTAGAATAACTTACTTTCCTAGAAGCAAACCTCCTTCTCATCAGAGATGTGCCTCTGCTTTTCTGCCCTCATACAGATCAAATAAATTATGACTCAGATCCCATTCTACTGATGTCTGCAGCAATCCAAATAAAAGGTAGCATTCCAAGTATTCAGGGAAAGAAACCAAGCTACTATTTATGTGATGAAATCATAGGATGGCTCAGGAACAAAGGGGCTAGATCATTAGTCAGCCAGACAGAATGTAGGATTTGCAGGAACCAGCAGAAAGTTCACTAAAATTATAGCAGAGAGGAACACATGCGTGCACAAAGAGATGCTCAGAGATTTAGACCCAGCAAAGACAGAATTCAGCCCAGCTCTGTGAACAACTGTTTCTCTTCTCACACTTGGGATACCTAATTTAGAATGCAGTAATGAGCCTCGATTGTCACATAATTTCTCAAAAACACTGCACAGCACAATCCACACCAAATGACACTGAGGTTTCAGCAGTTTGTAAAAAGTTGATTTATCATGAGAATACATTAGGGGTAGGATCCAGAAGGCAGAAAGAAGAACTGACTGAGTTCAATCAAGGGGAAATAGAGACAAAAATAAGTATTTTTATATAGAAAAGAATAAAGGGATATTTAGGGACTTTTGGTTAACATCACATCCAAAAGACAGAATGTCTGCTTCTCACTGAAGATATTGTAAAGATTTTAAATAAGAATGTATCACTATAGTAGCAGAGTCCATATACTCTAATCTCTGCCCCCAAACTATTGGACCATGGGGTTTTTAACAAATTGTTTAGCAAGAAGGCACAGCCTGAAAAGACTTGGGAGATCTTAATTTTCTTATTTTACATGTGAAGAAACTACAGTGCAGACAATGTGCTAAGGTCACACATTCTTCAATTATTTGATGAATATCTTCCTGATGTGCAAAGATTAACTATTCAAAATCATTGTCGCCAGATAGCTAACAGTCTAATTGGACAAAAGGGCAGCAACCCCAAACAGTATATATTCATGAAATAATTAATGATAATAATAATTACCAGTTACCAAGTACTACAGTGTGTCATATGCTGTGTTGACATATGCTGTCATGTCATTTTTTAATTCTCCTAAATTTTTTACATGTAAATATAATTGTTTAAACATTAAAGATGCAATGATTGAAGCTTAGGAATTAGACACACTCATTCACTCAACAAATAATTCTAATTAAAGGTACATGAAATATAGTAGTGATCACAAAAAAAGAGACAGTGTATATATACCAGCCATATGTGTGTGTGTATATAAACATATAAACACATACACACACATATATACATACATATGTCTGGCAGGAATAAGTGGTATGAAGAAAAACAAAATAAGGCAAAAGGATAAGAAAAGGAACACAGTTTCTTTCCAAGGTAATACTTAAGAAAAGACTTCAAGCAAGTGAGGAGAAGAGCCATGGAGATATTGGGGGAGGAATAGTTTAGGTGCAAGGAGTATAAAAGCCTGAATCAAGAGTAGATGTGAGAAATATTAGTTACCCTCCCTAATTCTTACAGGTTAAAACATAAATCAGACATGAATCCTTCCCTCAAGAAGCTTAAAGTTACTAAAAGGATAAATTATGTGCTTAATAAAACTATAAAGTAATAAAACAGATAAAAATAAAATGAAAGTTCAAAAGAGGTAGATATTTTGTTTAACTTGGCAAGAAGAAAATTACTGCAGCTCAAAGAAGACTGGAAACCTTCCAGAAGTGGCTTTAGAGCTCTACCTTTAAGAATCAATCATTTGACCACTGAGATATTGGATATAGGTTAAGTTCTTGAGAGTAAGAAACACTTTCTACCCAGTGGAAAGAATTTGATCAAAGTAAAACATTGAAGAAAAAGTAGAATATCATCAGAATGAGAGAAAAAAAAGAGGGGAAAAAAACATTTGGGAGCACTGAATGAGGGCATGTTCACACCAAGCTTAGGTACTTGAAGTTTATATTGGTAGGAGTTGATGACTTATTGAAATGGGGGCATGAGAGGAAAGGATGAAACTGACAGCAATGTTTAACACCTTGGTTTCAAGGACAAGCATTAACAGGAACGAGGAAGTCAAGAAGAGGAGCAGGTTGGTGACCTTGAGAACAACCAACGTGTACAGAATGTTAGATATGAGCTTCTGTAGCCATGGTTCTCACACATGCACAGTGATTGTCTAAACACTAATTGCTGGGCTCCACCTTCAGAGTGTTTGGATTACTAATGGATTATAATTGTATTTCTAACAAATTTCCAGGTAGCTCTGATGCTGCTAAAGCAAAGGCTACACTTTGAGAACCACTAACTCTCCTGGGTAAATATTTAAGTTGAAACAAAGAGAGGAAAACCTAAGACTACAAAAAGGTCATTCACCAAAGGTAACAAGAAGCCAGATGGAGCTCGGGGGAAAATGGCAAAGTTTTGCCAAAGTCACTTTGGTCATCTTCCTAGAGACCTAGGATCAAAATTCAAGTCCTCTTCTTAGGTTTCTCTCCATTTTCATTGTCACTCTATTTCTAATCTTTAAACACCAACAACACTGTTGACTACTCTAGGATTAAGAACAGATGTTGACAAATTAATTTGAAAGTGTTATGGAAATCACTATTCAATAGAAATCTAATGTGATTACTTATGTGATTTTTTAAATTTTTAGTAGACTCATCTAAAACATTTTGAAAGTAAAAAAACAAAGTCATACATAAAACACATTCATCTCAAAATGTAGTAAATATAAGAAATTATGAAGGAGATATTTTACTTCTTGCTAATAAATCTTTGAAATCCAGTGTGTATTTTATACTCACAGGCCATCTCAGTTTGGATTGGCCACACTGAAAACACTTAATAGCCATGTGTGAGAAATGTCTGTCACATTGGAGAGTGCAGTGCTATACCATATGATGGAAATGCATCATCATCATAATAATAATAATGACAGAGTTAATTGTATCTGAGATTTAAGAGTGACAGCCAAGGAAATGGAAACAAATGTAATTTAAATGTTACTGGCCTTAGCTTGTTTATGCCAAGGCAAAAGCCAGAAACAGGTACATGAAGATAGGGCCAAAAGTGCGATTAAGTTAAACTAATCCAATAGGGAGTAACAGAAACCAGATTTACTTTTGTGACTGAAAGATCTAAAAACAAGTGGACAAAGTATGTGACACAATGGTTTTGATGTATTAAGTGTCAGTACAGAATATATTTCCTGAGAGATCAGAAATAAACAAGGTGAGCCTTACCAATGTCACACCTTATCTTTGGGAGAGAGTTTCTAAGTCATAGATTTCTGTATAAACTACAAAAGTATTAAAAAGGCCAATGTCCATATTCTTTTTGCTCTACGAATGAGGAAATAGGTTGATTCAGAAGAGTAAAGTAAATCCTACTCCATTAAGGAAGACTAATTTTAAAGTTTTAATTTGCTTTTGTCAACTATTAACAGGAGAGCAAAACACTGTAAATCAGTTTAAATTTTAAACTTAACATAATAGGAAGAACTCTCCAATATTTATTGATAATTTCCTATAGTTGCAAATCTGAGTCAGTGGATTAGAAAATGCATCCCTTCTTTCTGCTGTGATTCATGTTGCAGTTTTGTAGCTGTGCATGGTCTGCCCACAGTGTTTGTCTTCATTGTGAGCTTAAAACATTACCAAAGAAAACCTTTAGTGGTGATAGTTTCTTAGCAACTCCTATGCTTATACATTTATTTTAAAATATGGTCTTTTTCATATATTTAATTTTTCAAGGTTCACCTTTAATATCTGCTATCTGTTAATATGTTGGTTACCAGAATGTTAGAATTTGCTTGTTAGAATGTTAGAATGTCTAATTGCTTGTGGTGCATCCTACAAAAGTTCTGGTCAAATTATAATTTAAAGGATTTGAAAAGTACAAAAATGGGAGGAAAATCAAAATGTAATGTGGAAATCATTCTCAGTTGAGAATATTGAGTTGAAAGTATGGATAGACCAAGGAAGATTGAGTTTGTAGGGCAGATCATGAGAGAAGATCAAGCTACATAGAAATAGAATTTCAGAAATTCCCAGACCATCCTGCGTCAATCCATAGCTGAGCACTATCAGGAAATTAACTGGAACTGGAGAAAATGCACCCTAAAATCTTAGAGTGCACAATCTGTGGACCTCATCCAGAGAAGCAGATAGTTTGTATTCATTCCAGAACAAAAAAAAAATAACCACCTAATTTACAGGACATTGAGT
This sequence comes from Trachops cirrhosus, assembly GCA_028533065.1. NCBI lineage: Eukaryota > Metazoa > Chordata > Mammalia > Chiroptera > Phyllostomidae > Trachops > Trachops cirrhosus. The sequence goes on from CM052541.1 coordinate 175,137,698, forward strand.
AGAAAACACAAAATACACTGTCTTACTAGCAGGACAAAATTAATCCTAAACTAAGGAGATTCTGATCTATGCAATGAAGCTAGAAGTAACTCTCAAAAGAACAAAATTATTGTTAACCCCTGAACAATGTGGGGTATAAAGACAATGATTCCCCCTGTGCAGTCAAAAATCCATGTGTAACTTTTGTCTCCCCAAAAACTTAACTAGTAGTAGCCTATTGTAATCAAAAGCTTTACTGATAACATAAACAGTTATAACACAAATTTTGAATTTCATATGTACTATATACTGCATTCTTATAATAAGTTAGAGTAAAAATGTTATTAAGAAAATCATAGGGAAGAGAAAATATTTTTAAATTACTGTATGTATTTATTGAAAAAAATCTGCATATAAGTGGACCCTCACAGTTCAAACCTATGTTGCTCAAGATCAACTGTATTTCCAAATAATTGTATGCCAGAATGAAATTTAAGAGTGTGTATATAAATTCAAACATACCAAACAAGTTGAAATTTACAAAGTCTAGCATTCATTAAAAATTACCAGGTATTCAAAGAAACTGCAATATGACCCTGATGACAAGAAAAGAATTAATCAATAGAAGAGACTCAGAAATTAGAAATGATAGAATTAGTAGACAGGGACATTAAAACAATCATTGTGATAATATTCCTTACTTCAAAAAGTTACAGGGAAAATTGCACATGTAAGTAAAAAATATTTTCAAAATATCAAATTAAATTCTAGAGATAAAAACTATAATACCTGATATTAATAGCACATTAGACTCCACAAAAGAAAAGATTAATGAACTTAAAGATGTAGCAAAAGAAATGATACAAAATGAAACACACAGGAAAAAGAAATTGAAAAAAATTGAGGAACATCAGTGAGCTGTGGGACAAATTTATGTGGTCTAATGTATATATAATTGGAGTTCTGAAATATAGCAGGGATGGGAAGAAAACATACTTGAAAAAATGATAGCTGAAAGTATTTCCTATTTAAAGAAAAGTGTTAATGCACATATGCTAGAAACTCAATGAACCCCAAATATACAGAGCATGAAAAATACTACGGCACAGCATAATCAGATTGCTAATGCCTGAATCTACTCAGGCTGCCATAACAAAATGCCATAGGCCAGGTGGTTTAAATAACAGAAATTTAAGTTTATTTTCTCACAGTTTTGGAGACTGTAAGTCCAAGATCAAGGTATCAGCAAGTTGATGTCTGATGAAAGCTCTCTCCTTTGGTTGCAAATGGCCAAATTCTCACTATGATCTCACATGGCCTTTTCTTGAGGTGTTTACATGGAGGGAGAGAAAGTTCTGCTGTTTCTTTCTCCTCTTATAATCTTATCTTGACAACCTGGCCTTTATGACCTCATCTAAACCTAAGTTTCTCCCAAAGGCCCCAACTCCAAATACCACCACACTGGAAGTTAAAGCTTCAACAATATGAATAGAGGGTACCCTTCAGTCAATGGAAGCTTAAAAGAACAGCAATAATAAAATTATCTTAAAAGCAGCCAGAGAAAAGACAGGTTACATACAGGGAAACAAAGGTAAGGATGACAGCATATTTCTCATCAGAACAATGTAAGTAAGAAGACAATGTAGCAATACATTTAAAGTACTTAAGGAAAAAAATAAATATTTTAAGATAAGCCTCAGCTTTTTAAAAAAAAAATAAAAGGAAATATAAAAATAAAGGTAGTGGTAAAGGAAACCTTGAATGGGAAGATTTTTTTTGAGCAATGAAGAATATATTTCTGCATTTTTCCCCAGTACATATGTATAAAAAGTTAAAGACTCAAAGAATTTTACTTAGAAATAAAATCAATTTTAAACTAATACCTAGCAACAACAAGTGAAAAAAAACTGGCTTTGCAAAAACACAAATCTTCAAAGCAGACATGCTATGACAGAATAAAAAACTAATTCTTGTGGAAGTTGAAGTAACTAATTCAAAATATGCAAAGTAACTTCACAGATTCCCAAACCTCCACACCCTAAAGCTTTTTGCCCAGAGAACAAAATGCTTCTCACTTACTAAACCAGCTGTCTCTTAAGACATGGTGAAGAGCTGCTGCCTCAGAGATCCTGCGTGCCTACTGGGGGGTCTCAGGCTCTGCTCCAAAGTCAGGCTCTGTGTCTGACAGCACAGTCCCTTTACTCTCCGTTCTGATAGATTCCAACAGTCTATTAAGGAGGGAAAGCATGCATTAAAATGACTAAGGGAGGTTTCCAACCACGGGGCATGTTTTATTTATGTGTTCTAAGAAAGGTCAACAAAATTAAGCAGAATTTTCAAGGGAGAGAAATCATCCATGATCTTCTTTATTAGACATGTTGAGCTACTGTACTGAATAAGGAATATTACCTGCCAGGCTAATTCTTTGTTTAAGCTAGCCTAGTATTGTTCTGAAATAGCTAATGGAGAGGCATATATGAAGTTCTAACCCATATAACTTCAGCTACTAATGATTTGAAAACACAAAGAAAGAGCTTTTTGCCCTAAAAATTTTACCTCATTTGTTTAAGTGGTGTTGTTGCCGCTATGGTTTTAGAAAAATGCTTTAGGCCTGTCTGAGGTAAGTAATAAATGACATAAAATAATCTAAGTGTAAGCTCATTTCTTAAATTTTTCCAACTAATAGTGAAAAGAGCAGATACTTTTGAAAATGGCTCTGAGAGTTGTTAAATACGGTCTTGAAAAACAAATACATGGAATACACTAAAAAACAGAGCTTAAGGTCCAGTTAAATCAAAAGGGTTTATTAGACATTAAATTTCTCTAAGGGCAGGGAAACTCATCTATGAGGGGACCTACCGTATGGAAAGGAACAAAAATACCCAAAGTTCAGCAAGAAGAGTTAAGGCCAAAATATGGGTGAGGAGAGTAGATGGACAGTTTCTAAATAAAGATTAGGTCCTACCTCTAAGAGTTAGGAGGACGAGAGATGTCTCACATTCCAAGAGCACAGGCCAGTTGGCATCTTCTAAGATCCTCCCAGTCCAGAGAGTGATAGACCAGGACTGATAGGATGTGCTAGTTGAGAGCAGTCAGTTCAGAGCTGTTTCTGAATTGGGCAGATTCTTATACGATTGGACAGATTCTTATGAGAGAATGTGAGGACTAAGCCTACAACAGCCTCTCCTCCTTATTGTTTTTAGGTGTTCTGCTTAGAATGACTTGAGATGGGTTGGAGTCAGAGAGAAGCATGTCTCCACAGGGTACATTACCCTTTTAACTGTGGTGCAGAAGGGAACTTCAAGGGGAGTTCAAATAAATCTTAGAATTGACTTTGATAATTCCGCTTTATGAAACAATGTCTAGCCACATTTGCCCTTTATTAATTTTCTACTTGAAAAATACTTAATATTGAGACTAGGACTTTCTACTCCTCAATCTATTTAACATTCTTATCAAATCTTCCCTTTGATACAGTCCCCTGATCCTTCCATACTGGCTCTTCCTGTTTGCATAACTCTTTCTCCAGCATGGACCGAGCTTTTTCTCTGCATTCTCATCAGAAACTGCATGTGTCTCACCCCACAAAACCTAGCAAATTCCCTCTGTGGGGGTCAATTAAGCCATCTGTTTCCTGTATCTGTACACTGGGTGCTGAAAACACCAAATTACTTGACTCAGCTGGTTTGCTATACTACAGAATGATAGTTTCTGGTTTTAGTTGGACTCTCAGAAAAAAATCATTTCACAAACTATCATTGCTTACTACTTTCCTAATATGTGCAAAATGTGTCAAGTGCTGAGATATACATTAAAAGTAATAAATATTTATGCAAGTTCGAAAATTGAAGCACTCTTGAGATACTTGAAATGATTAGATACATTAACTCTTTCCACCTTCTCTTTTACCATAAGGATGGTGGCTGCTTAGAATCTCTAAGATCAACCTCCAAAAAAATAGATCTGAACAAGAGCAGAGGTGAGTTTTCAGCACCCATAGAACAGCACCTATCAGAGCATGAACTGAGAGGAGGAAGCACTGACTTCCAGTGCCTTTCTTGCTCTTCTTCCCCTTCAGAGGCCTGAGGTCTCCAACATTCTTTGGACTGCCTCAAATTTCTGGCTATATTACCCAGTCTTTCCTTTCTAGACAATACTCTCAGCTAGAAATCCATCTTGCATCTTATTCCAATTTGTTTTAGAATGTATTTATTGTATATTTACTATATGCCAGATCCTATGCTGAAGATACAAACATGAAATATGACACCTTCAATGAAGTTACAGAATCACCCTTTGAGCTTCTATTGAACTGACACTTTATGATTGCTTTTACTGTCTTAATTTTATAAAGGTATCATAGGTTCATATGCAATTTGTATTTTGGGAAATGGATGAGTACATTTATTCCTTAGAAAAAAGTAAAACAGTCAGAAAGATGGATAAGCCTCTAGATAGGCCTTAAGGTGGATACGCAGAAAGCTGAAAACTTTAGATACTGTCATCTTACGTTAGCCATATAAGAGGATCTGCAGGTGCACAGTAAAGGTGATGGAGACATGGACGGATGGGAAGTCTAGTGAGAAAAATGTCTGGGATAGCTGCCGTTGGTGTGAAAAGCAGAGATAATATGAGCATACACTTAAAAGCCTAGCCTACTAAATTAATAGGTTTTTAAACCTGTCCTGTTTTAATACCTGAGTATTAGTTTACTCAAAGGTAGATGCTTATCTTATTAGCCCCCTCTTTGTATTCAAAATTTTTTACTAGGACCCTTTGAGATTAAAACATGGAGCACTACATGGGCAACTAGCAGTTGTCGAATAATGTACTTAGCTTTTAAACCACTTTTTTAGTTTCTATATTGTCTGAGCAGGAGATTAGAAAAGCCAATGAGACTAAGCTTCACCCTCCAGAAGAACACACTCATGGGAGGCGTCTGATGCTCTGATATGGTTAAGGGCACATGTCCTCACATCACACGTTCAAGACATCAACCCCAATTCTGCCATTTTTTAGTTAATTACTTAACCTCACCATTCCTCAGTTTCCTTGTATATAAAATGGACATAGTTATGGTATTTGTTTTACAGCATTATACTGAGAATGAAATGAGATAATACAAGTAAATATTGTTCAGTATAATGCCTGGTACACTACTACATTTCTACATTTTCATGTAGAAAATGCTACATGAAATCTAGCCATTATTTTTAGCCTTGGTACTTGAGGCATAACTAACTAAGGGTATGAGAATGTCAATCACAGGTAGTAGTAGAAGTTTCTCATGGATTTATAAATTTATGAAAGATATAACAAATTCCACCTCAACTGAATCAAATTTGTTTACATGAGAAAAGGGACACCAAATTCCCAAATCAGGGATCAGCTGAAAGAAGAATGTTTTTCTTTCTTTTGGCCATACATAATGATTTATCTCTTAACTCTATTCTCTTCATTCTCTTCCTGGTAACCTCATTTAGATATCATGACTATTTCCTATCCACATGACCATTTCCAAAGGTCAAACTAAATTGGAAAATAGATTGCTGGCTTCCTTTTTCAGATTGGAGTAGACCTCCAAAAGTAAGGTTCAGCCAAGAACATCCCCTACCACGCAAAGTCAGCAAAAAGGCTTAGGCAGCAAATGCTGGGATGGAAAAGAGGTCATTAATCTCAGTCACAACCTATCACAAACACACATCTGCATAACCATTGGCTCTAAGTCAAAGAAATTTCTAAGGATAGGGAGAATTCAGACAATCCAAATCTAGTAAACTTGGCTATGCATAGCAAGAATCAACCTTTTTTATTAAAAGCATGTGAGATGCAGGGAAAAGTGGTTATAAATGACAGTAGACCCAGAACTAAACTTATAAAATATCCTCTTCCTCCACTACTATGATTCAGACTTCAGAGAGAAAAAGATCAGGAAATAAGAAGTTGGAGAAAGCATGTAAGATCATAGCGCCCACTCATTAGTTTTACTGATTTAGTCAACAACAACAAAATCCTGAATGTCTACCATGTTTCAGGCTCTGTCAGACGCTTTGTCTAACATCCAAACCAAGGCATGTGGTAGGGGTCGTGTTTAGCACTCCATTGATTTACTCTGGAATATGAGCATCTTTAACGTTTCAAGCCAAATACATACACTTGACAGCAAACACAAACAGGAGCACAGATCACTAGGAGATTTACACGATTAACAGAAGCAAGACAATCATGTGTTCAATCAAACCCTGAAAGATAAATTTACCAGGAGCTAAGCCCTTGTTACATGCTGAAGGAATGAAGTGTAATTGTGACTGTTGATATGCAAAAGAAAGTCTCATTTCTACCAGTCTTCTTCATCATGAATGGCATCTGGCATGCAAGTCCAGAACTATTGATGCAGCGAGGTGAAGAGAGCATGCCCTTCTGCTCAGATGACTGATGAGTGGTGTCTTGAAGTGGAGGGGACCATCCTTCTGCTGGTCATCCTCACCAGGAACACACTGATGTCAGCCTCATGTGAGTAGAATTCCAGTGGAGAGTCAAATATTAAGCAGGAGCCAGATGGAGACTGGACACAGAAGATTTCAGTTTCTTGTCCTCACCAAGTTTAATATATGCAAGGATGGCAGGGTATTATGGATTGAATTGTGTCTCCTAAAATTTCATATATTGAAGTCTTAACCCTCAGTGCCTCAGAAAGTGATCTTATATGGAGATAGAGTCTTTATGGAGTTAAATTAATATAATAAAAAGGGAAGGTTTGGCAACAGACACACACACAAGGAGGATGCCACGTGAAGATTAAGGCAGAGATCAATCAAGGTCATGCTTTCACACCCAAAGGAATGCCAGAGATTGCCAGCAAACCACCAAAACCTTGAGAAGAGGGGCAGAATGGATTCCTCCTCACAGCCCTCTGGAGTCAACTCAGATGACACCTTGATCTTAGTCTTCCAGCCTCTGGGACTGTAAGACCAAATTTTTATTGTTTCAGCCACTCAAGCTGTCAAAATCTTTTCAAGTTCATATGTTAAGAGTTTTCAATTGAAAAGATTAAAGAGCAAATATTAGCTCCTCAGAATGAGTCTCCCAAAATAAGGAGAATGTGCTGCTTGAAAAGCCCCTCTTTGGAAAGTGCACCCTAGATCCTCACTGTTTATTTCCAGCTGAGACAAAGAACTGTTCCTTTATTTCAGTGTCAGAGAACCACATTTCAATGATCACACCTAAAAGCAGTAATTAACCTAAATTGTTGTATGTACTGCCTGTCTCTGCACTACCTCATTTTGTCTCATGAGGAGGACGCTAATGAATTAAAAGCCCAGAAGAGACCAAAGATGGGCAAGTGTGGAGGCATTAATATTTACTATGAAATCATGGTTATGATAACTCTTAGGCAAAGTGAAAACTGTTTAAACAAGTCTTCCTTGTTTCCTTGTTCTAGGCTTATAATCATCACCATTAAAATCTGGAACACCAAATCAGAGCATAATGAAGTCTTGTGACTTAGAAGTTAGGAGAACGAATTCTAACCTAGGTTTAGCCAGGCCAGCTATATAATTTGCATGTCCCTGTGCAAATAAAAGTGCAGGGCTCCTTAGTGAGAAGAAGGAAAAAAGAATTGAAGGTACTAAAATACAAAGCTATTTGCTTTCTTTGCATGAATTTTATCATTTATCTTTATATTGTGCAATGGTAGTTTTAAGAGAAAATATAAGAGCATTTAACTCAAATGCAAAATCACTGAAACCACACAATTCATATTTCTCAGTTTTCAATACATATGTGTTTTGTTCTTACCAGACAGTGGAAATGCACAGAAAGAACTCAACTGGTTTTATTTCAATTTTAGATGCAAATATATACATCCTACCCACATTCTCCACCTTCAGGCTACCGAGGGGTAAGAAAGATTAAAAGTTAAAGGAACTATGGGTTGCCCTATCTTGCCCTTTCCTTCTGTGTTCTGTTCAGCATAGAGATTGGCTAATACAAGGAAGTCACATAACTAAAAAAGGGGTATGATAGTGCTCCTTGGTAATTTGGTTTCTAGGAATACCATTTCCTTCTGTGTTCAAACCAAGTTCTTAGTAGGATGGAAGGTGTAGTCTCGGGGTTGTCAGGACCCAACCAGCACCACCCCTGTTTACTCATAGACCTAACGCACCTTTTACTCATTTTGAGTCTTGTTGAAATCTGCACACCATGAATCTACAAGCATTCTATGTGGAAATGAAGTAACAAGGAACAGCACACTCTTTGTGGTTCCATTGCACTTCTTTTCCAAATGACAAGGTCAATGGTAAAATGATTAAGAATTTCTGGACAGTGGCAATAGAGCATGGATCCTGTGTAATCGCTTTGCACAGTTTTCGTGCCCACAAATTGGGTTCTCACCTGGATTCTCCCAGTAACTTGCTATGTCCTTCAGCAATTTGTTAATCTCTGTGGGACTTGTATTCCTCATCTGTGAGATGAGAAGGAACAAACCCTCATACCACTCAAAAATTCTATGGATATATCCTCTTCATGGTCTTTCTTTCCAGTCTCATCAATTCTTTTAGCAGCCTCATGAATCATACTCACACAAATAAAAACACCTCTATGAAGGCAGGAACTTCATTTCGTTCACAAATTGTATACACAATGAATAGAACTGAGGCTTAGAATGTAGGTTCTCTATAATGAAGAAAGGAATAATAAGCACACTCCACTCACTATACTACCTGATCTTCCTCTCTCTCCTGTCTATATATAGATCAAGGATATAGCACATTCAAGACATAGCACATTGAAGCCAAAGGCGAATGCTAGCTTAATGTAATTTTGATGATTAATGCAGTTAATACAAATATAAAGCCAATATTTTAAATTTGGGAGATTTCACGTAATATAGAATCCCAAGTATATATTTAAAAACCTAAAGAAATGGCACTACTTTCATGTTTGTCTTTGCCCTACTAGGCTTGCTTGGCTCATGAATGCCATCTGCCAAGTCCCCATGAAATAAATACTTGAGTTAGTGATCCCTGCTGTAGACCATCTGGGGAGATACACAATAGATGATTCTGGTGACCTCAAGTCACCCCATAGCTATATAGCTCATTGAGCACTTCTGGGGCTTTCTTCTCAGAGGCAGGGTCTTAACAAGCCCACTGCAACAGTGACTGCCCAATGGCATGAGCAAAGTGAGACTTCTCACACCCAACCCCTATCTGTATCCCCCAGCAGTGTCTTTTTGCATCTCCAAATTACCCAGAACAATAGAAAACTTCTAATAAATAAATAAATAATGCTTAGCAAGGTCATAAAAAGCAGTGAGCTACTCCTTCTCAAAAGTAACTTTGTTTTAAGAAGCTCTGATTAGAGGTTGAAATACTCTACCCATACTCAGGTAATGCTCTACCTGAATGTGTGTGTGTGTGCGTGTGTGTGAAGAGAAAGAATATGAGAATGGAGATCATTCTTATGGCCAGGTATTCATTTTCCACATATATTATATAAATATGTATTGGAATCAGAAACATTATTACAAATGAAAATATTAGTTTTCATTTGATAGTGACAATCTACATATTCTGACAGTTCAAGACCCTAGTTTTCTAATAATATATTAAGAACCAAACTAAACTAAAGTGCTTCAAAATGTTTTCCAGTGTGCGAGGGAACCAAAATTAGTCTTAAAAACATGCTTATGGCAAATCCCTCATCTTGAGGATTTTACTATTCTTCTCCTCAAACTCACTGTAAAATTCAGTCTTTTTTAAACTGCACAAGTAAAAAGAAGAAATTGTCTCTCCATGTAAAATTGAATTTATGTGGAAAAATTAATTTGAAATCTAACATAAAGTCTGGTCTTTACAATTATTATTCCAAAATTCATGCTGAAAATGAGTGCTTGTACAATTTACTGCCTCACACATAATTTCTTCTTAAATAAAGTAATTGAATAATTCATTAATTTTTTCCTTGACCATTAACTTAACAGTTCTCAACAAGGCCATCAACTGGTGTTATTTTATTTATTTTGTGGTTGCCGCTGAGGTTAAATTGCTCTTACAAGCTTCAACACTTGCTATTATCCAGGGGAAATTTTATTTGCTGATATGTTTGAACGCTTGCAGTACTCTTGTAACCTTGGGACAGTAATTGTTTTAACTTTTCCCCAAATCTTGTGATCCTTTATCCAGAGCCGTGCGGATGAGTGTTCTGGAGACAGTGTTTAGGATTTGCTGGCCACCTGGCTTGGCAGGGGGATCTTGGGGAAGACCTTTCAAGACTTTTCTCATCCACTTTGTCCTAAACTAAAAACATGTTATTATGTAAGTGACATAGACTCTTAAAGGCTCCTATTCCTGTATATCAGATACATATAGCCTGGGTTTTTGAAATTATAAATCACCTGCAGTTAGCCTTTTGGTACTTTAGGTAAGAATTGTTTCCATATTACCTAATCATACAGGTTTTTATTACTGAGATGTTAATATACTTTTACATCTAAGCCTCTAACGCTATTTCCTTATCTCCTTGTTGGCTCCTTTGATTCTGTCAACTGGAGAGCAAGAGAGGAACACAGTAATGTACAGAACATGGACTTCACCCACATCAGGCCTGGGTTTGAATTTTTGCTGGGCTTCCTGACTGTGTGACGCGGGCACAGGAACAGCTGAGCATCTGTTTCCTCCATTAGACAGGTGCAAAGATCAAATAAGCTAATGCATTTCTACAGTAAAAAGAAATGGTTGTTACTCACTATTAGTATTATTACTTTGTCTACTTTACTACCAATACTTTACCTCTATTAAAATAAAAATTTTTGTGTAAAGTTATATATATATATATATATATATATAGCCTATCTGGAAAGTCCAGCTATTGTTAATATAATGAGAACAGTTTGCACAACATCAATGTAACTTGGCAGCCAAGGAGAGAGGACCGGAATGGGCGTGCATGAACAATGGTGACTTCAGTGTACCAGTCAGTGGGGGCAGCACACTCCATTGAGTGAGCACGTGCACTGTGTGGCAATTGCATTCAAAATGACTGAGCAAGTAAAGCAAAGAATCTGCATCAAATTCTGTATTAAACTTGAATATTCCACCACGGAAACTATTCAGATGATTCAGAAGGCCACAACTATGGGCAACTGGTGACTGGCAACTTCATTATGACAATGTACCCGCTCGTGCATCATGTCTGATGCAGAGTTTTTTGGTGAAATATCAAATCACCCAGATGACTTAGCTCCCCTACAGCCTAGTTTGGGCACCCTGCGACTTCTGGCTTTTCCAAAAAATAAAGTCACCTTTGAAGGGGAAGAGATTTCAGACTGCCTATGATATTCAGGAAAAATATGATGGGACAGCTGATGGCAGTTGGGAGAACTATGTGAGGTCCCAAGGCACCTGTTTTGAATAGGACTGAGGCACCATTGTCCTATGTAGAATGTTTCTTGTTTCATGTATCTTCTTCAATAAATGTCTCTATTTTTCATATTTCATAGCTGGATAACCTCTGGACAAACATATATATTCAAATAAAGAGATAGCATATTTATATATTTAAACATATATATATAATTTTATTTGACCTATTAACCTTATGAAGTAGGTAAAGCAGACATTATTTTGCCACTATAGAAATGAAGAAACCACAGTTACAATACTTAAGGACCTGCTTTCCATGATTAAGGACTAATAATTCCTGGGGTTTGACCCAGGTTTTCTGACTAAAGCTTTATTCCATGTTACCACGCTTTCCTTGTCTGTTTCCTGTTTCTCAAATGATTTATGACCCTGTGTCAAGTAACTGTGAAGTGTTTGAAAAAGTAGGTCATTATCAGCAGTAGTAGTATTGTCAGTAGATTTGCACACGTCCAAGGAAAAAGATATAGATTAAGATATAGCCTGCTGTGATTGGATCCACATTTATGCTTTGATTATGACACCATATAAGGAAAGTGTTCAGTAAGAAGTGATCAGTGGAGAACAGGTTTTATCTATTTTAGTTGATTAATTTTTTGACACTAACAACTTGAAATTCTGAGCAAATTTCATTTCAACAATGCAAAGTCTTTGTTATCTTCCTCAGGATGTCTGAAATATACTTTTTTTAAAAAAAAGATGAAAGACCTCAGAGGCTGAGGTCAAGAAAAGTGCAAGATGTTCCAAAGAATGCTGTCCAGGCAAGCCATTTCAAAATATTAAATGGGTTACTGTCCTTCAAAACTACACCACTGGGAGCTATATAATTATATTTTATGTATGGCATGTCTCATTTTTTGATATCTCTCAGGAGTTTTGAAGTGCTTTGTAACTGATTGTTTCTCCACCCCCCACCTCTGAGTAATGACAGAAGAGTTAGTGGTTGTGACCTGTGCATCTACACTGCTTGTATATATATGCCTTTGATGAACCTAGAGCAAATTGGAATGAATGGAGTACATTTGGCACAGTGCTTGTTATAGATGTTCTTCACAGCCACAGTGCTAGAATAAGCATACAGTTTGCCTTTGGAATATAAAGACCGCTGGTTCCATCCATGATATTGTAAAATATTAGCTTTTGAACTAAAGAATAAATTGTATACTTGATTTCTATGCATTTTCCCAGGAAATGACTCTGCCATAAAAGGTTTCTGCATCTGTTTGGTGAGAGAAAAAGCATAACCCAAGAAAAGGGGTAAGCACTGGACTGGAAGATGTCTTCAAAGCCCTGCATTCAACCTATACAATGATTTATTTAACCAACATGTATTGAGCACCTACCGAATGCTCCAAGATGATAGCCAACTATTATCCTTACAAAGAAGAGTCTTATCCAAAGTAGGAGTGAAATTCATAAGTGGCTTCAGATTTTTATAGACTCATGACTTGCTCTCAGAGCCTTATCTTACAAATAATAAGCTCAGTCACACAGCTGGGGGACTTCCTTCTGATATCCAAGTAAGTGCCTAGAAATGATAGGCATCCAGAACATTTGTGCCTTGGGATATATGATGTTTTGGGGGTACATTAATCTCTTTTGGTCCCTTGACCATTAATACACACTTTTTGTTTTCTTTAAAAGTGTAATGCTTTTTGCCTCAAGAATTATAAAAATGCTGATAAGATTATTTTCATTGTTCATCAGTTCCCTGGGAAGGCTGGACTGAGAGAAGAATATAGACCAGTAAATTTTCATTATTTATATGAATAGTTGACCTGAGAATGAAGTGAAACTCACTGATATGGTTAAACTATCTGCAAAAACCCACAGATGTGCCTTGCAAAGCCTTGTATCAGGGTCATTTGTTGATCTATATCCAGGAAAGCATTGTAAAGGAGAATTATCACAATCCTACTGAGAACCTAGAAAATAAAAACTAAGCCATACATATTGAAATGTACTTTTTTCACTTATAAATATCAAGCTTTAGTCAGAGTAGCTTTATTCCAATCCATTCATACTCAGTCTGCTTTTGACTAATGGCACCTATTTGTAAATTAATTTATAACAAAATTACTGGACTCCACTCTTAGTCAGTGTGAAATAAGTGGTATAAGACTTTTCGTCATGCTCCAAATGACTAGATAATAGGTAGGTTTCAAGAAAGTAAACAGTGTTCCCGCCTCCCAGTAAAAAAAATTAGATAATATGCACAATTATAGTTTTTCTGAAGCCATTGCAGAACTGATGTCACAGAGTTACCAACTAACCTAAAATTTAAGGAAAGATAGGCACCCTAAAGTACAGACAAATGCAAGCATTTGCTCCCATGGCGAAAAAGATGCCAGACACCCCACAAACTGGTAAAATAACTCAGGTATAATTTTTAGAGTATTGCTAAAGATCAATTCTATTCAATCTCTTTTAGAAAACAGAAGGATAGGGGAGCTTCCCAACTCATTTTATGATGCTAGCATTACTCACATACTACAACCAGACCAAGACATTACAGCAGAAGTAAACTACAGGCCTGTATCCTAGTGAATATGCATCTACAAATCCTCCACAAACTATCAGCTAACCAAGCCAAAAAATATGTTTTGAAAATATGTCATAACCAAGTGGGAATGTTAGGCTGGTTTAACACTTAAAAAAATCAAGGTAATTCACCATATCAATACGCTGACAAATACATAAAGTATTTGCTTGTTTCAATAGAAGCCGAAAATAGATTTGTCAAAATTGAACATTTACTCCTGATCAAAAACAATTTCTCAGCAAACTGAGAGTAGAGGGAATTTTCTGAATTCAAAAAGGCACCAGTGAAAAAAACTACAGTTACCATCATACTCAATAATGGAAGGATTGCTGCGCCTCTCAAGATAAGAGACAAGACAGACCAGTTCATTGTTACTTATTCTACTTAATGTCATTTTGGGGATTACAGCCATTGCAATAAGTCAAAAACTAGAAATGAAAGGTATAGAGATTGCAAATACAATGCCTCCATTCACCAAAAAGGAGAAATTGGCTGCACAAAAAATTCCAAAGAATCTACATAAAATTTGTAGACCTAATAAGAGATTTTAGCAATGTCACAGATTATAGGATCAATATCCACAAATCAAATGTATTTCTAGAAGCTAGCAATGAATAATTGGAAATGAAAATAAAAAGTACCATATATGATTACACCACAATACATGAAATGCATGGATATAAAGCCTAAAAATTTCCTGCCAAGAGCTGTATGCTGGTAATTGCAAGCACTGATTATAGAAATCAAGACCTCATAAATAGAGAGATTATCATGCTCACACAACAAGTGGCCCATCATTTTTAAGATGTCAATTCTCTCTAAACTTTTTTATAGCTTCAACAAAATCTCAATTAAAATCTTGAAGTTTTTTGTATAAATTGTCAGGCTAATTTGAAAATTATTACATGAAATTACAAAAAACCTCAAATATACAAAACAATTTTGAAAAGAAATATCTATATTAGAGAGTATACATTACTAGATTTTAAGACTTACTAAAAAGTTATATGAATCAAGATCATATATTATTGTCATAAGAACAGATATCTAGTTCAAAGGAATTCCAAAAATAGATCTATACATATGTCAACTGATTTTTGACAAAGATGTCAAGGTAATTCAATGTAGGAAGAGATTATATTTTCAACAAATAGTGCTGAAATTTAGAAAACAAAATCAACCTTTACTTACTTTATACCACTCACATATATTATTCTAAATGTGTCATGACCTAAACCTAAACAGTAAGACTATAAAACTCTTAAATAAAAACATAACTAAAAAATCTTTTTAACATTGGTTAGACAAACATTTCTTAGATAAGATACAAGCGAAATGAGCCAGTCAGAGACAGACAAGTACTATATGATTTCACTCACACGTTGACTCTAATGAACAAAATAAACTAAAAAACAGAATAGAAAAAGACTTGCCCTAACTGGTGTGGCTCAGGTGTTTGGATGTCACCCCATAAAGCAAAAGGTCACAGGTTAAATTTCGGTCAGAGTACATGCCTGGGTTGTGGGCCCAGTCCCTGACTCGGGACAACTGATGCGAGAGGCAACTGATGGATGTTTCTCTCTCACATTGTTGTGTCTCTCCCTCTCTTTCATTCTCTCTAAAAATAAATAAATAAAATCTTGAAAAAAATAGAAACAGACTCATAGATAGAGAACAGACTGACAGCCGTCAGAAGGGCAGGGGTTTGTGGGGCGGGGTGAAAAAGCTGAAGGAAGTAAGAAAGCTCATTGACATAGTCAGCAGTACAGTGACTACCAGAGGGAAAGGGGGGTGGTGGGGGAAGGGAAAAGAGGGTGTAGGGGCTTAAATGTTGATGGAAGCTGACTTGACTTGGGGTGGTAAACACACAATACAATGTACAATTCATTTATTACAGAATTTTACTCTTAAAATGAAATAATCAGAAGAAATACAATCCAATGTGTTTCTAAAATGTGTTGCTAAAAAATTTAGCAACATAGTTCAACTTCACTTAAAAAAAGATAAATGAATAGCCATTAAGCAGGTGAAAAAATTATCTATAACATTAATCATCAGATAACTAAATGAGAACCACAGTAAGATACCACTTTATATTCCCTATAATGTTGAAAACTCTAAAAGCACGAACACAAAATGCAGATGAGAATGTAGAACAATTGAAATTCGCATACATTCCTTGAGGGTGTGAAAAATTGTAAATCACTTAGGAAAACTGTTTGGTGGTGTCTTAAAATTAAATGGGTACTTAAAAATATCTACAAAGAGACTTGTTACAAGAATGTTCAGAGAAGCTTTATTTTTATAGCCAAAGTTGAAAACATCTCAAAGCACATCAACAAGAGAACAGTTAAACTTTTGTGATATCTTCACACAGGGAAAATTACTCAACAATTAAAAGGATTATTCTACTGATAGACACAAGAATGGGGATGAATATTAAAAATGCCATGCTGACTAAAAGAAGCCAGACACTAAAGAATACATCCTATATAATTTCATTCATCTGCAGTTCTAGGACAGAAAAGCAGCCTCTTCCCGCAGGAAGGCAGTAGGTGGTTTCCAGACGCCAGGGCAGAGGTGTGCCCCGAAGAGCAGCAACAGCGCCGGCAGTGGTGGCCCAAGGGCAGCAGTGGGCGTGATCTCCCCTGGTTACAGACACAAACAGACAATATACCCTCTGTGGGCGTGTAACCAGGGCATACTGTCTGTAGATATCTTAAAACAAAAATTAAATGTACCAAAAAATGTCAGATTATTTCTACTACTACATACTGGCAATTCTAAGTCACGTCCATGACAAATTTCTCCTCACCACCGAACTTTCCCCCATGCCTTTTCCCCCTTGGTAACCAGCAGGCGATGGAAATGTTGAGGGGGATGAATGTATACATTTGTCAAAACTCATCACATTGTACACTTAAAATTGATGTATATTACTTTATATAAATTATACCTGAAGACCATTGATTTTAAAATTAAAAAACATAAAGTTAGTGAACATCACTTACATGCAATGTACAGTTTCAGGAATCTTGAAGCATGTCACGATGAATAAAATATATTCTTAGTCTCAGGGAAGTCACTTTTTATTGGAGGATAGATAGTGTAATCAGGACACTATCAGAATGTAAATAATAGTAGAATAGAAGTATTAATAAAATAGTTGGCGAGCAACAGTAGGTATTATGATCTGGGAATATCTAAAGAAGTTTCACAGAGAAGACAAGAAGGCTGCTCCCTGTTGTGGGGAAAAACTGACTGGCCTTCACAACGGTCATCCAGGGGAGCTCAGTGAGGGAAGATCTCACATGTAGAACAGGCTACGGAACTTTTATCTTGTCTCTCTCAGTGTGCGAGCAGAGGCAACGCAGACAGAAAGAGTGCAACGCCAGCATGCCGACGCAGACGTTCAACTGCAGCTATCGTTGTAATGTAGATCTATGTACAATCCACTGACATGCAAACTAAACAAGTATACCAACTACTGCGCAGTGCTATGATCCATAAACAGAGGGCGGTGAAACTTCTGGGGAGGGAGAGATCGCCTCTGGACAGGGGACTGAGAAGAGGTATCCTGAAGGGAGTGCTATTTGGACAAAACTATAAGAAATGGGTAGAATTTCTAGAATTGTAGCAGCAAAGCATGTAAGAGTGGGATAGGAAGAGGCAACAAGAAAGCAGGATGCCATTACCAAAGATGTGAAGAGAGGAAAGGATTGGGTGAGTTTTAGGAGTTTATGGAGGTACCTCCATTTTAGCATGAATATCTGAATTACTTGAGATTTCTATTTGCTGTGATAAAACAAAGAAATAGTAAAGTATAGAAAGAATGAAGTTTTATTGGAACATTAAGGAATATGACATATAACAAAGAACAGAAAGATGGATTTGAAAAAGCAATTTGTAGCCAGACTATTAAAAACTGTGAAGGCCAGGTTCACACACCTCCACAACCACGTATATGAAGTACTTGCAGGCAAGGTAGCGTAGCAGCGTGCACAGGCACAGAAGTCCTGAGGCTGGACTGCAGTGGTTACCATGCCCCGCTCTACCTTATACCTCCCTGCGACTCGGTGAAGTCACTTAATCCCACTGTGCATTGCTTTCCTCTCTGAAAAATAGCTATATTACCTAGTCAGAGGTTATGTTGGTGACTGATTAAATTAACACAACCTAAGTGTTATAGAAATGTTAGCTCTTATTATGTGTGCCTGTGTGTGGGGGGGTGTATACACACACTGACTTATAGGCCACATTATTTCGTGTTTGTTTTTTCATTATACTCTCTGGGGGAAGTCATTGTTCCCTATAACAGGGGTCCCCAGTCTCCGGGCCTCAGATCAGTACTGGTCCAGCCTGTTAGGAACCAGGCGGCACAGCAGGAGGAGAACTTGAATGGAATGGGCTGGAATCACCCAGAAACCCCATCCTGGTCTGTGGAAAAATTGTCTTCCACAGAACTGGTCTCTGGTGCCAAAAAGTTTGGGGATCACTGCCCTATAGCACAGAATGAAACCAACAAGCATCTAGCATACACCATGTAGGGGACTTCCTTTGCATCTGAATCCAGGAAGTCAGTCTGATAAACATCACAGCTTTTTCTCCACCCAGCCAACTCTAACTGGAACCATATGGTATTATGAAATCTCAAACTTGAATTGCCTTCTAACACAGCCAGGAGCCCAAGTTTATTTAAGCCTTTGAACTTCTGTTTTCCCTATGTATGAGATGAGAGTATTTCTCTATCAATATTTAAAAGCTAGTACCAAATGACCTTGAATATGGTTAGTTTTCTGTATCAGCTCATCTCTTTTGGTTTGGCTCCAGTGAAGTTTAAGGAAGTGATTTGATTACAGAAGGAGCTGAAATTCTACTGACTACACATTTCTAATCTCAGGGGAGACATTTACTTTTTATTAAATGCTCACCTGGTGTCTAAACATCTTGGAAGAGTTTTATCCCAAGTACCCGCCAGCGTTCAACCAGAGAAGCAGAACTATTAGATTTATACATGGAAATATGTTTTAAGGGATTTCACACTAGTGGGAAGTGGTTAAGCAGTTTTTACAAGGCTAGTGTCTTCATGTCCGAATCTGTGTCTTAGAGTCCTGAGGGGAACCAGTCGGAAAGGAAAGATGGTTGTACAGTTGGTCAAATCCATGGTGATGGACGGAGATTTGACTTTGGGTGATGAACACAAATATACAGATGATGTGTCATGGAACTGTACACTTGAAACCTATATAATTTTATTAACCAATGTCACCCCAATAAATTTAATTTTAAAAACAGAACAAAGTGGGAGGGAACAAGAACAAGCTGGGGCTCACAGACGCAGAGCTGGACCTGCAGCATACAAGGGCAGACTGAAACTCTTCAGTTCCCGTAGCTCTTTGCACTGGTGGTGTGGGTATCCTGCAAAAACCAGGGCCCATCCTCATGGAGGTAAACACCTGTACCTGGCCCAAGAGTCAGAGAAGGATCCAAAGAAAGGTAAAGCAGACACATACTGAGATGCTGCTTCCCTAACAACGTGAGTCAGCTCATCAGTGAGTCCTATGTACAGAAAAGCTGCTGACTTCCTTCTGCTCTCCAAATCTCCCAAGAAAATCCCCTGTGGTTTACCAGCTGGAAACATGAAAGGGAATTCTGGGAAATGTAGTTAAGCCTAGACATTTGACCTATTACAGACCCATCATGACATGCAAGTAAATTAATTTAAAGCATTTTTCATGGATAGCCTAGTCTTAAATATTATAAACTTCAAAAGCTCTATTTTCTTTAATTTTTTTCCTTACACAAAGTATGTTCCTTGCTTATGACCAACAGAGCTGAAAACAGAACATTTTTTAAATATATTTTATTGATTATGCTATTACAGTTGTCCTATTATCCCCCCTTCATTCCCCTCCACCCTGAACACCCTCTGGAGGACTGCTGTGGGCAAGATTGCGGCTGGTGGACCAGAGGAGGCAATGACTGGCTAACCGGGCAGTTCTACATTTGTGTACTGATAAACTGGGAGGAACAATGGGAGAGTAAGACAGACCGTGCAACCCAGGGTTCCAGTGCAAGGAAATAAATTCTCAAAATCTCTGACTGAAAACACCTGTGGGGGTTGAGGC
>CM052541.1:175158269-175215401 GCA_028533065.1 Trachops cirrhosus
CTCATTGTGGTTTTAATTTGCATCTCTCTGATAGCTAAGGATACTGAGCATCTTTTCATGTGTCTCTGGATCCTCTGTATGTCCTCCTTGGAGAAGTGTCTATTCAAGTCCTTTGCCCATTTTTTAATTGGGTTTCTTGTCTTCTTCGAGTGGAGTCATGTTAGTTCTCTATATATCTTGGAGATTAAATTCCTTGTCTGAGGTATCATTGGCAAATATGTTTTCCCATACAGTTGGTTTTCTTTTTATTTTAATACTTGTTTCTTTAGCCATGCAGAAGCTTTTTATTTTGATGAGATCCCATTTGTTTATTCTTTCCTTTATGTCTCTTACTCTAGGAGATGTGTCAGTAAAAATGATTCTGCGTGCAATATCTGAGATTTTCCTGCCTATGTTCTCCTCTAGGACCTTAATGGTGTCATGGTTTATATTTAAGTCTTTTATCCACCTTGAATTTATTTTTGTGTATGGTGTAAGTTGGTGCTCGAGTTTCATTTTGGATTCTCATATCTGTAGTGTTCAGTGTGCTACAATATGTTGTTTTGGTTAAAGTAGAGGGAAAAAAATTCAACCTTGCAGAGATATACCTTTGGAAAGAAAAATATTTTAATCGTCTTTTCAGATAATTGTTAAATTTTTTTGATACAATACCAAAAGTTTACAAGTGGTACTTTCTTAAAGTTTGATGGCAATGTAGAAATGTTAACAATGAAATTTTACGGTCCATTACATTAATATCTATCAATCTAACTTTCCCTTTGAATGGGTCTTCTATCCATGAGAACTGATGTTGCCTCACTGAGTCAGGTGATCTTCTACATATTGACAAATTTTTACCAATCAATATATTAAAAAATGACATTCATTTATATGCTCACTGATCTCAGAAGGAACTTTTTAATATTAGAAAACTGTCACACTAAAAGTGGCAGGTACATATTCTCCAAACCTCTAATTTTTGTTTAAAAGCTTTAGTTTTATAATTGGCAAACAAAAATGATAATTATTTTCTTTGGACTGACAGTCTGATTTCATTAACTTTCAAAAAATGTGACAAATACCCAAATGGAATATTATGACACCTGGTGTGTCCGTTTTTCCTTCAAGGAAAAAAAAGCATTCAAGAGAAAAAGTGGCTAGTTTAGCTGGCAACTGAAACAATTCTGCAAGCATTTTTTATACTTTGGTATCCAGCAGAGGTGCTTTGTGTACATTTTCCCTATTTTCATATCAAATATTGAAAAGATGTACTCAAAATAATAATTTAATAAATAATACTTTTGTCATTTTATCTAAAACTTCCTAAGTGAAGCTCACTTTTCCTTTTTATTTTCTCACTGCAAATGGGTGATTTGGGAGATAAGAAAGAGCACCAGCCTCTGACACTAAGGTCTATGGTTTCAGTCAGAGATGAGATGCAGACTGGAAATGTCCGGTCCAATTTGTAAATTCTTATGTCCCTCAACCTGTAGGACATGCAAACACCTGGAAACACTAAGTTCCATCACAACCCTGGGAAACCAGATGAGTCAGTGTTGTGAATCTTTCTTGTGAAATACATAATCAAACATTCACCATGAAAGATAACATTTTGTGCATATGTCAAAAAAGAAAGTATTCAGCCCAATTTAAATAGAAATTATAACTCTAATACAATACTGCAAGCTTTGATTTGGGAAGTCCTACCTACATTTCTGAGCTATCCTTGGATAAAAATTCCATTATTTTTTATATTTAAATTTTCTGAATATTTGACAATGGGATCACTGAACATGTGCTCAAAATACAAAATTCAAAGACAGAAACTTTTAAGATATTTTTAATTTGGGTATTTAATTTCAAGAAATTTAGAATCTTCCACAAACTGCAGTTGAAACCTTTTCCTGGCCATGCACACACACGTACACATACTTCTCAGATGCATTTCTGTGGAAATAAAAGTTTACCCTCAGACAGATTAGATAATGCATGAAAGAAAGTGTGATACTGAACATAAAACCCAGGGTATTTATGCTGGTTTGACATTGATGGACATATGAGGATCTGCATGGACTGGAGCCCAGACAGGGGGTAAGGAGCAGGGGTTGGCTTATATAGTGAGGTCATTGTCATTCATAAGATGTGAATAGAGTGCATTTTTATGCATTTACTATGGGACGAAAAAGTCTAGGAAAATTCGTTTTAACCAGTCACCACAGTTTTATATAATGTAAAGAGAAAAAGATAGAAAGAGTAAAAGGGAATCTTAAATAAGACCATGAGCATGAACTTTGGGTTCTGTATCAGTGTTCTATGGCTGCATAGCAAATTATCACAGACTTAGAGCCTTAAAATGACACCCATTTATCAGTTTGCATTACAAGCCCTGGCATAGTGTGACCACGTTACACCAAAATCTGTATTAGTTAGCTAAGGCAGCTACAACAAAGTACCACAGACTAGGTATCTGCTTCCATATCTTTTAGGTTGTGGACCAAATACAGCTGTAGGACTGACATCCTTTTTTTACCCCTGGAAGTCAGCTGGGGGCCACCTCAGCTCTTAGTTTCCACCCACCACATCCCTCACCACATGGCCAACAATGGAGAAGCTCCCTAATTTCCAACCCGTCCCACATTTCAGATCTTCAAATCTCTTTCACCAGGAAGAGCCCCACGCCTTTAAAGTGCTCACCTGCACTGGAACCTCGGCTTTTTGCGTGGGGCTTTCATGGTAACAGGAGTTGGTCCTTAGTCTTTGCTTTTGCTGGAAAGGAGAGAGCTGTAGCTCCCACTTATTCTTAGGTGAAGTACACAGGTCCAGGTTTCACCCACACCTGCAGTTTCTTGACAGAATCAGAGTTCATGTCATGGCCGAGGGTGGACATCTTTCAGTCCTCGCGGTGCAGAGAACGACTGACTTCTTGCTTAGCGAGAGAGTGTGAACAAATTGCTGTGTAAAGAGACAATGCAGTGTATCCGTAACAAAGTTAATGCTTCCTCTGGCAACTGATGCTTGGAACATTAATGTTTAATCACTTTACACCCGGTATCGTGTGGGCTGCATTTACTTTTCCTGACAGCTAAAATCTTAATAGAAATGAATAGAGTAGAAAGGAAGGCAGCATAAGGATGCTAAGGTCTAGCATCTTTCCCTTTCGGAGTCACAGAGGGTTTGTGTCAATGATTCTGAATCTCTTTCACCCCTTGATTTATTCCTAGGCTTTAATCTGGTTGACTCCTTTCTTGGGAAAAAAAAAAATCCCAAGTGTCTATGCTGTGTGCCTATGGGTGAAGCAGCGGAATTCATCTAAAGAGTGGCAGCCATTCTGGGAAGGAGAGAGAGAGGGCAAGGCTAGAAGTGGGACAGGAAGTATGGGCCCTGGAGGGCACTGGCCTTCAGACACACACACAGCGTTGTGACGGCATCCTCCTGAGAAGCCTCTTTTTATTTGTATTTTTTATTTCTTTTGTTTTTTCTTTTTGCCTGTCTCTCGAACAATCTGTCTGAGGTTTAGCAGCATACATGCATTTTCCCCCAGCCTAAACCCTGTGCCTAGCGGCTGAAGGAAGCAGCAGCCCGAGCTGAGGTGCCGCAGTTGGGGCTGGACGGAGAGCTGGCCTGAGCCGTGAGCGGGGGCTGATGAATGGGAGACGTGAGGAGCAGCATCTTGGCTCTTCGACAGGACTGCAAGTCGCCTAAATGAAAAGACTCTTCTCCTTCCCTTTAAATCCGCAAAAGCTAAAATTGTTACTTCAAAGTGAACTCAATAAATGACGTGCGATATTGAGATTTTGTCTATTTTGTGGTAAATGTCTAAGTGATAATGGTGTTGGTAGAGATGGCAAGGATTATGGTAAAAGCCAAATCTGCAGAAAGAAAAAAGAGATCTTTTCCCACAGGAGGGTCTGCTGAGCTATGACCCTGAGTCAGGAAAACATTTTGAGGTAAAATATTTTGTCTTATGGACAAAAGATAACAGACGTAGGAATTATACATATTCCTCTATAAATGGGTGAGCGACATTCATTTAAAGCAAGGAGGCTTTAACAAATGAATGCCTGCTATGTGCCCAGAGATTCCCAAGTGCTACCACATTTAATCCACCAACTTACCAGGGCCCAGGTATTTTATGCCCACTTTTCACTTGAAACTGAGTTCTAGGGATGTTAGGGCGCTCTATAGAAAGAGAGGCTGAAGCCTGCAGCCTGGTCTTCTATCTCAGCAGAGCCCACTGCTCCACAGTGGTGTCCCCAACTTGCCCTAATGGAACATGATTGACAGCTCACTCTGATGATGGTGAGTCCAAACAATACTTATTTAAGATACAAATGCAAATTCCTTCCAAACAGCAATGTCATCTTCAGCCAGTTGTTTGCACAGTCATCTTTGCTGCCTTCCAGAAATCTGTGCTCATACTTTCTCGGTGCTTCCCTGACTATGGCTAAAGCTGTGCTTCCTTGGCCAGGACGGACAGGGCAGCCTGCAGTAAAGGATAGTAGGACACATTTCGTGGTTTCTCTGTTTACAGGCCCGGGAGAAGTCACTTGACCATGAGCTGGAAGGACTTCTGGCCTCTGGGAAATGCTGCTCTTCAACCAAACCAGAAAGATTGCGTTTTCTTTGACACTCAGATAAGGAAATGTCACTGATCCCCTTGCAGATCCATCCTGGTCAATCAGAAAAGTTTTCTCCAAATGGCACCAGCAGTAAAAATAGAAAGAATAATTATTATTCTTAACATAGGGATTCCAGATGGCAATCTGGCCTTTCATCTCAGCTAAAGGGAAATGGCAGAGACAAAATTCAAGAGATGGAAAATGGAAGAGGGGCTGCCTGTGGGTGCTTAAGCTTAACATTCGGATGGATTTAGAGATGACTATCAGGCAAAACTGAACTCTCCGAGGGCGATCAGCA
Source organism: Trachops cirrhosus (assembly GCA_028533065.1). Taxonomy (NCBI): domain Eukaryota; kingdom Metazoa; phylum Chordata; class Mammalia; order Chiroptera; family Phyllostomidae; genus Trachops; species Trachops cirrhosus. The sequence goes on from CM052541.1 coordinate 175,163,166, forward strand.
GTTTCACTTACAGGGTGCTGGGAGCCGCTCCCTGATCCCTTGAGCACATGGATGGCAAATGAGTCTCATTACACAAGAAGAAAGCAAATAAAATTCCTTCCAATATTTTTTGGATGAACACTGTGGGAGGCCATTGTGAAACAGAAGCCAGATTTTACACATATTTAATTTTCAAAAAAAAATATTTAAATAGTATTAAGTTTTTTCACACATCCATATTGAATTAAAATTCATAATGTTATGATTCAAAGTACTTTTTAAAAAACTTAACAATTCTAAATACATAATTATTAAAGGAAAAGTATTATGCATTAACATTTTGCATCTTTCAAGCTTTCTTGCATTTTAATAACAGATAAGTCACTAATGGACAGAACCTTTGCCAAGAGTCGGGAGACCCGCAATGTCATTGCTGGCTGTGGAATCAACCACATCAAATTTGTCTCTGTATTCCCCTTGACTCACCAGCGCTAATACCCAGCTAGAGCTCTTCTCACTCCTGAGGATGCTTGAATACTAACTGCGGGCTTCCTCTTTTGTTAGAAATCTTATGAGATACTAGAGAAGGCTATGGAATCAAACAGGGTCAAAGGCAAACTGTTTACTAACTGTACCTACTTGCACAAATTATTTTACCTCCCCGATCTTCAGTTTCCTTTGCTATTAAACAGGGGTAAAAATAAAGAATACTTCCTAAGATTGTCATGAGGAATTTATTAACAAATACAGGGTCCAGCGCAAAAAATGCCCCCTTTTTATTACAAAAATTTTTAAAGATTTTATTTATTTTTAGAGAGAGGGGAAGGGAGAAAGAGACAGAAACATCAATGTGTGGTTGCCTCTTGCAGGCCCCTTACTGGGGACATGGCCCACAACCCAGGCATGTGCCCTGACTGGGAATTGAACCAGCGACCCCTTGGTTCACAGGCCAGCACTCAATCCACTGAGCCACATTGCCAGGGCACAAAATCTTTTGTTACTAAGTCATAAGCATGTAATTTTATAATACAACAATATCATACTCACGCACACCATATGACATTTTAGGTGAAGTGTTCAAATTAAAACTATAAATTATTACACCCATATCATCCTACCAGCCACACTCAAGCAGGTGCTACTTCTGCCGGACTCTGTATATGTAACATAGTAGGTGTCCAATAAGTGATCATTTATTTTCATTGCCATTGTTACTATCCATTTCCTATTTTAATTCTTTCTGCCAGAGAATCAATTCTCTCTCCTACTTCTTATATTTTCACCCACTGAAATTCCACCTGTTAGCCAATGTTCTTTCTCAAGCATGTGTTCTTTGTGGTGACTTCTCCAATCCCCACGGCTAGAAGTGAATTTTCCATAATCTCCAATCTTGGACCACCCTTTTGAATGTATGCTTAGGGTAGCACTTGTCACTTCTTGCCTTGTGCTATAGGGTTTTTTCCCCCTTCAAATCTGATTATCCTAATTAGAACGTCAGCCTCCGGAGGGCAGGAAGCCCTCTTGAGTGTGTGTTGAATGAATATGCATATACTCTAGAATAGTGCCATTTGGCATATAGAGTACTTTGTTGAATTCAAGCAGAAATGATTTTTCATTTGAGTATTTCTTTCAATTTCAGCATTTAGATATTTCAATTCAGTAATTTTTTGTTCTAAAGTTACAACATAATAGTTGAAGCCAGAATAAAAAAAAATATTGCTGAAAAGTCTGATTCTCTTGCTTGGGCAGGGCACTGCAGCTGTCAGTGTTCAAATGCCTGTAAGTAGACGTAATTCCTCCCAGAGCTAGGTGGTAATGCTTCCAACGCCACTGGCATGTATTGAAGTCATGTGACCTTCAGCAAGCATTTCAAATTTCTCTGTTTCAGTTTTCTCAGCTGTGAAACAGGTGGGAGAATATGATCACATGTATTTGTCAGAGACTTTCCTTCTTGAAAAAAATTCTTGTTCACCTTTTTTAATATGAGAGCATTGAACTTGGTGACCTTTGAGGTTTTGTTTCTCTGGTGTGATTCTTTGCTACCTTCCCTTTCCCAGGTTACTTTGGATCCCAATAAAAATAAGCAAAATAAATTTCTCAGGCAATACAAACCCTATTAAAAGTTTTCCAGCTACTTCTGAGAGCTGCCCTAGGGTTTCTCATGTGTATACAAAAGCAAGGTTCTCTCTGTTCCCGAAGGACTCCAGCACTGTTTTTCTTTATTCCAGCCAGGTCTTCAGTTGCTCCTGCTTCTCATAAACCTACCTGTGCTGTTGGAGCCTCACTGCTTCTACAGTAGGATTTTTACCTTGGCTTTATCCTCTTTTAAATTAACTGCATTTCATCATCTTTAAAACAAATGACATCTCCTCCAATGCTCTTAACACAAAGCTGAGGCTGTCTGTATCTTAAAACAAACATATTTTAGGCCACCAAAAAAGATTCCTATTCCATAATGATAACATAATTTAGATCTACTGTAAGATGTTTATAAAAATAATGTTACTATAAGAGTTTATCCAAAGCAATTCTTATTAGGCATTCCCCAATGCAACCAGGACTGAAGCGCATTGGTCAGTCACCATAATTTAAATAATTCCATTTTATGCATGCGTTATCAGCACTTAGTGTATTTATTGGAAGGGTGACATCAAGGTGGCTAGGCTACCGTGGATACCATATTAACAGGAGCTTGAAGGTGCTCTCCCAGGACTGAAATGAACTTGAGATGTGCAGAAGCAGAATTTCTGCTTTTTTCAATGATTCATTCAAAGCATGTGTAGGATGCATATTCTAACTTCCACAAACAAAGAGTTTGAAGCGCTCAGACCCTTTTTCCAACTACTTACTCCATAGTGACAAAGTTTCAGGCAAAGATCAGAGACTTTAAAATGAAGCCAGGTTACAAGTACAGATTAGAGCATTTGTAGAATGGAACAAAGAAGTTCCTGAGCTCCGCTTTGGGGGATTCTCTTTTGGGCTGTCTCTTTTCTTGCAACAGGAAAATGATGGAGTCGGCTGCTTGGGAGAAAGTGCCCTCTCAGAGGCTAAGTGACAAGACCTTGTGACTGAAGCTTCAAGAAGAGGCTGAGGATGAGCTAACCATCAGCAATCCCCTCTCCAGCTTCTAGTCTGGGTGATAGAGCCCTCCAAGATAATCCACAGGGCAAATCCTTTTCTCTAGGAAACTACTTCAAAGCTTATGACCGAACTTCTGCTAGTAACAAGGTGTTCCTTTCCCTTAAGAGTCCCATCTTCTTGCTTCCCTGCAGAACTGCAAAGATAGTAGACAGGTTCTTAGAATCCTGGCCAGCTCTTTCTCCCATTCAAGACTCTATGGAGACCTATTATATGCCTGGTGCTGGACTCAGCACTAGGAAGATGGGGGAAAGCCAGCCAAACTCATTGCTTCAAGTCATCACTTGACAACAGTTCTCAAAGGCTGGCCTGCACTGAGGATGCTCAGGGGCTTAGGTGCAGCAGAAAGTGTGTACCACCTCCTGGAATGTGACTCCTGCCCTGGGAGCTGCGGCAGGAACCCTGCTGCTACACTGAAAATGACAACGACCTACAACTTATTCTCTGTGTGCCGTGCTGGCTGCTTTGCTGGGAGAGAAAGAGATTTCAGCCAATTGGAAAACATCCTTCGGTGGCAAAAGATGACCTTTTTAATTTCAGGCAACTTTTACTTTGAAGTGTTTTCCTTCAGGAAACCAGATCTCTGCTTTCTCTCTGCCCAGTATTCCTTCATGAATTTGTAATATCCTTGGGGGGTGGAGTGATTCTGGTTATCAGAGCCCTGAATATTTATATTCTTACATCAAGACAGCCTGTGCAACAAGAAGACATGTGGTTAAGCTATGAGAGAGACTGAAGACACAGAGAAATTGTTATGAGTAAGGCGAAGCACTGAGTGACGGTCAACATTTTTGAAAAATTCCAGAGAGAAAAGCATTTGGCAAAATGGTGGAAAAATGGCCCAGTAGCAAAGAGTATTATACACTATCCTTTGTCTAAACTCACTTCAGCCCTCTTCCTATGAGCCATTCTTGCTGCTCCCATCAGCAAATCGAGGAAACCTTGAGTTTGGTAAAACAGCGATTCTTTGAGCATCCAAGGTTGTAAAAGTGCTAATAAATGCTGTCCTTGTTACTTTGAACCATTTCCCCAGGGTATTTGTCATTTGTACACTGAGACATCCTGACAGCCACTTGGCACTTTAATTTGTTCAAGTTGCAATGAAGTGCATTTCCATTGCATTCAATATTTTTTTTCCACTCCACTTCCATGTGGTGGATCAGACCCTTGCTATAGCAGAGTTTGTCTGAAGCCCTGCCCAGAGCCAAGCCCCACTGGAGAACCCTGTCTGTGAGCACCAGTGGATCTGAACAGTGCCTTCCTCTTGGCTTGAAGAACAGCTAATTTGATTTGTTCTCTTATTTGAGAGTGAACCAGATCATTTGCATTGTAAATAAAACCATTTCTTGTCTTTATTTTCTTCATTTTTTGATTTCTTTTGGCTGCTTCACTTGGATAATTTAATCATGGGCCATATGAAAGAGAGCAGAGAAAGATTTTAAATAAGTTTAGGAGTGAGCTCAAAGCCACTCTATGGCAGTAACAGACGAGTAAATCTTCTCTGGTTCCAGGCGTTGGGAGCATTGTATGGCGTGTGGATTATCATCTCAGCTGCTCGAGGCCATAGGAACACTGGAATCGTGGCCTCTCAGGGTATATCCCCTGAGTTAAACGCAGGCGTGGTGCAACATGTGGGGCAGCATTCAGGGAGACCCTGGGGCTGCATCAGTAGAGGAGGAAGAAGAGGAAGAAGGATGTTCTGCAGCCAGGCTCTGATTCGAGGGCCACCTCTGCTCCACTCAGCCTAGGCACTGAGTGGGGTTTGTTTCCTGCAATCACGACTGTGGGATACAGAGTGGGAAAAAGAAAACAGCTCTACTAAGTATTTGTATTTTGGCTAGCATTTAAGAATTTTGAGAAGGCAGCCTTTCCCCAGGATAACAAAAAGGACATGAATTTTAAATAGACACAAAGGTCATTTTTAATCCTACATTATTTCCTATTGGACTGACCATTATTGATTTGATCTTCCCAAGAACTACAATTGTTTCTCTAGAAGATGATACTTGAAGATGGGCTTTCTAGATTCCCAGAAAGGTCTTGAAGGTGTGTCTTGCAAAGTTTCCAGCAAATGTTTTCATTCCTGTCTTGCTTCATGTTTGCTCTTGGCCGTCGCTGTGAGCAACAGGGCTGGATCCTAAGTCCTGCTCAGAAAGGTGTGAAGAGTTATCCCACTCACAGGTAATGTGAAAAATCTCAAGGAGAGTGCACTTGTCTTTGGAAGAGGCAGTCTAACCCAGCCCCAGCTGGTTTTTCCCAAAAATGTAAGATTGTGCCCACCCCCTGGAGACTCTCTCCTTCTGGGAAGGGCAGTGTCCCCTGGCACAGCTGATGTGGCAGGCATGAGGGCCACACTCTGTAAATCCACTGGGGGACTCATGCCTAACCTGGGCAACTAGTGGCCAGCAAACCCACCAGGCTCCCTTCCCTTACCACTTTAATTCTGATGATGTCCCCTCTTCTACCATTTTATCCTCAGCTCTAAGCTACCTCTTTCCTTACCCAGACTTCCACAGTTGGCTTCTCTTCAGTGCACCTGGAACTCCATATCTGCAGGGAGTCAGTTCTCTCGATTCTCTGAGTACTCCTTTTACCTTCTCGCCTTTACTTGCTGAAAACTGGTACTTGCTGAGGATTTCCCGCCCAGAAAGCTTCTCTAAGTGGGAGCCCTTACAAGCCTGCATGCTGTGGGCCAAGTGTTTGGGAGGCTGGATCAGCAAGCTCTTCACTTCCCACTGCTTCTTCAAATTGTTTCTTCTTTTTCTTCATGCAAAATCCCCTGCTAGGTTGAGGCTCAAACACCAAGCATTTATAGAGTCCTGAACACTGTGTCAGCACCTGCTGGGACCGCTGTCACATGAATTATCACATTCTGAATATGCTGAATGTGGCATAGAATTGGGGTTCTATCTTTTGTTTAGAAATATATTCATCACTCTTATCTTACAGCCACAACACTTCTCCGATCCCTGCCCACACATACTACTCCTTGCTTCTGCCATCTTTACTTTTTCCAGCCCCTCCTTCCCACAAGCCTCCGAGTCTATTTCTTTCCAATTCTTTAAGTGTCTGTTTAAGTTATTTCTTTTTAGTGAAATATCTTCTGGTAGACTAGCCCAGAGGGATTTCTCATCCTGCGTACTCATGGCATTTATAATTCCTACTAGGCGATCAAAAATAAAACATGAAATAACTGTGACACATGATTTGTGAAATGTGCCATTGCATTCCTTGTTCTTTTAAACATCCTGCTGCTACTGTCCAGTGCCACACAAGCCACTCTGGTGCTAGTCCAGCCTCCTCCTTGTACCTCTCCACCGCCATGAGGTACAAGGGTGAACCCTACAAGTGACAGGCAAACACTTGGACCACAAATGACAGATTTATAGTCACCGTCACACATCTAATATTTAGAAATAAAAAGACTGACATAAGAACTTAATTCCAAATAGTAATTTAATCACCTCATTTACACACTTGACAATTCTTCCATAATTGCAAACTAGACTGTTGATTATTTTTAAATGTATTTATAGTGACAACACCTGCCTAAAGTCATAAAGTTTTAGAGATGTAGGACCTTCACTTGCTACATCCCTCATTTTACAAAAATAGTTTAATGTGTGTTGTTTTATCAGTCAGCATAATTTTAAACCAGTAAATGTTTATTTTTTCCTCACATTACATATTCAGCGTGGGGAGGTTTGTTCATCATCGTCTCTCAGGAATCCAGGTTGATTGAGTCCACACGTCAGGATACATCTCCACTATGGCGGAGGCAGGGAAACCAGGGCTTTGGAGGGTCTTTTCATAGTGACTGGAAGTTCTGGCCCAGAAACGACACCCATTGCTTCTCCTACCGAAGTCAGAACCATTGGTCAGAACCAATCCATGGCCCACCTCACCGCAAGGAGCTGGAGCATTCCATCTTCCCTGTTCTGGGAAGAGCTGAGATGGAGGAGCAGCACTGATAACTACACGATTATGATATAAAGCCACCTGCGTCATATGTATGCCTCATCATTATTGTAGGACGAGAATAACTGGAAAGCAGTAAAATAAATATGTATTTCAGAGCCAGAATAGCCTGGGTTTGAAATTCTGTTCCGCCACTTCTCAGCTCAAACTGTGTGGCCCAGAGCAACATACTTGACATCTCTGAGTCTCAATTTATTAACTGCTAAATGGATGTTTAATGAGACTGCTGTGAGGATTCGATGAGATAGAGTATTTTAAAAATCCAGGACATTTTACACATGTTTCCTTTCCCTTTCTGTCAATGCTTTGTTTGCCTTCTTTTGTCCTGCATCACTTATGGTTACGGACTTGTTCTTGTCTTGGGTTCAGGAGGTTCACCCGGTTTCCCTCACCTGTAGATGAGCGTGTTCACCTCGACGCTATAAAAATACTGTGTTTTCATCGATACTCAGGAGTGATAGATTTATCACTCCTAAGGCTGTTGTTAGGTAACTGTATTAAGTCACTTTCTCTTTTTGATCTGACAGTCATTAGATCAATCCCTTTAAATAATTTGTAAATCACTCCTCACCCAATTCTCACTTGAATTCTCTTAATTTTTCAAGACCGCATTATATCTCACCATAGAAATCATAAGTCTTTCTGGGATAAACACCACATTTTCAAACTTTTTATCACTCACAGACTCAAGCATTTGCCTGTTGTCCACACAATCTCAGTGCATTGGTGACACCCAGGGTTTATTAGCTTTCCAGGGCTGCCTGACAAATATGCCACCAACTAAGTGGGTGAAATGACTGGAATTTATTGTCTCACAGTTCTGTGAGCTAGAAGCCCGGGATGAAGGGGTCAGCAGGGTTGGTTTCTTCTGAGTGCTGTGGGAGAGAATCTCTCCTAGCTGCCCCTGGTTTGTTGGCAATCTTTTGCATTCTTGGGCTCACAGAGACACCTCCATGGTCTTTGTCTTCATTTTCACCTCTCTCTCTCTCTCTCTCTCTCTCTCTCTCTCTCTCTCTCTCCCTCTCCCCACCGCACACCCCATCCAAATTTCTCCCTATTATAAGGACACTAGTCATTTTGGACTAGAACCCACCCTAATGACCTCATCTTAACTAATTATGTCTGCCATGGTATTGTCTCTGAATACATTTACATTCTGAAGAACTGGAGGTTTAGACTCCAACACAGGAGTATTGAGGGAACATGGTTCCATCCATAACACATGGGATACTGTTACCATGATGAATATTTAATGATTTGAAAGAGAGAATAGCATGGCATCAATATTTCTGCCATGTCAAAGTATACTTCTCAAAATGTCAAAAATTTGATACTGATAAAGAGTGAGCATGTGTCAGAGATTAATTTACCTAAATCATGACAGAGCTAGCAGAATGGTTAAACTTATTCCAAGAGTATCTGAGAAGCAGAAGTTATACATCCCTCCACAAAGATAAGCTAAAATGAATTTAAGTTACAGACAAAATTGAAAAATGACCTACAGTCAATAGACTCAAAACCTTTGGAATCATCTTTCCTCCAGACAGATTATTTACATCAATACTGAATGCAAGACAGAAATTAACAGGTAACTTCATAGAGTCTGTGCTCTAATCCACAGGATATAGAAGGCCAAATGAAGTTGCATATATATACATAAATAACTCGTGGGTGGAGCAGTATCATGCAGAAAGTACTCTTAGCCATCCTTCTCCCTTATTTCACATTTTGGATGTGTTTTCTTAGTAGTCCTCAAGATCATTCTTAATCACAGAAAAGTTTGTTTCATAATGCATTAGCTCTACTACTTAAAATGCATGAAACAAGAGGTGCTGTTTAACTACATAAACTTCTTCATGATCATCAAATCTAGAGCTAGTTACTAGGGTCATAAGATCACTTTCACCTTGAAATTTTATAAAACATCCTGGACTCTGAATGGACTTTGAAAAGCCTCTGCTATTTGCTCCTCTACTCAAAAGCTAGGAAACTAAGCCCGAGAATTTTTTTCTACTGGGTTTCACTTGAACTAACAATAAGCATGTGCGATTTCCTCTCACTTTGAGGTCTCCAATATCTGCTAATGCACCTAAGCTGGAAAGAAATGACCTTCCTTCTTACCTGTATTGCAAAGAATCTGTTAGTACACCAGTTTCCTGGGAGGGCTTTGTGTTTCACATATGAATTAGAACCCTTGTTCTTCAGTCCTGGTCTTACCATAATGTATTAAATAAGATGTAGTCTCCAGCTTTGGCCAGGGCGGCTCAGTCAGCTGGGTGTTATCTGGAAAATGGAAGATCACCAGTTTGATTTCCGGTCAAGGCCCATGCCTAGGTTGCGGATTCGGTCCTTAGTTGGAGCATGTATGGAAGTCAACCAATCAATTGTTTTTCTCTCACAGTGATGTTTCTCTTCTTCTCTTTCTCCCTCCCATCCCCTCTCTCTAAAAAATTAAAAATTAAAAATATTTTTTAAGAAAGATCAATTCTCCTGCTTGACATTCCAAGCATGTCTTTGGTTACACAATTATTTTGTCCTACTACATCCAGGTAAGAAAGAGGTCGGATTCTCATTAAACTTATGCAAATGACCACAATGCCATGAAAAATAGAGACATATTAAAAGTATCTTTTTCTGTACTGTGAGACATCAGAAAGAAAAAGGTAACATTTAAAAAATATTTTATTTCACACTGTAGAAGTATTTTGTAACAAGTTCAATCATAGAGATAGACCAAGAAAAAGGAGAAAGGACTCTCTAGAGTACCAAGTAAAATATAGGGCATTAAAGCAATATTAATAATATTTTGAGACAAACAACCATAATTCTGCTTCCCTCTTCATCATAGAGGGAACAGTCAATCAATGTTTTTCCATTGGCTTTTGGACCTCCAGCTGCTTTCATAAAATCATCTCATTCTGGGTTGAAAAGAGTTCTAGAAACACACACGTATTCCCCAAATACAGAGTTGTCAGGTCAAATCAATTTGAAGACCTATGGTATAAAATAAAAATAGTTAAGTGTATTTGTTTGCTAGGTGTGCCATAAAAAAATACCACAGAGTGGATGATTTAAACAACAGAAATTTATTTTCTCACAGTTCTGGAGATTGGAAGCTAAAGAACAACATATGGGTTTCGTTATGAGGCCACTTTCCTTGACTTGTGAATGGCTGTCTTCTCCCTTTGTCTTCAGATGGTCTTTCCTCCAAGTGTCTGTGCCCTAGTCCCCTCTTATAAGGACGTCAGTCACATTGGATCAGGGCCACCTACAGGACCCCAATGTACTTTAATCACCTCTTTAAACATACTACATTTTGAAGTAGTGGGGTTTAGGATTTCAACCTGCAGAATTGAGGGACTACAACTCAGTTTATAACGTTAGGTATATCTGGTTTAGTTTTTTTTCCAAGAAATTCTCAGTTGTCCTGTTTTGACAACCAAAATAATTTGGGCAAACATGAGAGGAAAGTAGTACAATTTGCTGATGATAGGACTGAATTGACAGTAACCAATAATTTCATGATGGAGAACAGTAAAATTCCCTATACAAGTAAATAAGATACATAACCATCTTTAAAGGATTCAGGCAATGTTTCCAAGAACCTATAACAAGAACCTATCATAAGCTGACAAATTTCTAGTCCTTTCCAATGTATCTTACAAAGCATGCAACCAATAAAACATATTTATAGTAATAAAATTTTTCCTGTACAAAGTTAATCTATAGAAAGTTGAGCTTCTTCTTTTATTTAACAACTTTTCTCACAAAACTCATAAATCAATGTTGAGTTAATTTAGAAAAATAGAACATATAAAAATGCCTAATTATTTTTTCATCTCTCTTTTTATATATGGTGAAACACAAAATCTTCATGATTTTCTAATATCTACCTGTAAAATCTCAAAGATAGTTTTAGTTGTAAAAGCAATCTCACTGTTGTTTTTTTAAATGTAAGGCTCATGAAGAGAAAATGAAGTGTGATATTAGGAGAAGGATCATTAATGGATTATAATTGAAGCTTAGGTACATAAGAGTAATGAATCATTGATGTAATACTGGTTGAGATTAACTACATGTACATTGAAATAATATAATATTTTAAAATAAACGTAAAGGAAGAAAATACAGTTGGAAGAAACAGTTAAAAAGAGAAAAAAATTATTTTTAAAAACAAACCAATGATATAACAAAGTCATGCAGCACAGAACGTTATTTTGTTGACATATAAAAATCTTAAAGTTACATAACTAGTAGAAAATACCTTTTTATGAATTCTTTGTTGAGTCAACTGAATATTCCATGACTAATTTGTCATTTTAAGATTGAAAAGAAAGTCAAATTTTACTTATTTTTAACAAAATGATTTTGTAAATAAATACATAGGAATGAGCCAAAATCTGCTTCTAACAATGGTGTAGTAATAGAGCCAGGATTTGCCGCCCTCCCTAGACAATTAGAAGACAAACAGCTCTGTGAAACGCCAAGTTCTCACACAGGGACAAGAGCGAGCAAACCAAGGTGAGCTCTGTGATTGTCCCAGCTTACTGTTTAGATGCTGAACTTGTAGTTAAAAATTTTCAGCAAAAATATCTCCAGACTCGGGAGGTTTCAAAGCGTTTCTACAAATATATAACAAGAAATTATATCAATTCTACTCAAATGATGCCAGAAATTTAAAGAGGACTCACATAGGAATACCCATAGTCACCAATGAAATAGAGATTTTCCCTGGCTCTTTTCAGCTTTAATTTTCAAAATCAAGGAATTATTTTGAAATTATACATTGTGCACCTACAACACACGAGCACTGTGCTAGGTGACGTGAGACACTCAAAGGTGAGTAAGTCAGAGGAGGGGCTAAGCTCTAATTTGGTTCCACTAACTGGCTATGTGACGTCAGCAAATCTCAGCTTTCCAGGATTAAGTTTTCTCATGGGTAATAATCTCTCAGATTTCTTGACATTTTAAAGGGTATAAATCTATAATTTTATAATTCCTGTTCCTAAAGAACTTAGTAATATTTTTTCAAGACTTTTAAAGAGGTACAGAGTGGAAAGAGGGAGAGGTCTCAACACAGAGGTTATTTCATTCAGAGTTTTTCAAATTTTTAGTTTTCTTTTGTTTGCCACAGAATTAGTGGTTCAAAAGCACTCTAAACTAGCAGCACAATTTACAATAGCTAAGTGCTGGAAACAACCCAGGTGCCCATCAGTAAATGAATGGATCAAAAACCTATGGTACATTTACACAATGGAATTCTATGCAGCTGAAAGAAAGAAGGAGCTCATACCCTTTGCAACAGCATGGATGGAGCTGAAAAGCATTATGCTAAGCGAAATAAGCCAGGCAGTGAAAGACAAATACCATATGATCTCACCGTTAACAGGAACCTAAACAACAAAACAAGAAACAAGTAAAATATAGCCAAAGACACTTTGAAATTGAGGACAGGCTGACAGTGACCAGAGGAGAGAGGGGAGGGAATTTCAGGGGAGAATGGGAAGGATTTACAGGAACAAATATAAAGGTCACATGGACAAAAACTAGGGGAGTTGGAAATGGGAGGGAGGAGGGGATGGATGGGTGGGTGGGCTGGAATGGGAGTAGAGTATAGAAACTGTACTTGAATAATGATTTAAAAAAATAATAAATAAATAAATAAATATCTTTCTCCTTTTAATTCAAAAAAAAAAGAAGTAAAACAAATATGCAGGTGTTCTGACGGAGTCAGCTACGAGGTGCAAGGACTCCTCAGCAGACCATCCCATCTCCGCCTTTACACTGCCAGGTCCCTGAGCAGCTCTGCCGAACTCCCCTGGTTCTCTCGAATATGTTTGAAAATCATTTTATGTCCAATCTATGTGGTTTAAAGGTAATAAATTCTTAATAGGGATAGAGAAGTTGAGCTTCTTGAACCAGAAAATGTTCTTTCCCAACTTCACAGAGATCGGGGACAAAATTCAGGCCAGGCCACCTAATTACCCCCTCTTCGGGCACTTCCCAGCTCTCTGTGTCCCCTCTCTGAAATACGGATCCTTTTCTGCACTCTACCAACCCCTCCACCCTCTTTCAAATCTACTAAAAGCTGTTATTTTTACAGCTTTGCAAAGGGACCATTCAACACCAAGGTCAATATATCTGAACGTTTTCATATGAGGTGTCTGGTAAATGAGAAACATGAAGGCAAGACAGCCTGGAGGCCACAAGACAGTGTGCTTGCGCTCCTGTGCCACTTGCCACCTGAAACGTTGTGTAGAATTGTCGTGTTTGCTCATGAGCATGCTGATGGAGGACCTGTGCTTTCTGGAGCTTCAGCGGTCATTTTCAAATCTTTCAATTTGCAGCATATCACTTCCTGCTCTGAGGTCAAGTTATGAATTTTATGCTGTGTTTCTGTTTCTGGTGAGGCACAGTCTTATTGTTCTTTTAAGTATTTGTCAATTTAACAAACTGTTTTATGATTTAGATCCCACAATAGGGCTTTTGTGGAGAAAGGCAGGGCAGGTAGGAAGGAGGAAAGGAGAGAGGGAGTGTGGGGTTAAGGGATGAACTCCAGCATATTGGGATTGCCTTTTTAAATTGTACACAGAGTTTTTTCCCCACTCAGATAACTTGCTGACCTTATCTTCTGCTATATCTGATTGCAATTACTTCAGTTTGTTAGGCTGACTGATTTTAGAAACTTGGACAATGTACTTCGTTGCAATCAGATCTTCATTAAAACACAGAAACGAAGGATAAATTGGTTATTGCCATTTAAGTTGTTATGGTATACTTTTTCCAAAAGAAATACACTCATGTCAGCAGACCTGAACTTTCATTTCTTCAAACTTTTAACATGTCTTCCGTAAATAAGTTTAATATCTTCTACAGAATTAATCTATAGTCTTATGAAACTCTGTGACAAGTTGTTCTAGTAGCTTTTCCTAATTCTTCACTGCTCTTCTCCATTGCAAATTTTAAAATTATTGACAAAATATTACAAAGTAGAGAAGAAAAATTAGGGGACAGTCATACCATAAATTTTTCAACATTAGATAATAAGCCGTCTCTGTTCACTGATAAATTTCAATTTATCTTTCCATCAGGCCACCACACCCATGGGTGGAGTGATTTGGCAACTTCTTAACACAGTGTGATTTGAGGGGTACAAAAGAAAGTGTCTATACCTTTTAAATTCCTTCCACAAATTGTGTTAGCCTCTGAAACTCCCACCCTTTCTCTCTACAATAGAGATCTGGATGCAGGAAAGCCAGTGAAAATGCAGCTGTAGCTCCTGGGAAAATAGGCTCTAATCTAGGATCTGTGCCCAGGGCTTTGTGATATCCCAACCAGACAGCAAAGCCATGAGGAGATGGGATGGGATTTCGGGAGGGCAGAGTGAGTCAAAGAAAGGTGCAGAGCCTCTAGGGCAGCTAGTCACACTCTCCTGGAATCAGAAGATTAGGTATGTTTTCGCTGGCAAGGTGGAGCAGGCTTAGATGAGATACTTTGGCAGGGCCACCAACAGGTGTGGGATAATGAGAGAGCCAGCTGCTTGCCAAGCTCTGGTGCTCTCAAATGCATCATCTTGTGTCACTTCATCTTCAAGGCACTCTTAAGTGTTAGGAGCTACTATACTAACCAAGAGAGGAGAAAATGAATCCTGACGACCCAGCTTCACTTTACATCAGCATCTGGATTTGAATTCATTGTCCACCACCTTCCATGTCACTGTCACACAGAGAAAGTAAACCTTGCTTCTTGTGATGGCTGGTATGAGAAGGTGAAATGAGCCCCAGGTCTGAATGATTCTGAACAGCACAGAAAGACTGGCTTCCAGATGGGTAGATATTTAGCTTCGGATTCATTTCATGAAGTTCCTCTCCCATCGCCTCCATATGTTCCACCCTATGCTCCAATATTCTCCTCTGCTCCAAGTACTGGTTCATGCCATTCCCTCCACCAGGAAGGTTCTTATCTTCATCTATGTCAAACTCCTATACAGTGGAGTAACTTCTGGTACTACTGCTAAGTTGTGAAGTCAACTCAAAGTTAATCTGTAAAACTCCTGAAATCACCTTTAGAGTTCGGACTCCTTGGATCTGTCCCTGCAGAGCTCTGTGGCACGCAGCAGCTGCAGCTACTGAGGGAAGGGCACGCTCATGGGTCCCCTTCTCGCACTCCCTCCAACATTCGTTCTCATTACACAGAAGGGTGCGTGGAGGTGGTCTTGCCTGGTTGCTGCTTTGTTTTTCCTCCCTCCTTTCCAAATAGAGCATATGTGTAATTCAATTCAAAGAAATTACTCATGATACAGCTTGGGGGGAGTTCACTCAACATGGATTTATATGACAGGGACTTCTTCAATAGATAGGACACTATAGACTTTCACCCCTCTGGCACTTAATTTATTCTTCCATATAATGCTATCTTTTTTGGATTCATCTCCTACATGAATTGTAAGACTTCTGTGGTCACAGACTGTGCTCCACTCATGTTTCTAGGCTGTGCCATATAAAACCAATGTGCTGAATTTAGTCAAAATAAGCAGATAGTTGTATATCGATAGTTCTGCTCTGGCTGGCCAGAACCACTTGCTGAAAAGTGCCCAGATACTTTATGACCTCTAAGGATGTGACAGAGGCACAGCAGGGTCAGCAGGAGAAGGAAACTCCTATGAGAAGAAGGGCCCAGGCCTAGCCTGGCAGCACTTCACAGCCTGGTGGCATCAGGGAGCCAAAGTCGGTGGTTCAAGGTGAAGGGAGGGAAAGGACCTGTCTCCCTGCCATCACTAGGAAGTGCAATGCTATGTAGAGGAGGCCCAGCCATGAGACCGATGAACTGATTACTGGAGCCAGAAGGGCTTCAGCACAAACAGATCACTGCTTAGGAAAGGAAGGGAGCAGAGGAGATCACTGGAAGAATTTTAGGCAGAAATGTCATAATGAATAAGCGAGGCAGGCTTTCAAAAATGTTTCCTTGAGACCAGCAGGAATATAGACTCCATCCAAAGAGATTCTCTGAAGTAAGCACAGTGGGGAGACATTTTATTTCCACCCTCATATGGACTCAGCGCTGGCCTCAATGTTCAAATATCTGTGCATCCTGATTTTTCTTTCCACATTGGCAGCTTTTAGGTAGATGTTCTTGAGTCAATTTTGGAAGTGTTCTGTCCCTCAGTTTCTTCATCTGTCAAGTGGAAATAATTATCATCCTTACCTTAGAGAGTTGTTGAATGAATAAGATGAGCTAGTCCAGACAAATCACAAAGGATAGTATTTGACCCTTAATAAGCTCTCAGTAAAATTAACTTTGCACCTAATCCACATCCGCCCTATGTCCCACTGCCAGTTTCACATACTCCAACCTCTGTACTTAGCCTGTACCATGTCAGTTTCGAGATTCTGCTTGCACTCCTCTCAAGCCGAGTGGCAGAAGCTATTAGCTGTAACTGTTGTCTTTCTCTATTTCATTCCCCTGAGTTTTAGTTGGACCCTAGGCCACTCGGCTAAAGATTACATTTCCCAGCCTTCTTTGCAGCTAAGCATGGCCATGTGACTGAATGCTGGCCAATAAGAATTAAGATAAAATGTTATGTATAATTTCCAGAATGTGTCATTTAAAAAGAAGTATGCCCTTCACTCTGCTGGCTGAAATGTGGCCATTCCACAAGGTGAAAGCCACATGGTAAGGATAACAGAGCAAAAAGACGCATGAGCCTGAGTTCCTGATGACTTCCTACAGCAACCGCCCACATTAAAACAAGCAGAGCAGGTGAAATCTTCTCTGTCTTATGACGTATCCTTTTCTACTTGGTTCTTGTATTTTTTATGGTCTATTATAACTCATATTAGAGATAAGGATATCTACACAACAGTTTCAAGCCTCCAAGGTCTTATAATCTTGAGAGGTCTTAAAGTGAAAAATATGACAATTTCCAGATTCCACTGAAAAGACAATCACTAAGGCTGGATTTTCCCCTGTTTGTTTCCCTTTGGCTTTGAGGAAAATCAAATTTTCTTCATCTATCTGTTTTTCTTGCTAAGCAGTACAATTTTTAAAAATTGATACACCTTAGCTATATTGTAAATTTTTTATTAAAATACATTCTTTGTAAAAATTTGGCATAACTCATTTATGAATGTTCCAATGAACAACTTATGTCAGTTTTTCCACAGCATGTTCTTCCTCTTTTCTGAATATCTGTCAGCACACATCTGTGCTGTGCGTATAACATTTTGCCACGTGAGAGCCCCACATTTGACAGAATCAAGTTTGCCTCATTTTTCAAACAGTGTTAATTCAGTTTAAAAATACTTTTCTCATTATGTTATTGCAAGGGTCTTCTTTTATGCTATCTTATGCTTTAGTCTATCCTGGATCTAACACTTATTTAATTAGAATTTTACTGTTGGGAAGGTGAAGTTTAATAAAATGTAGCCACCTCTTCCCAACACCTGACCAATTTCTTGTGATGCCTCAAAGGAATGAAGGAAGGTATCACTTTCTTCAGGCAAACACTAGAAATTCAATCCATTTGGAAAATGTCTTCCTCACATCCTTTATCTGTAGGGTAATTTCACTTGTAGAGGGTTTCACATTACAAATTAGGCACAGCTGATGTATACCCAAGTCCAGGGAAACGAATTTATATGTACCCCAGAGGACAAGTTTCATGGAAACATCCACTGTTCCTCACTTCAGGGCTATAGGGACCTCTGCAATATATCCCCTTACGGAAAGATCCTAGAGGTACACAATAGAGGCAGCCTTTATGAGGCAAATATCACCACCCTGCCCCTCAAGAAGACTACTTAAAATCATCGTTACCACTTCAAAACCTCTTCAACTGGCTAATGTGTTGTCAGCAGTATAACTCGATCAATCAATTTCATGTTGATTTCCAATTAAAAGAAAGGCTCCGGCCTTTATAAAAGATACAAGATATATTTCTCGCCAGTTGCAGGCAAATTTCAAGACGTCCTTTGAAGAACAATGTCATAGCCCCCACATGCCGTACAAAGAATGTCCCTAGGAATGGCTGCACTCTCCCCTGGCTGTACAAATCCATTGTGTTATCATCATTATCACCAGAGTCTGAACAGGCTTTTTAATCTTCAGTAAAGTAAATCCTTAGCCGGGTCTTGTCTTATAAATTCTTGTCCTCGATGCCTAGCCTGGTGCTGTACACAGTAGTCAAAATACACTGATAAATGAATAAATGAGTGAAAGAATGAATGAAAAATAAACTTTTGGTACAGTGTCAATGTAGTTTACAAAACTATCTAGTTTATCTCCAGGTCCCAGGACATTATGGCACAATAATTTTTTCTTATGCTTATGAGGGACTAAAGACAATGCACCTCTTTTTATAGCCATCCAAGTATTCCACAAATATTAACTGGGGGCTCAGTATATGTGGGACAGTGTTGTAGATGCTGGGAATACAGTGATTAACAAGCCAAGAATTTTCCCTAAGGAAGTTTATCTTCTAGAAATAAAGTAATTCTGCAGAAATAAAAATCTCTATGGTAAATAAAGAAGCCAGCAGGGAAAGAAGGAAGAAAACAACCCCTTCAGCTTGGGCTCACAAAAAATAAAATTTATTTATTCAAGCGTTGTAAAATTCAACAACAAAATGTCTTTAGTCTCACAAATGGATAAACCAAAATGAATACGCCTTGAAAAGTGGCAATAAAAAATTATAAGACATTTTAAAAATAAACTAAAAAAATTTAAATGCACCTCAGAAATAGCTGAACTATTCTTTGCATGAAATTTTATTCTGTGCTTTAAGCCGAAGCTTCTCTAATTCATTGCTAGTCTTCCTTAACTCCTTCTGCCTCTTTTAACAGTCTTCTACCAGTCCATAAACTGCTCACTAAAATTCTCATGAGGAGAAAAACATTGAAAAGATGCCCAACTTAAAAAATTGCTTCTGTCTTATGTAATAAAAATACTGTTTATAAAAAACCACAAAAGTCATGTCTTTTACCCATATGTAAGTCATTGTTCCTGTGACTTTGCAGCCCCTCTGCCACCACCCTCGGAATGAGTGACTGAGCTAGGAAAGAGGTTAAGGCTTCTTTCTAAAACTTAAATTTTTCATTTGCTATATTTGAATCACTGTCAGGCAGGTACCTTTGAATACCAGTGGTAGGTAAAGATGGAGAGTAAAAATCCATCTTTCAATAATTTGAAAAATTGTTTTTCAAGTAGGAAATTTGAACTTATGATGTTAGTTTATTGCCCTGGCCAAAAGGTCATGGGTTCAATTCCCAGTCAGGGCACATGCCAGGTTGTGGGTTTGGTCCCCAGTCAATCAGGGTGAGTATGAGAAGGCAGCCAATTGATGTTTCTCTCTGACATCAAAGTATCTCTCTCTCTCTCTCTCTCTCTCTCTCTCTCTCTCTCTCTCTCCCCTCTTCTACCTCTAAAAAAGTAATGAAAAATTTATTTGAGTGAGGATAAAAAAAGTTAGTTTGTTATTTATTCTAAATGTTGCTAAATATCTATTTATATCTATTTATTGTTTTATATCTATTTGTGGCTGATGAAAATATCTGGCTAAATTCATTTTGGAAATATTTTACCTCTATGACATGATCTATATAAAGACTATGTCAGAAATTTTTCATCTTTTCTGTTGAGAATAATTGATGATATATATGTATGTGTCATCCATATCTAATTCTTATTTTTATCCTTTTAACCCTTAACAATTAAACATTGTGTTTTAATTTACTTCTAGACCATCTCTCCATCACTGAGTTATATTTCCCAAAATAGGAGTTCTGGTACCCAGACTATTAAGGTACCTTCAGGGAGGGGCAGAAAATGGACATCCCTCAGCAAGGCACCTAGAACTCAGCAGACACGGGGTAGGGAAGAGAAGTCTGGCATCTGTGACAAAGCTGGCCAGATAGTCACAAATCACTTCTGTTGTGCTCAGAAAAAAGCCACATTGGCTGCCTTCCTTGCAGTTGAGAATGGCCCTTAAGACTGAGTACCGAAAGACGGGATGTGGAAGTGATGTTCGTCCCCTCCAGGCTTGACCAAGTGCCCTGCACAAACCCACACTCCTCATCCGGGCCAGCCAGCCCCAGAGGGTAGGGGAGCCCTCTCAGGAGGCTCTATCCGGTGTTAGAGACATGAGATTGAGCAAGGGCAGCAGAGGACCTGCATGGGAAGGGCAACAAGAGTGAGAGAGAAATCTTTCTGTGTGAAGACACTGAGGTTTTGAGTTATTTCTTATAGCAGTAGCCTCCCCTGAGTAATACCTGCCTAAAGAAATGAATTGGCGCTGACAAACTCCTCATCTTTTAGTCCTGTGAAGTAGTTGATCCTCACCAACCAGGCTCAGGTAGGACATCTCTAATGACAAAAGGAGCAGTGAGAGGAGCCTCTCCACGTCCACTGGGTAAGGGACGCATCCTGGCCATTTATCGCCATAAACATCCGGGTGGTTTCATTGCTGCACACAGGAATTGCATGTTCTTTGATGCTGTGTTGATGGCCAGTGATCTCTTCCTTCCTTTGGGGGCGGGGGTAGAATCCTGGGGCAGTAAGGTTGGCTATCCCTGACATATGAAGTGATTTTGGCAAACCCAGCGAGCCTTTTGGTTGTGATTTATATCTAGTCAGAGAGAAATGACATCTGGGATGTCTGATTTATTCACTAGCAAAATGCTGGCTGAACCTAAAATAAGAAAATAGAGATTTATGTAACAGATTGCAGTGCCTTAATTTAAGAATGGTTAGGAAACCAGCAGACTCTCTATGGCTCTGCTCGGCTTGGGATCACATGCTTTCAGCTAATATTACCTTTCTCGAAGTATTGAGTCACATGTTGAGAGTTGGGGCATTTTTTTCTTCACCTGAACATTTTCAAGATGACTATTTCATATCCAAGTAAGTCCTGGCATTGCAATTACATGTCGGCTGCCATAAAAAAAGCAAACAGCTCCTGTGGAATTTAGCAGACAGCCATAGTCCACTGGACAATAAGTCTGCTTGGAAGCACACGAACTACTTTGTGCTAGCCTCGGTGCCAGGAGAATCTGGAACTACTGGGACTTGATAGTAGGGCATTCTGTGCCCTCTGTTCATAGACCACTTGAAGTCAACGTCGTAATTGTTTCTTTTTAAAAACTTAGTGAAGTTTTCCTGGAACATACTCAGTGTTGTAAACATCAACATGCACCTTCTGCCTGGTCTCAGCGCCCTCATCGATGTGCTCCTCCTGAGCTCCCAATTTCTTCTTATCTTTGGAACACTGAGTCACATAACATAGTCCTGTTCTGCTTAGTAGGAAGTGTGGGAAGCTCATCAGAGCACACATGAAACCCCCTCTAGAGAATGCAGCGGACTCCATGGCATGACTGTGGGGTGTATTTCTCTCTCCGTTCTGATGTGGTCGCCCATGTCCTCATCCATGCATTAGATGATCAAACAATACATTTATCATGTTCGTTGGCTAAACATTTCTCTGAATGAGGCTGGGGGATCCACAGAGAGATTGAAAACTGATAAAAGAGAAAAGAACAATGAACTAGGAAGGGAATAAGAGGATAGGGAAGGAACAGCAGGATAGAGGGAGGTACAGAGTTCATATTTCTGTCAGTGTTCAGCAGGTGAGAAACTTGAGTAGCTTATCAAAGGATCACTGAACAGGTGTATTTACCTTTTTGCATCATTTTTTCTTTTCAATCCACCATACAGTGAATGGATGGCACAAATCCCTCTTGCAGTATGAGATTTTGATACCTCATCATGCCCTTCTTTATGGCAAGGTTTGAGAAGAGTCCCTGTTGTGATGGTTGGGGGTGAGATTTTGATCCCTTGTGAGACTAATCTTGGAAAGCCAGCAAAAGCTATTTAGTCGCCTCCTTTCAGTTCTGCCTCAAAGGCAGGGAACTCCTCAGGTACCATGTCCAGCCTGGCCTCCCAGGGGCCCAGCTTTTATGTCAGCCCACCTTCTACCCCCACAGAAATCCATCTTCTGGGGGATAAATATGGGTAGGGATAAAGCCTGGTACTTTCTTGGGCCTCCAGTTCCCTATCCTCCTCTGAAGCCCAGCCAATCCCGTCTTTTGAACTCCAAGCAGCACAATTCATCTGCCGTTTCTCCTCCAGAACCATCCAGTGCAACAGGCCTGACTTTTCACAAATGAGCATTAAGCATCTAAGGAGGAGAATCACCTTCTTGCCCCATAATTCTCTATTTCCTCCCTGTGCCCATGGTCCCAAGACACAGGGACACAGAGACCTGCCATGAGAATGAAATAACAGTGTGCCGCTGAAGGGGAAGGAACTGCGGGGCAGCGTGCACACTGGCCCTCTACTACCTCCCTCCCCGGAGCAAGGGGCGCTGAGCCTTGTGTACCCAGAGCAGAGGAAGAGAGACACTCTCCAAAAGAACAAAGCTTTTGACTGAAAAAAAAAAATCAGACTGAAACATGACTTCTGCCATTTAGAACCCATGTGACGCTGCACAAATTAATATCTACCCTGGGCCTTGGCATGCTGTCAGTAAAATGGGACAGGAACACTTTCTTGCAAAATACTCTTGAGGAGTAAATGAGTCGGTCCCTTTCTCTTTAAATCTTCTCCCAAATGTACCAAAACACCCTCAGATGCTGGGCAGGAAGGCAGGAAATGGCAGAAAGGCCAGGGGAGTTTTTCTAAAAAATTGTCCAAAAAGACTTCTCCTTCCGGTCCAATGTCACATTAAGATCCACCTGCCTGATCAAGCAGGCGTAAGGGGTAGGGGGATGGGGACAGGAATGAGAGGCCACCGTTCCTGCTGCCTCTCCTGTCCCGTGGCCCCAAACGTGATCTTCTCAAACACAGTCTCCTGTTTACAGCCTTGGAGCCCATCAGACCCAGGCTGGAATCTCAGCTGCATCAGGCACACACTCAGCAGGCCTACTAATGTGTGAAACAGGCATGACCTTGCTTATGACAAAAGCTATTGTAAGAAAAAAACAACGGGACGACGCACAAAAGGGTTAGCACGGTGTCTGCCGATACTGGCGACACGCCTTTAATTTCTATTATCAGTATCATTAACATCTTCCATCCATTTGCTGAGAAACCTTTCCATAAATACATCAGTTAGAGTTTCCCTTCTGGTTTAATTATGTTTAGTCTCAAACTGGGTTTTTTGACCTCTTCCTGATTATGTTCGATCACGTGTGAATCCCATTAACTCTCTAATATGGAGTCCTAATAATTACCAGTCATTCCAAAGCAGCTCCAAGGTGCCGGAGTTCATGAACAACAGAGAGAGGCTTCCATGGCGCTACAAAGAACATCTTGCCCAACACTGCAGAGCAGCGTGCGCAGGCTCTGTGCTGATAAACAGTCCCATCTTCGCCTGGGTTACCGTCTCGGACTGTGACTCTTACTGTCTTGTTTTCTCTTCAAGGCTGACAAGTTGCACCAGGTATTTCCTTCTTACTAAAATACCAAAATAAAGTCTTGTCCAAACTACCGGCTTATGCCAGGGTATCGGAGCCAGCCCCTGAGTCACGCAGCCGGAAGCCAAGCCGAGGGGAGGTGGTTTTCATTTCAGGAACTCGGCTCCGCTTCCTGGAGACTAAGCACAGCCGCATCGATAAGTAGGGGAGAGAGGAGGCAGTGAAAGAAGAAAACTTTAAACTTCAGTCTCAGTCTGAATTAACATGTATACAAGAGTTAAACGTGGCTGTGCAATGGAAAACATTTCGATGTGATGGGCAGAAAGGATCAAAATCCAAGGCAGAATAAACCCTGATTCTGCTATCAGGTGGACCACACGGATGGAAATGGCATTTTCTTAAATCCACAGCTCGCTTATTGAAATAGCCAGACTGTTCCTAATGTATACTTTGAAGTACCATTTTTTCTTCCACTCATTCTGTAAATATTTATTAGCGCCTCATACCGACCAGACGCTGGTGCTGCAGCAGGGAACAAGACATCAGTGGTGCCTGACTTCATGGGGCTTATACTCCACTGGGAAAGACAGGCCATAACAGGGACCTGTCCTTAAACATGGGATGACGAACCAGCTGTGTAAACTGGGCAAATGTCTTAACCTTCTGGTGCCACCACTTCCTCATCTGCACAAGGAGGATATTAATGGTCCCTACATCAGAGCCGTGGTATGGGAGTATGGCATAAATGAAGAGCTGTGGGTTCAAAGCTGAGAGGGTGTCTGGCACAGGGTCAGCCTTGGCTGGCTGGCTGGCTGTCTGTGCCCCATGGAATGCAAGCTAAGAAGGCAGGGGCCTTTTCTCATTTCATTCACTGCCGTATCTCCAGTGCTTAGAACAGTGCCTGAAATAAAATAAGTGCTTAATAAATACTTATTGAATGACTGAAATAAAATAAAATCACAGAATGTGATTTGTGTTTGGAAAATCGTGGATGGGGTCCACTAGAAGAAGGATGGGAGAATAGGGAGCAAGGGTGATACGGCCAGAGGTCTCTGCGAAGAGCTAGGGGAAGAGAGAACAAACGTAAATGCACCGCGGCGGGAGAAGCTTGCTGAGCTCCAGACTACCTAACCCTGGAGGGTGAGAACACATGTGGCTGGCTGCTGGTGTCCCGGACATATCCTGTATCGTCTCCGACGTCCATCTCCTGCCCTTTTCGTCCCCTTAGTTTATTTCCCCCTGCAGCAACCCACAGCTCCTAACTTCTCTCCGTTAGCGCATTTCCTTTGAGGAATAGTGTTGGAAGGTAGAGGGAGAAGGAGAGGAAATGGAGGAAAATGTTTTTCCTCGAATATTTCAGCTCTCAGCAGGCTTGTGGGAGACTGGTCAGTTGCAGTAAATCAACTGCATGTCTGTTAGTTCCCAGACATCTGTCCTTATTTTTCTCCCCCATGTCTCGTGCCCCTTTCTGAGGATGTTTGACATCTTGGAATTTCCAAGACTTGACTTTAAGTTTGTAAGCGAAGAGGTTGTGTTATATCTCATAAGCTTGTTCCTCAGTAAGGGATTTCTACCCTATGTGTTCTCATCCTATCAGTTCAAATTATAAATCTCTGATGTGTCTTTAGAAATACTCATGTTTGCTAAAAAAAAAAGTGGTATTTATTTTCTCTCAATAAATAAAGCAGACTTCTCTCTGTTTTATGATGAGAGTTTGTATTTGCTTCTGCTAGAAAGACAAGGAGGAAGGAGGACCTTCAACTCCTCCAGGGAGCTAATGATGGGTGAGACCACAGATGTGCCCATATGGACAATGAGACAGACCAGCTGCTGTCACACAGTTGGCTGAACTGCCTGGTTCCACTAGCACCCTCACGGTCAACCCTGTCAAACTCATAGTTTCCTAGTCATGCCATGGAAAGGAAAGAGGAGTAACTGAGAAGATGCCTATTATTTCTGGGAGCCAGAGTGGGATAAAGGAGCAAGAAAACTTCTACTGAGTTCTCTGCAGGCTTCTTAGTGACAGTTGCTGAATAACCAGAGCATGTTCCTCAGATTAAGCAATGCGGCTCCTTTGGAAATAGATAAAAATGTTTACATTGCACAGTAGGTTCCTACTGGAAACCAACATAGGTGTCCCTTTCTTTTTCCTAACTGTTGGGTGTGCCTGTAAAAATACCCAGCTGGGAGCTAAGGATTGGGGGTGAAATCTGTCTTCGGAAGTCCCCTTGGCCTGCAGCACCCTTACCTATGCAACGAAGGGCGTGGGGCTTGGAGTCTCTTCCAGCTCGCAAGCATCCCGTGGATCTCTTTAACAAGCGTGAACTTGCGATGTTGATCTGGCACGCCCAAGAGGAATCTGCCCCGTTTGGGCACCGTTCAGTGAAGTCTGCGGCGCATTGGCTCTGCCAACATCCGCTGGACGCCTCTCGTTCTGAGATCGTTCTATAGCAAGTTCAGGTAGGATTATTTTGGATCTAGATTTTTTAAAGAAGAAAAAAAAAGGCACCTGAATCCTGAACAGATGCTATAAAATGTAGGATGTATAGTTTATTAATATTATGCTTAAAGATCCAGAGTTACAACAACCAACATACATATATAACTATAGGGTGACTTGCTCCAAACTTTCCGCACTAAGGTTTTGGTAACACACTTCGCCAGATACCTGTAAAGCAAATATTCCTATCACAGACCTCCTTCTTATCTTCCCTTGTAAGCCTTGCTCAGAAGAGGACAAGAATCCCCCTAGATTCTATACCAGTCTGTATGTAACTTTGTTTCTAGACTGCGTTGGAGAATTATTAGTGTCTCCTACGATTTCACAACATTTACACATTGAAGTTCAGAGTCTCCGTCCGTTGTCTTTATATAACTCTAGCTATTTCTAGTCCTGCTTGTGAAGACACAGACTCACGCAAATGCACAAAATATGGAAGCATGGCTGGTCTCCAGGGCCCACTCTGCAACTGGGAAGGGGCTGCTGCTGCTTGTCTGCTACAAAATACCTTTTTGCTCCGTCCAATAGCCATGGAAGGACTTTTACAGACCACCCTGACTTTTAGAGAGAAAAGACATGTGAACTGAGTGCTGCCTGAAGAATTCCTCCCCACTTGGCAGAAGCCATTACCTCAAGGTACTTCCCGAGTCTCTCCAGCCAGCCGCCCCAGAAAGACAGCAGCTGTAAGTAAAACCGTAGCTTTCTGGTTACAGGGATTTTCTTGCTTAGCGGCTTTCCCTCCACTTAGTCTACACTGTGCTCTCTCGGTTGCCAGGGATTTGTCTTTAGCTGGTGTCTTCAGAACCCGTGCTTATCTGTAAGCATCCAGTGATTCACCATTTATTGGGAATTACGGAAGAGGAAGTTCAGCAAGGCCTCCTTTCAAATGCTGGCCCAGCATTACGCAAGGGGGTTGAAACGAGTAGCAGAAACAGATGACTTTAATTCATCTCATCTGTTCGTTACCTGCAGTGCAGGCGCGCGTGCGTGCATTGGAGCATATGTCCCATCTTTCTTTTCCCACGTCCTTTGACCCCTTCATCCGTGATCCTTACTTAAATCCCCCTTCCCGGAAAGTTGTATATGATCCCTGTATTCCTACATTCCCATTCTGTACTTTTCATGTGATCAACAAAAATGTATACCTGACTGTAAAACTGTGAAAGCTGCTTCTTTCTAGTAAGAAACTGGGATTCTTTCTCAGTTTATACCTTTCAGTGTATCCCCAAAACCACTCCCTTGAAAATGCATGATTGTGATGTTACCATCTCTGCTACCTTGAATGTAATCATCTGTTTAATTTCAAGCTGAGGAGTTATCTATTTGCACATATAGACTCCCTCTAACCTTACTGGGGACTTTTCAAGTAAGAAGAAATCATTTTTGTGTCATATGCACAATGAATCTCCAGGAAACAGATACAGTGGCCTCCATCTCCTGCAATAGATAGCATTCATGTGCTGGGTTATCCTACTTGAGACGTGCAAGTGAAAAGCATACCTAAGTTCTAATCATCCTTCACGCTCAGCACAAGCCCCTGCACAGAGGCTTCCGCGGTGACTCCTGCCTTCACGGACCACTGTCCTCTCTGCAGCCCCACGACCCTGAGGTTCTGTGTTCCATAGTTAGCACGTAATCAGATCCTGTGTCAAATCAATGCCTGCTGCTCTGTGTGGAGTGCTCTTGTCTTGCCGATGACATTAGCATTTCCTTGAAGGTTGTGTACGTGTAGCTGGCTCTTGAAGATGTCCCTGGTCCTCTACTTCCTCCCCTTATAAAGAATAGAACGAAACTTCTCCACGATCCCCTACCACCCTCTATCTCTCTCTAGAATAACAGTTTTCATGCTGAAGGTAATGTTTCTTCTGACGTTCCTGGATGTACCACTAGATCGTAAACTCATTCAAGGCAAACGGGGTCTTATTCATCTTTACGTCTTTAATGTCCAGTGCAGAACAACTTTTCAGTTAGTGTTTGTTCTGCAATGAATGGACAATGGATGAATAAATACATTTTGTCAAGAATTTTTAATTGCTCAGACTGCTTTAATCTGATGTTTTAACAGAGAGCACTTATTGAATATTAGAGAATCAATAAATACTATGCTGTAACAGTTCAATGACTCTTGTATTTTTGACTGGCCAGTTATTTTCTATGCTCAGATTTTCCCAAATGAGTAAAACATTGAATAATGCACAAGAAGAACTCAGTCATCACTGAGATGCAAATAAAATGTAGCACCTGTGCTGAAAAAATGTGACCTGAAAATAGTTGCTACTTTATACATAACACACTTGGAGAGTGCAGAAATGTTCACACAGCAACTCCTATGTGTTTGATAGCACCAGGAAAGACATCAAAGTATCATTTTAAAAAATATCCTGCTAAATGTGAAAGCCTGACAGTCCGCCCATCTCCTGCTGAGGGTCTACCTCATGTCTGGTTTCTGGGAGAAACACTTTCTCCTGTCATCAAAGTTGACAATAAATATTGAAGTGGAATTTCACCCTACCTGAGACCTCTGACAAAATAGCCTTCGACCTCTGCTCTCTGAGCCCTTTGCAAACAAGCTAACCAGAAATCACATCAGCTCGTTCAACCCCCTGTCATTTCAAAGTGCCACTGGCATGCAAGGAAGGAGCCCATGGCAAGCCCTTCAAGGTATTAAAACCATGACTCACTGGCAGACAGAAAAAAAAGTATTCTCTGCTCAGAAATTCAGCAACATGTTGTTGCTAAAATTAAAAATAAAAAACTCTCAAAACAGTCCTGGGATGAAGTTGTATAAATGATGGCGTTACAACGTAAATCTGAAAAGAAAAAGGTCTAGTTTTCCAGTAAGTTCATGGGAGGACACTAGATAACATCAAACAGCAGCAAGAACACGGAGGAGATAGTCCCTGAAAAACGCTTTCTTTAACTGAATGAAGTCATAGAGTTATGAGAGGGGAAGGACAGTCTGCCTTTCTTGGCAAGACTATTTACACCAAGTTTGGAAGTGATTTCAAAAAGAATTATAACTCCACAGGAAAAAAATGCATCTGCCATGTGATTTTCAACAGCAGTTACTTTGCACCCGGGACAGAGATTCCCTCCTGTGTCTCTGGCTCATCACTGGGATTGATACTGTCGCTAACGGTAACAGGGTCTTGGCTGCACTGGGTACCAAGGCACTCCCACAAGTCTTTCTCCAAGGTACATCGACAAGACACACTGAGGCCAGTGTGCAGGGGCAGGGTGGGGAGAATCAATGTTGTTATTCGAAAACAGTGCTTTACCTTCTTTTTCCATCTAGGTACTGGCTCGCAACTGGTAAGAACAAGGGAAGATCAATACGTGTCTCTGCAATGTCAGGAGAGGGTGAAAAGGAACGATTCACTGAGCCTCCCCGTTCTTTGTGTTTGTGATGTTAACCATTACTTGGCTGTTTGGGAACAGAATTGCTTCCTTTGAATACTGCAGAAGCAGAGTGGGACTGGGAGGAATGGTGACCACACAATTGTTTAAAAGGGCAAACATGAGCAGAATAACGTGTGCGAGAATAATGGAGGAATGCTGGGAGTGGAGCTGCGGTTATGCAGATGAAAACACAATTTAACATGCTTGTCTGCCAGCCGAGAGAAGTTTCTAGAACACCACCCAAAAAGCCAAGAAGTCTTAATGGCAGACGCTTTTTCTTTTCTTTTCTTTTCTTTTCTTTTCTTTTCTTTTCTTTTCTTTTCTTTTCTTTCCTTTCCTTTTCTTTTTCATTTATTTATTTTTAGAGAGAGGGGAAGAGAAGGAGAAACAGAGGGAGGGAAATGTTGATGTGAGAGAGAAATTCAATTGGTTGCCTCCTGCCCATGCCCCAACCAGGGACTGGGCCTGCAACCCAGGCCTGTGCCCTGACCAGGGATCAAACAGGCGACCTTTCCCTTTGTGGGATGACACTCAGCCAACTGAGCCATGCCAGCCAGGGCCAGGCATTTGTTTCATAAACCAGAGCTGATGATCTGGAGCCGCTTCTGAGTGCTAGGAGGTGGTGTGAAACATTGTGCCTGCACTCTGTCCAGAACAAGCATTTGGAGGCTTTAAGCTTGTAAGTGACTTAAGCAAATATTCACAAAGTAAAAAGTTAAGTAAATTTAATACTAACTACATTCTTTATCTACTGCAAAAACATTCCTACAGAAAAATTCCTTCAAGCATAACACAATTAGATGGATCTGAAAGTTTGGGGGAAGAGGACTCTAAGGTGTCGCAAAGATCTGTCCTGGGCTATGTTATATTTGCCCTTTCTTGATATTTCATATGCAAATGTAAATGCCACTTCTGTCATTCATGAAAAAACAATAATTGAACTGAGATTTGGAATTGTCTCCATGGGCCAGGATAACGGGCTGAATCTCATAAGAATGCACCTCATTCTCCTTCAGGTCTTCATTTAAATCATATTTCTTCAGCGAGGTCTTACCCAAGCCTTGGACCACCTATGGCCACCATGTGCTTCTGTAGCAACTTTCTTTACTATAGACGGTAAGTTTGTTGAGGGGCAGAGAACACCTCTAACTCATTCACCATTGCATTCCTACTGCTCACAGCAGGTTCTGGCACATAACAGTGCTCAGTGAATGTACTGAATCCATAAAAGAAAATATGAGAAGTTATGCATTCGGGCTGAGTGCGTGATTGGAAGATGTAGCAGAGCGGTGGTGTGAGAACAAGACATGGAAGACTCAACATGTTGAAGATGGGTTGAGGCTTCAACAAGTGAATCCAATACTGACTACTTCAATAAAATCAAAGTCCCACCAAAAAAGGAGGCAACAGTTCTCTTCTAATCTTCCCTGAAATATTGTCTCTAATTCTGGGGGAAATGACAAACTGAAATTAATCAGGTGAGTTGTCATGAGATTGGGGCCTGAGAACCATGAAAGATGCCTGAAAACCTGAGGCTAATTTACCAAAAATAGGATTCACCTGAAAGCATTCTTCATATGTTTGAAGTGCAAATAAAGGATTACGCTCTCTATTCCATGTAGCTCTGGAGGTCAGAGAAAGGACCAAGGCATATAAATTCTATATGACTTAAAAGAAAGAAAAATATTAAATAATTACAGCTATTTTAAAAAATGAAATGTGCTTATACAGCCGTTGAAACTGATGTTATAGAAAATACTTAATGACAAAGGATTCTAAAAGCTGGTTCTGAAATAGAGATTGTATGATTTTTTTCAAAATAAAAGTATCTGCATACATACACACATCTGGACATAAACATCAAAATGTTATTAATACTGATTATTTTTGTGTGATAGCATTTTGACTCTTTTTAATTTTTGCTTTGGGCTTTTCTCTTTTATTTTCTAAAATTATTACAGTGAAGAGAAAGTATTTTTCTGACAGATGAGTACCGTACAATGGAAATCATCGTCGGGAGCCTGGGAGTTCCTTTCACCGGAGTGTTCGTGTGGAGCCTGCAGCTGTGGGGACGCTCAGGGATGTCCGAGGTGAGACCCCTTCATGCAAAACAAGGTGCTCATTGCCTCCACGGTGCCCTCAAATTCTGAGAGTCTCTTGCACAAAATATTAATTCTGAATAACTACTCTAATTGTTGATAACATATACAGTCATTAATAATAGTTATTCATCATTAATAAAAGTCATAAATGCTCAGATTTGTCAAGGAACTCAGAAGTCATCTTATCTAGCCAGTACAGACAGAGCTGAAAATCCTTTGGGCACAATGCCGGTAGGCGACGGCCTGTGGCCAGGACCGTGCCTCTGCTCCTGTTGGCCATCCCAGCATGTAAGAGCTGTGCTGCCGTGGCAGGGGAGAGATATGTCTGTCTTACAAACGCCCAGCCCGATGGCCCAGGAAAGAATGTAACCTGTTCACTGCTCAGCACGAGAGGACGACCTGCACTGAGGCCTGGGGCATTGTGACCCTCTCCCATGTTCCGCAGTGAAAGAAAGATCAGTGCTTTTGCATATTTCCACAATATCTTTTCCTTGGCTTAAAAAATCTCATCTTATATTTCTTCAAAGCACATACAACTTTTTTCTAAATCATGTCTTGTGTACTGTTATCAAATCTGTTTTTCATTGTTCTTTCTGCTCAGGCCATCTGAACATTTTTACATGGAGGGATTTAAGTAAAAACCAAAGTATGGTTCAAAACGAGACAGCTAACTCTAAGGAAAGGCTCAGGCAAAGCGCTGGAGTTCAGGATTTATTTACCATACGTGCTAGAAGACGTCCACATCCTTCCTCAGCATCCTCTTCCTTCAGTGCCTTCCGCAACCTTCCTCCCTCTGCCACCTCACAATCCAAATTGACTCTTCGGAAAGAGATCTGATTTTTTTCCAGATCAAAGCCTATAGTGGAAAGCAATCAACTGATCCTCTGACCCTGACTCATACGCCCTGCACTGTGCGAGACCACAGGGAAGCAACAAGGTGATCTAAGACAGTCCCTGTCCCTATGAGCAGACAACATAGTTAGGATAATGACAACAAAACAAACAAATAAACAAACAAAAGCCTATCATGAATCAGGAAATTGCATGGTAATATGTAGTCATTAACCATACAGTATTTCAAACAGCGAATGCCATTGATAAATACTACTTAAGTTCAGAAAATGAAAAATAATTGTCTCTGAGCTGACAAATTCCCAGTGCTAGCAAATGAATGAGGGAATGATCACACAGTGTGCTTGGAGGGCTGGCAGGAGGGTTGGGGAGGTGGCCACCGTAGCAGAACATCAGAAGACCGCAAGACAGGCCAGTGACAGGAAACAGGTGTGTCCCGCATGCTGCTTGAAGGGCGAGCAAAGTGTGGCCTGTGAACCAGCATCCTCTATGCCACTTGGGAGCTCGTCAGAGATGCAGATTCAAGGGCCCCGCCCTGAGCTACAGAATGAAAAGTCTGTAGTTTAACAGGATCTTTGGATGATCCACGTGCTTATTGAAGTTTGAGAAGCTCTGGTCTGAACAATGGAGCGTCTGCCCCTTTCTCACACTTGAGTTGTAAGTATATCCAAACTGTTTGTTTTCTTTAAATGATTACTAATTTGTACTTTATCAAAATAAAAAGTTTTTGTACAGCAAAGGAAACCATCAGCAAAATAAAAAGACAACCCACAGAGTGGGAGAGCATATTTGCTGATACATCTGATAAGGGGTTAATATCCAAGACTTATAAAGAACTTGCAAAACTCAACACCAAAACAACAAACAATCCAATTAAAAAATAAGCAAAGGACCTGAATAGATACTTCTCCAAAGAGGATGTACAGATAGCCAAATAAACACATGAAAAGATGCTTAGTGTCACTAATCATCAAAGAAATGCAAATTAAAACCACAATGAGATATCACTCCACCCCTGTCAGAATGCCTATCATCAATAAATCAATATAACAAGTGCTGGTGAGGATGTGGATAAAGGAGAACCCTAGTGCACTGTTGGTGGGAATGCAGACTGGTGCAGCCACTGTGGAAAGCAGTATGGAATTTCCTCAAAAAATTAAAAATGGGTCTGCCTTTTGACCCAGAGATCCTACTTTTGGGAATATATCCAAAGAAACCTAGAACATTAATTTGAAAGAACATAAGCACCCCTATGTCCATTGTACTCTTATTCACAATTGCCAAGATACAGAAGCAGCTCAAGTGTCCATCAGTAGATGAGTGGATTAAACAACTATGGGATATTTACACAATGGAATACTACTTGGCTATAAAAATGAAGAAAATCTCACCCTTTGTGACAGCATGGATGGACCTGGAGAACAGTATGCTAAGTGAAATAAGCCAGTTATAGAAAGACAAATACCATATGATTTCACTGATATGTGGAATCTAATGAACAAACTGAACTAACGAGGAAAATGGGGACAGACTCATGGATGGAGAGCAGGATGACATCTGGGGAAGGGTTAGGGGTGGGGAGTCTGAGCAAAAAGGAAAGCGAACTCATGGACAAGGACAACAGTGTGGTGATTGTGGGGGCAGGGGCAGAGGGCGGATAGACCGTAACGGAAAAGATACAATAAAAAACAATAATTTGTCGCCTGAAATTGTATTTGCAAATTTAACTCATTACTTCACTTTAATCTTTTTCTACTTTATTTCCCCTTAATATCTTCTATTCATCAAAGGAGATGAAGAAAGCCTGACATATTTTCCGTTTCAAGCCATTTAACCAAGGAACTACCCCACGTCCTACACTAGGGGGCACATGAGGACTAAGATACGGAATCTTCTAGGCCATCTCCACAGTGATTTTTATCAGCTGGCTACTGCCCCTTTCTCCAGAATTGGTTTTCCAATGTCATTACTCAGAAGAATAAAAGGAGTTACTACAAGCCTTCTCTACACTCAAAACCAAGCATTTTCTCAACGACAGCCACTTTCTCTGCATTTCCTCAGCCGTGGCTGCGTCCTCCACAGCACATTTGCCCGAGGGGCCAGCTGGCCATCCACCCACAGGCAGGGCCACCTCTGGGGCAGCCTGCCTGGAACCGGGCACTCGGAGAAGGAAGGACAAGCTCTGCTTTAAACCCAAGTGCAGATCAGAGGCCTTTTGGTCAATATTGCCACTTTTTTTGATAATAACTTTCTTGTTTGGTCAGGTTACACAGCCTTGAGAGTTTTTGACACACACCCTCCTCTCTTCAGATTCCCAGGTTTTAAATTTTTCAGAAGGCCACAGTCATAATTTAGAACCTAACTTTTGGGAACTCTTATTGTGTTCTTTTATGTAAAGAAGGTAGCAGACCTCACAGAACGGCTAAGTGGTGAAAGAACAAAGAAAAGACTCTGGATTCCTTGCTAAGTTGCTTCTCAGCCTTTAGCCTGGAACATAACTAGAAATCTAATTTTCCATTTCTTCAAGAAACCTTTTCTCCAGTGGTGTTGTGTTTTAGCGAGCATCTAGAAGAGTGAATTTCCTGAGTCCACGGTGGATGTCGCTGCTCGGACACTGTGCCCTCCTCGCTCGGGCAACCAGCGACTCACACACGCGTTCTGGAAATTCCTACAAATGTTCAGTATTGTAGGGATCTCCCACCTTGGAAAAGTTCTTGTCCTGTTGGGATCTGTTAAACAATCCTTTAACTGTATAAACTGTATTTCTAACGGGGCTCTCTCTTTCAAACTTTAAAATTTGTATCAACACCACACTTAAACAAATTGGAGCCCACTCCAAAGCAAACTTAAAATGGTTTCAAAGAATGACAGAAAAACATTTTTTTGGCAGGGAACGCCAGGAAGCCAGAAGGAAAGAAGAGAATCCAGTGGAGAGTGTAAAGCAATGAGAGACCTTTTCCATATGTGTGGCCATTAAAAAAATTATAATGATTCCTTATGTTGCACATGCAGCAGACAGCTCCATCTCATAATAAAAATAATCTTTCTGCCATTGCTGTGGGTACTACCACACTGTGTTTCTTCTAAAAGAGAAAGAATATGATGAGCAACCGCAAGGAATATAAAAATAAGGCCCAGGGCTAGACCGTGCACCCAGCTGACATTCGGGTCACTCAGGTGGGTCACAGTGCTGACTTAATGCGTGCCTGTGTCACGGAGCAGGCTTCCTCTGCATGAATCTAGAAACTGAGAACGAGCTTTCTCAGGCTTCTTGTCAGGAATGTCACGGGAGACCTTCAAGAAAGAGCACAGACAGACTCAGGGCACAGCCGCATGGGTCCGACAACACTCAGCCCCCAGTTCTGCTCTGTGTGAAGGAACATTTCCCCTCACCTCCCGGGCTCCTCAGCGAGTCACACGGCAGCTCTGGCGTCTGCCTGGCTCCATCTTCATCAGGAGGTTAAGCAGCCGTTCACTGGCCTCTCCGCCCAACACATGGGCTTTCAATTCACGATGTAGTTTATTGACATCCAATAAAGAAAGAAGTTAGAGATACTGTGTACCTTACCCTTCACCCCGGGAGGACACTGGTATTGCCCAATTGCCTTCCCTTGGACGGGACGCCCCTCAAGTCTTCCTCCAGTTGAAAAGCAACTGGCCCCTGGATGAGCCAAGGACACAAGCAACTGCTCCTTTAGCCCATGTATTTCCTCAAGAGTTCAGATCTATTTTTAATTGAGTAATTCTTTCATTACTGTCAAAACAAATATTAGCAGGGTCCAGATTCTGTGTCAGGCACATGAAAGCCAAGTGCCTGTAAGTACTGGGCCACCCAGTAGTCAAATTGTTCATTGTGAAAATTGCTGTTTCCTTAACATAAACCAGCAGGTAGAAACCATTCCATTTACATAAAAAATATATCTAGTGTTCGCTTTAGAAGGATTTGCATGGCCACAGGAGAGGGAAACCCATTCTAAGGCTAAGGAGCCATCCCAGTGGCGACAGAGGAAGGAAACCCGAGGAGCGTGTTTAGAGAAGTGTAAAGTAAATGATCGAACCCGAGCAAAGTCGCACATTGCAGTGGCAGGGAGAAGTCACTTTGGACGGGTGGGCAGGACAGTGGGGGAGTGCGTGGAGAGCTAGAAAAGGGGCCGTGTCATGCTGACACGGGCAATTGGGAACCACGTAATTCAGAGACCCACGGGGCGTGGAGATTTAGAATGACTCCGAACATCATCTGCCTGTCGGCTTTCTCCTCTAATGGGGAGACAGGTGTGGAATTCCTAAAGAGCTAAGCAAGACCTGACGATTCCCAAAACATGGGAGGAAGTGTTCATACTCAGAACATCCCCAGGACTATTCATCAGTTCCCCAAGTACTTACCAAGGCCTCCTCCGTGCCCAGTACTTTCCCTCTTCAGTGTGGGGTTTGGGGCTGTTGAGACCCGAAGGCCGCCCCCCAGCTGTGCTGGGGAAACTGGGCCCAGTGGCTGTAAAGTCCCTTTGGGGGTTCTGAGGTTGCTGCCAGAAAGCTTCCAGCCTCCTCTCAGCCTTCCTTCCACACCTCAAAGCAGCACGGGCTCCCTCCACCCTCCTCTCCTGCCTGCCAGAATTTCCAGATTTGTTCTGTTTTGCTGCTGCATAAAGCCACACTCAATTCCAGCCCTAGCAGAAGGCATAAATTAACATTTTATTATGTGTACTTGTTAGGGTCTCTTAAAGCAGACATGCAAATGCGAGGCTCCCATAGTAAACTGGGGCATGCCCAGGTTAACTGAAAATAAACCAGGTTGCCCTGGCCAAACCCTTGGAAAGCAGCACCTCGCTGAGCTATCCTGGGACAGATACTCACCTCCGCTTCTGCCCCCAGTTGTTTACCCTGGCCTCTGGCCATTTCCTGCTCCGTTTGGCACCCCCTTCGTCTCTGTCCAGCTGCCATTGGCTCATCTGACTCCTGGTCAACTTCCATTTACAAGGAACCAATTTCACAGGCAGCTGTAGGTGAGCCTTTTACGGGCCTCTGGCAAGGGACTGAGAGGCCTCGGGGCCTTCTCCATCAGGCAGCTGGACAAATACATCTGCCCTGGCCTTCCAGGGGGACCAGGCTATTTTGAGACAGCCCTCTGATTGGCTCTTCCTGTTACTGTGCCTTTAATTCTAGCTTATAGCTCATAAAACCTTATATAACAGGAACTTCAAGTTAGATGGAGTTTGATTTGACTTGGCTTGGCTCTAGGGGAGGAATTAATAAAATTAAAAGTGAGAACTCCTGGGTATGCCATTTATAGAGCTCTACCTGGTTAAATTTTAAATTGTTCTAAGGTACAGCAATTCCCCCTTCTCCACAGGGGATAGATTCCAATGCCCCCAGAAGACTCCTGGAACCACAGATAGTACTGACCCCTATACGTACTATGATTTTTTCCTATCCATGCATACCTAAGATAAAGTTTAACGTACAAAAGAGATTCACATCAACAATAAGAAAATAGAATAATTACAAAAACATGCATGTTGTAATGAAAGCCACGTGAATGGCTTGGAGGCCATGATGAAGTAAGATAAGCATTACCTTTCGACAGTCCTGTGATAACCAAGAAGGCCGCCAGTGACTAATGGGCGGGCAGCGTCTGCTGTTGGATACCGGACAAAGGGATGATTCACATCCCAGGCGAGAAGGAGCAGGGTAGCATGAGATTTCGTCTAGCTGCTTAGAACAGCACACATTTTAAAACTTCTGAATCATTGATTTCTGGAATTTTCCGTTTAATATTTTCAGAACATCGTTGACCGCAACTAACTAAAACCAACGTAGCAAAATCACTGGTGAGGGGAACTACTATATTTCTCTTCTAAGTGCTGATTTGGTCGCATATTTTTCTGTATTGATTGAGGAAAGGAGGTCAGGGGAAAGGGGAAAAAATCGTTTCCCCTTGGCCATTTTAACTTTCCATGTTCTTTCGTATCCGTAATATTTTATGTTACTATAAACATCTGCTTTCTTGCGAACATGTGTGGACAATCCCACCCAAATAATGAGAGAAGGCAGCAAAGAAATGGAAGACAGCAGAACCTCCCAGAATTCAGGTGCTTGTCATTGACGGGAAATCCTGGATCTAACTTCACAGTGGGAGAGCTGACTTCCGGTGGCCTTGGGCCAGCCTGTGTGTGCATAGTGAGCATTTGCAGCTGTAATATTTGAAACCCCCTCCCCTAGAGGTCACCCCAGAAACCACCTGCCACTGGGTCCTGTGCAGTGAGTGTCTGTCTACAGAAGCTTCCCTGGTTCCAGGTAGAAGCCTGATGCCTGATGCTCCCACCCCTGTGTTTCGCGTGAAGGTGGCGTGTTCTTTCTGAGTGCTCATGGATGCTCCTGTGCCTGACTGTGGCTGCCCCTCTGAGGGCTTACCTGCCCTGTTGCTGTTTTATTTTCTCTTCCAAACAAATGCTTCTTTATCTCCCTCCTCTCTGTCCCCACCTCTAGTCCAGCTTTTCTGCTTCCTTTCTCTTCTTGTTTCCCTCAGTAATTCTTAGCATCTCATTTCACTTTTCTGCTCTGGAGAGAGCTATGTGTGGTTTCTTACCTTCCCCCAGTGGCATTTAAAGTGTTTCTTAGTGCAAAACATCCTATTCATTGCCATAGAAACAGGAAGCTCAGTGTGGAAGAAAAAGAAGAAAAGAAGTCTGGGAGTCTGAAGCTTTGCAATTCTGTTATTTTGCCCAAATCCATAAATGGCAACATGCTGGGAGATATGCAAAAGCCTGCTCAGTGCGGCAACCAGAGAAGGAAGGGCCTCCCATTTCTAGGAAACTTTCACAGGTTTTCAACCCCGGTTGAAACCAGGAAAGAGCAGGCTTGTGCAGAAAGGATCTCTGCTCTTCCCTCTCGGAAGCTCCCAGTTGAGTCTGGGGAAGTTAGACAAAGCTGCATTCTATTATCAGTTCTGCATCTTCAAACTACAGCACATAGGACACTTCCTTAACCCCTCTCAATCTCCTTCATTGCACACATAAACACAGGAACATCCCTACGGCCTTTGGGTTGGAGTCACGTGTGAGCTCGTGGAGCTGAGGCTTCATGGCAATTCCTCATGGACTCCCCGTTTCCGCACCCCGTCACTGCGCAGCCCCGGTGCTGCGATGTCCATTCCCAATGCTAAGCCCCTCCCTGATATAAAATTAAAACTGCACAGTCCCATCATCCCTAAAACAAATCTGCCACAGTAGTTCTTGAAATGCAGTAAAATGTGTTTAATTTCTACATCTTCGTGCAAAACCTAGAGCACTCTTCTTCAAACTATTGGTTTCAAAGATGCATTTTCAGCCTAAACTCCATGCTACCCTTTCTGTCTGGGGCCATTACTCCTCAACTGAGAATAGAACAGCTAATTGTATGGATCAGAGCGTCAGCTAATGACCTGCATTGTGAGGTTTCCGTCTCCACTGAGGCAGTGAGTTTCTCAGAGACAATCTGTATTCCATTTCCGGAATTGCACCTCCCTTCAAACAACTGCCTGTGTTCCAACTGTGTTTTCTGAGGTTCTGTATTTGTCTCTTTGGCATCCATTAATCACAGAGCCAAACTAATAGCCAATGTTGCTTACGTCTCCCCTGTGATCTAGCTTTGGCATGGGCACAAAAACCTTATTACATACCCTCCAACCAGTTCCAAGTCCATACTCCCAACCAGTTTTTTTAATTGACTCTCCCACATCAAGTCAGTAACACCCCTGCCCTAAGTTACCCAGAGCAAGGTACCAGATAACTAGACATCGCTCCTATAGCTCAGAGCCCTCAAACAACTCACAGACTCGCCAGTCCTAAGCCATTTCCCCTGCCCTGCCTTGCCTTGCTAGTCCCACAGAAAACACAATAAAGACTCTGGGCCATGCTTTCTTCTGGATCGGCATCTGCCTCCTGAGCAAACCTGGTGCTGCCCCTTGTGGCCCTGTGTGACATTGCATGCCTTCTCTGGGAAACTGTAAGTAATAAAAAGGTTCTTTCAATAGCATAAGTCTTTCTGTGTCACCACTCAGTCACCTTTATAATTTAAGACCCAAGCATAAATCAACCTTGCCCACATGTATCCTATCAGTTACAAGTATGTCCTGGTAAGGAGATATAACTGGCTTATCACATACATGGCACAATGAGGGAAGGGCTGTCCCAGGGGTATGCTTCGCTGGTGCTAGCTCAGCAGCATCTTCATCTATAAATAGGGTGACCATATGCCCCATAGAGTCCAAGTTCACCCCTGTCAACCTGTGCAATTATTAATGGTGCCCTTCGTCACTCCCAAAGCAATCCCAGTTTAGAATATAAATCATATGGTTACCCTAATATAAGGACCAACAATTAATTACCCATTAAATAGGCAAATGTCTTTGTTACAGAGGACTAATTGCAGTTTAGTCATTTAGTCCCACATTTCCACTTAAAGAAAGGATCAAAATGTCACAGACTTTCTAAAAATACAAGTATTCGTCTTCACAAAATATGTGAGAAGTTAAGGAGGAAAAACCAGCTGTACGAAGTATGTATACAAAGCAGAGCAATGAGTCATGATTACTCCAAGGTTTTGGGGTTTTGTTTTTTTTTTCATGAGATTGGAGGGAGATGGTCACAAGGCCCACAAAGACTGAAAAGCTGGACAAGGGTAGGAATCACTATGGGCCAATCATTTGCTCCAACATACCCATGTGTTTTCATGTTTGGTGTCGGAGGTGAGATATAGTCAATCATCCCACAAATATATCTTGTCCCTAATATGTGCTGAACACTGTATTAAGTGCTGATGATACAATTACAATCAGCTTCAGCTTCTTCCTTGAGGAGCTCATTCTATAAAGAGAGACAGTTACAAACAAGAGAAGTATTTGAAAAGGTGTAACCACAGGTTACCATAGGCCCATTGATGAAAAGCACTTATCCTAGTCCCGAGGGTTAAAAGAACTTTGCAACTGAAATTTGGGGTGGGTTGTGCGAGGTAGGAAATTGAATTAAGAACCCTGGTAGAAGTTAAGCCAGTGAGAGTAGAGCCATTTTTTAAGGTTCCAGAGGTGAAAGAGCAGAGTCCAAGGAGACTGGAGGAGCAGGTTGGGAGACAGTTTGATATCAAGTATCAAAATAAACAGAATATCATATAATGACTGAATGTCTGGCCTGGAGTCAGCATGTCTGAACATGCAGAAATGGGGACTTTTAAGGACTGACAGTAAAATTACTAAAGTCAAAATAAGAAAATTGATGATGAAGACTCCTGATTTTCAACCCACCCCTCAACAACCTGCATCGTTCTTCAGGTGCCAGGCCTGGTGCTGACTTTTGCCCTTCACACACGTAGCCTTCATCCTGTGCAGGAGCATCAGCCGTGTCAGTCACAGGGACAGCTGTCTCGCCATTCTCCCAGGGGAGTCTGTCTGGGGTTGTTTGTCATCAGGCCCTAAAAAATCTACGACATGCAGCTGCACAGTGTGTGATGACATGTATATCAATGAGAGAAATTCTTGATTTCGGAATGCGTCTGAACTGCGGTTTGCATCTCCATGCCCCTGTCAGATGGAGAGGTGGGTTGGTCCTCTACAGGGTTATGAATCAAGAGCCAGCTGTAAGGGTTTGCTGAGGCAAACCCAAGGCTGAAGGAGCAATCCCTGTGTACTGACCTGACTTAGACGTGTTTGGAATATGGCCTGGCTTTCTCCCCAGGCAAAGGGAATTCCTGTAAAAAGAAAGACTTGATGTTGACTCTAGCAATATTTTAGATACATGGAATGTTAGGCACTAAAGGAACATTAGGAATATTTTTGCCCTCTGCTATCCTCTTCTTGACAAGGAGTGACAGAAGTTGCAAGGCTATTATTTAATGGAAGTCCTTGACTAGGATTCTCTTTTTTATTCCAGAAGCAAACACAGTGAGATTCAATACCTTGGAAACTAGAATTTTGTCATATTGATGTTATAAAGAGCAGTCTCTGCTGTATGAGCGGTATGCTAGGACTAGGCAAAGGAGCAAATTGGACTGTATTCTGCACCCTAAAGTACTTAGGGTCTCAGAGTACAGCCCTGAGGACCCCCAGGGCCCATCATGGGACACTCTTAGTTAGTGCCCTGTACGTGGGCTCAGTGTCCCTGTGCTCTCACCCGTCACCGAATCGCCCCATTAAGTTCCCTGTTA
Organism: Trachops cirrhosus; assembly: GCA_028533065.1. Taxonomy (NCBI): domain Eukaryota; kingdom Metazoa; phylum Chordata; class Mammalia; order Chiroptera; family Phyllostomidae; genus Trachops; species Trachops cirrhosus. Next base: position 175,205,693 of record CM052541.1, read on the forward strand.
ACAGAGTTCTGGCAGCGGAGAATGGGTCTGATAAACTTATTTACCCCAAGACATCCATTTATAACATCCTACTGGGAGTAAATCTGTAAAAATATTTACTTGCTAAGTTACGCTTAAAAAATAGAGGCTAATGTTTTTTAATGTGACGAGCCAGGCATTGCACCACTTTAAATACATCATCTCATTTAATCATGACAAGATACACATAACATTACTCCTATTTCTCATATGAGGAAAGTGAGGCTGGGAGTGATTGCTCAGCATCATACCATTAATAAGTGGCAGTACTGGGATTTGAATCCAAAGCCTATGGACTTCACCATAGAGCCTGGAATGAAGCAACTACTCCATGAATTGTGACTGCAATGAACAGCTAAAACAATGATACTTGCGTGCCTGCTATAATGCATCTCCACAAAGGCACATGTTATGGTGTTTCTGATTCAATCCCTTTTCAACAGCCTTCATGTTGAGAGTTTAACTAACTACGCCATAATAGTGCTGCACTGACATCCATTTTACGTGGCAAAGTGGCCCACGAGGTCCTTGATCTGGCCCTCCTTCCAGCACGCCCTACACGATAGCCTGCAGAGTCACAAGGAAAAGCAAGCTCCTGCAATGCCTGCCCCACCCACACTGTGCTAAGGAGTCACCCCCACCTCCCAGAGCCTTCTCCTCGTGTGCCCCTAATAGGAAGCCCTGGAAATTTATTAAAACCTCACTCTTGTTTTTCATATGCATTAACCAATCTGGCTTCAGCCTGGGAACTCCAAAGCACTTTACCTGTAGACTATAATAAAGGCGTGTGCCCCAGGTCTTGCCGTGTTCCCTGGTTGTACTCTGTAGCCCCCAGAGGCATGCCTTGGACCCCCTCCAGGACCTGTGCATCGTAAACTTCTCCATTTCAATTCCCTTGTGGTCTTTGGTTGACCCTGTGGCTCACCTCCTGACACTCTGGGGTTCTTTTTAACAAATGTTCACTTAACAAAGTCACAGCACTTCACATATGACACCCTAGCAGCAGCTTCCTCATATCTCCTTAGTTTAGCCCAAACAATTTCAGTAAACACTTAAAAAAACCCAGCCAGTAAAGACCCTCTTTGATGGTGAAGCTACCTCCATTTTTCCAAAATGAGGAGTTGCAATTTCTGCTTTACCTGCCCTGCCCTGTTTTCAGTCATGTCATCTTCATCATTGTCATTGTTGTTCTGCTTCCTCCCTCAAGACCGTTCAAACGCCAGGAGCTGGTGGAAGTGTCCTCTGTTATAGTAAGTGGCCGGAGCGAGCAGGGCTGGGAAACTTGCCCTCAACCACTCCAGAGAACCCGTCACTCTTTCAACTTCCTCTTTGTTCATGCACAGCTCTCTCTGTTCTTTAGCTTCCTCATTTGCAGCATGAGAAGCTATGCCAGGAAATGGGTCCAAGACAAATCCTGGGTATCACTCAACATTTTACTTTTCGTGAAGAGAATTGTCACCCCTGGGCCCAAAAGCTTGCTGTCGGTCTCTCGGGCCCTAAGAAGAAGTATCTGTTACGTCAGCCACCCTGAGATATACTCGGCTGCCTTGGCACCACCACATATGGCCACACTGCCTCTGTGTATGAGGGAGGGGGGAGGGATTTTTTACTGTTCCTGTCGCTGGAGCTTCTACAGCTGCCCACAAGCTCTTTAATCCAATCAGAGCCACAGCGTCCTGTTTTCTGTTACCACCATGCTCAGATTGCCAGACACAAGATATTTATTCATATTGACAAACCCATCTCTCTCCAGAGAGGCCATCTCTTGAGGTTGCCTAACCTCCCTTGCCTGCCCTTACGGTCCAGGGACTTTCTCAGACAGACCCCACTCCCCAGACCTTTTCCAAATCATTCGTTCTCTCACTGTCTCCAGGATTCCGAGGGCACGATAGGATCTTTGACGATGTCCTGAGTATGAGGGAGAGCCCCACTGCCCAGCAGGTAATGGAAGAGCATGACACGTGAAGGCTGAGCTCTCTGCCCGCAGCATTCAGTCAGGGACCCGCTGTCCTGTTCCCTCTCACGAGCCACCTCCTCGCTCTCCTCTGCTGGCAAACTCACCTACCTGGGAGCCAGCTGCGGGCAAGACTTGGAAGGTCCCTGCATATTTTTTGTTAAAATCATAATTCATTTTTTCTTTTGAGGTAAGCAAAAGAAAAGACATGAGATGTTGCTGGCTTTGAAAATGAAGAAAGGAGCCACAAGCTAAAGAATGTAGAGAGTCCCCACCAGCTGGCCCAGTCAAGAAAGCAGTTTGTGCCCCAGAGCCTCCAGAAGGGACCCAGCCCTGCAGACACCCCAGTGACACCTGTGCTGGGACTTCTGACCTCCAAAGCTGTAAGATAAGAAACTTGTGTGATTGTAGGCCACTAGTTCTACATATGGCAGCCATAGAAAATGAAAGCAGGTGAAGAAGAACAGGTAATTTGAAGCCCTTGTCTTCTCAGAGTCCCATTAGAACAGACTTTATCAAACAGCTCCCTCTCAACTGGCAGTTACTGCTCAATGAGCAACTGTGACAACAACTGTGAAAAAGGGCGGGTCACTGTGTCTCCAAATTAGACAAGAGAAATTTCAAGAAAGAAAGAAAAAAAGGTAAAAGGACATTATCCAGTCTACCTAGAAATATATATTACTACCAATGAGGAAAGACATGGACTGGTATACATTAACGCCTGAGATTATTTTCAATGCCAACTTTAATCTTTAACATGAATGTTCTTTTTGATCACAAAGCAAATGAGTACTTTACAGTTATGTATTTTATTTGTTATGATCCTAAAAACACAAAGGAGAATTGAAGACTCTTTGAGATCCTTTGGAGTCAGAGCATCTCAGAAAATCTCAACTCACTATTGATCCCGAAGAACTTGTTCACTGACCCCTGAGCAATCCAAATCCCGACATTCAGCCATTGCACAAGGTCTAATCAGCAAACCCGTCAAGGGGAGAGAGCTGGGCTCAGTGTTATTCCAGCATGAAATGAGGCTTCACCAAATTTGGTCAAAGCATTTAAATCAAGTAGCAGAGATACTTCCTCTTATCATTGGCATTTCATTTCGTATTCCCTTCCAAATACAAAAAAGAGAATTACCTTTCTCTCCCCCAGCTACACTTGAATATAGTCTTGAAAAATAATTTCACTTACTTTTGTTTATAAAATTGTAAAAAATGAGCTAATAAATATTCCTACCATTTACTGAGTAACTACTATATGCCAGGCAGCTGGTTATTACTCCTGTTTATTAGAGGATGAAACCAAGGCTCGGAGAGTTCAAATAACTTACCCAAAGGCACAGAGCTGTGGGGTGGCAAAAGCCTGAGCGCCTTCCCTCCTTAGTCGGGGGTCTTTTGGTTTCATTCAGTATTCTCCGTGTTTCTTGAGTATGAAGTACGTTTAAAACAACAGTAAGAGTCAACACAGGTTAGGACAGTAACTGTGGGGGCCCAGTGTTAGGTCATGAGTACACTTCCCCAATCCAGGTCTGGGGTTCCCCTGGCAGCGCACAGAGAGGGCCACTGTCTTCCCTCTCTGGGGTAGACAAATAGGAAACCGATGAACCTCTTCCTTGTTTTTCAGTACGGTTTCCATCCATCAGTAATTAAACTTCTTTCCTGATGGGTACCCTGGGATGGTGAGAGTACCTACATGGCCTGCAGGCACCTGTCACATCAGGGGTTACAATAAACTCACTGTTCCTGGCAGGTGAGAAAACAGTGATGCTCGGTTACTAAGCCAGCACCCTGCATTCTTTATTCTCTTGCTTTAATTTTATCTCTGTTCCCCCAAAACCTTTCCTTCAAAGAAATATTTAGTATCCTGGTGCCATGTAAACTGATCTATTTGTTCTATCAAGGCAGTTAGCCCTAAAGTGTTCACTAGTCACCCTCCACTCTTTAGATCAAAATCGCCATTTCCTGGATGTTTCTACAGCAATGACTGCTGGAGAATGATTCCTGAACCGCTCTCCTTTCTTTGTTTTCCTTTTGCTGTCGTACTTCTGCTCCTTCTTGACATTTCAAAGGCCAGTCTTAATTTCCCCAATAACTGCGTGGTGGCCATGACACTATGAAGTCCTTGTGAATCACGTTACAATGCCTGGAGCCCCCTTCAGGTGCTTGGAGTACTTTAAGCAAAGAATTAGCAATAATAACATGATTGCATGGGCTGCTATAGGAACAACCAAGCATAAAGTGAATTAGCTTCTTTCTGTCTCCATTTACAAGGAGCCAACTTGAGCTCATCAGTATAGTGATAAATACCTACAACATTCCCCACGTATACAGGTACATAGCTAATAAATACAATTGTTCTTCATATGCAGTGGAAGTAGATAAAAATAACAGAAGAGGTAATGAGAAAAAGTGGGTTTTGCAGAGATCATATTTATAGGCTCAGAAGTATCACAGAGATCATGGCAATGTACCCATACATGGGTCAAAATATGAGAGTCACGGCTTGTGAGAAAGTAGGTCACTTCTTGCGGAGGTTGCCCTAACACTAGAAATAAAAAGAAAGCAAGCCTTCTGGGAGCTGGCCTTTCGGTTTTCTGATTTAGAGTTCAGGCCTTGAAGTAAGAAAACCTGCATTCTATTCCTGTACTTGGTCTTCACGCTCCCAGGGTTCCTCAGGGAATGATCCAAGTAATGAAACAGGCAGGGGATTGTAGGCAAGAAGAAACAAACTTCCTTCTAAAATACTGAACAAAGTTGGGATGATCCACAGGCTAACACAGACTGAAGTTCAAGGACAAATGATACCAGCAAACAAATGAAACAAAAGAAGCGTGCCAACTCAACATCAGGAATCTAGCTACATGTGATTGGCCTTAATAATTACCAAGGTGAAATTAGGAATTATAAACCAGTCATGAAAAATAAGTTGCAGTTTTGCAGGTGCTACTCTGAGTGCAACCAGACCTCAAACATTCAGATTCATGCCTCACTGTGAAGTATTTTCCCAAGAAAAGCCAAGAAACGCTTAGTATGTTAAACTAAGAGAACAAACATTAAGTATTATAAGGACAGCTGCCACTTGCACTAATAACATATTGAATCATATTTGGGATTATTGTTTTCCCCAAATCTCACTGTTATTGTTTTCCCCAAATCTTAATGTTTCTAATGTATGTCTCAAGGTAAAAGTTTTTCTTTCATTTCTAAAGTTTACCAAACACATTACCAATTTACTTGAATGAACCATAGCATGGGAGATTTAAGGCCAGATGCTAATATTTTCTTTAGGTAAATACATGTCGAGTGATAGTTTCAAAATCATGTTAGCATTTTACTTCTAGTTAAAATGAAGTCGCTTGCACTAGAGAAAATATTCTGGTAGGAACAAATTGAAAAGTCAGCTAAAATATAAAGGAAAGAAACAATAACAACAGCCCTGTGACTGAAGGCATTGGAAATGACTGAGCCCACTAGGATCTGAGGGGCCAAAATCCAGGAGAGTGGAGAAATTCGAACTGCAGGGAGCTGAGCTGATCCTCTGCAAGCATTTTGCCCTTCAAGGCAATTACTAGTTTGGAGCTTGGAATCAGAGGCTAAAAACCCACCTAGAGATCTGTGGCTGGTAAGCAGAGGAATAAACAGAATTTATGGAAATTTCACAAGGCTATATGTATATATACATGCAGCCTTGTGAAATTGACTCTTTCAATCCACTTGTATATATGGAGGTTGGGCACTCAATGCATCCAAGACTTAAAGGAGAATTCTGGAGAGAAGGAAAGTGTAGAGAAGTAAGTTAGCTATCTTATTTTCTCCTAGAGTTATATGGCAAATTCTTAAGCCACACAGGACAAGAAGCTAAGCAGGAATTCACAGGAAATCAACACAGAGTTTTGGCCCCACAGAACTGAAAAGGCAAAAATAGAAGCTCAGGACCTGACAAGATGGAGAAGCCCCAGTCAACACTCCAGGCTCTCGGCTGGAACTCCTGGGAGCTAGCCGACCGATGAAATGCAAACTAGACATGACTTTTAAAACTTCAACCCAGAACACAGTCAGTTTAGCTGCTAATTGAATCAAAGGGATCTGCCGGCCTTCTGACTACAAACTGGAAATGAGCATGGAGTCAATCCAAGTTTGTCTTCTGCCCCGTGGAGCACTCCCCGCTATCTTTTCCATCTCCTCTCACCTGCTCCGCCCACCTGACTCACACCACCCCATTCAGTACTTCCACTGCAGCTGGTGAAGTCTCCTGCTACCAATCTCCCAGTAGGAAGTCATTAATTAACCTTCTACCTTTGTAACCATCCAGAGAGAGCATACCAAAACAATAGTGACCTCCCCGCCACCCCGTGCAGCAGCACTACTCAGCAGTCAGGGAGCAGACCCTCCAGGCCCTGGGGACAGAAGACAAACCAGACGTTGCTGTTGGAAGGTCAGAGCCCTTCAGATCACACTTGCCAATGACTACCTAGTTGCTTCCCGGCAGACCGCCTTTTCCTGACTTGGACTCAGTCACTCAGGCCCTAACTTACACAAGCCTCCAAGACTGCTGTTGTTTTCTTGAAGCCTGTTGGTTTGTTTAATTGTTGTTTTTATGGGCATCAGGCACTGTGTTGGACACTGCTGTCTAATACCTCACTGATTTAAGTGACACCAGTTATCAGTGGTTTCATTGAGTGAATAGCACAGATCATCTGCAGACTATAAAGCGTGATTAATATGAAGAAACGATCCTGAGATGGCTTGATTTTAAGAGCATGGCATGAACGTCAAAACTGCTCCTTTCTTTGATAAGGGAAGGGATGTTAGAACCACTTCATCTGGGGTAAAGAGGACCCCAGAGGTATTAGACTAATGTCTAAGATCCAGCAAACATTTTTTTAGTTAAGTAGGTCTGATTTAAGGAGTGGATATCTAACCTGGGGTAATGTCTTTGTTTTTTTTTTGGAACCCCTCTGTATTGGAACTAGGCATTTTTGCAGGGCAAAGAAAGTCCTGTGAAATCTTTCTTCTGGCAAATATATTCATTGATCGCTAAGCAGCATTTAGAACTATGGAGATATCCAGGAGGACCAGGGAAAATGAAGAGACATGTTCATTTTCATTTCTAGTTGTAAAGGATGTATAAGAGGTGGTTTGGAAATTACCAGCCTATCAGAAATATAGGGGACCGGGGCAATGGCACTTCCAATGGGCAGCGAGTACTACCAACGAACACGGGCTTCCTAAGTAACCCCAGCTGTTTCCAGCCTGTTTCCTCATGGATGTCTCTCCCATGCCCTGTTCTCAGACTCCCAGTCATGAAGCCTCCACCCCTGAGATGTCACCTGCTACCAGGTGTTGAGCCTCCAGAGCACGGACCATCTGACAGTCCCCCAAGCCCTGTGGGGGCTTGCCTATCCCTAGAAGCAGGCACAGTGCACTCCCAAGGCCTGCCCCCGCCATCCTGATGGTGCCTCCAAGTCCTGATTGCGCCTCCAAGTTGCGCCTACTCCGACTGTACCTACTGCCTTCTAAGCCTAACCCATCGAAATCTGCCTGCACATGTATAAATGTGCACATATGCACCTATGTTCATGTGTGCATGCACAGGTGTCTGAGGAATGAGAGAACACAGATCTTAACTAACGAGTACATCTATTTTTTACTTTCCTCTTCACATCCCAGGGATTGTGTGGCATCCCTTCCAGGGTAGGGGAGGAGATGAGGAGACCCAAGAGGCCCCAGAGCGCCCCCAAGCCCCACACTTAGGGCAGCTTCCTGACAACAGATTCGTATATTGCCTTTTACAGAAAGCATAAGTTTGAAGAAAGGACGCTTTACTTTTAAAAGGGGTACGTGTGTGTGTGTGTGTGTGTGTGTGTGTGTGTGTGTGTGTTGAAAGCCAGAGATTTAGTTCAACCCCTTTATCTTACAAATGAGCAAATCGGGAAGAAATGAAGATTGTCCAGTCATGTAATTATTTCACTGGAGCGGGAACTAGAACTGAGGTTGCTGGAGTCCCCAGCTCTGTGTTTTCTGCTCAGCACACAGCACTGAGAAAGAAAAATGAACACCATTGGGTGCTTGTTGCAGGCATTAATAATTAGGTTAGGTCTTGATGATAATCTAGGGTTTAAAGGACAAACGAGAATGTGGAAGTGGAATGTCCCATTCTATAATGCATTCCAAGAAATCTCAGGAAAATCATAGAATAATCAAAGGGTTGAAATCTTGGACTATGGGAAGATCTAGATATGTCTGGTGACTCACGACCTATATTTTCACAGCATAAAGAGGCACCATGAATCTGAAATAGCCCTTATACGGTTTTTTATCACAAACACCATTGTGGAAATGTACCTCATAAGCTAGCAGAATTTGGAGTTTTTTTTACCATTGGTTATTCATTAGGAGTGCTCCTAGAGTTGTGGCAAGGCTATGAGCAGAATGCCAGCTCCTTACCACCAAGGGAACTCAGGGGAAGAAAGCTGCTGAAGTCAATGGGAACGGTCTTTCCTGCCAGAATCTCCTACACATGTGGTGTATGTACGCCTGGGCCTGCAGAGCCAAACTGTGGAAGGGCTTCCTGGGTTTGAAATCTGCACTTTGTGGACAATCCTGATCATCCTATTAGAGTCACCTGGGAGCCTTAAGCATACTGATGCCCGGGCTCGATTCCAGAAGAATGAAGTGAGGCTTCCTGTGGGTAAGGCGTTGGCCGTGTCCCAAACGGTTTTGCTATACCACCAAGGTCAAGAACCACTGAGTCACAGGGTTCAAAAGAACCCAAAAGATTGAGGAGGAGGAATGAGAGAACAAGCCCCAACCAGCCAAGATGACTCACTGTCCAGGCAAACCCCCTCAGTGCTGAGTGACCTGTGTCCTGTGCAGAACCCCTGCAGGGGTGCATGCCTGCCTCCCACCCCATCACCCTCCCAAACCTCTCACCATCCCAGATCGTCTCTCTTGGGGTGAACTTCCATCTGGAACTCTGCCTGAAGTGCAACCACTTAATTCTCAGTAATGACGCCTACCTCCACTTCTAGGAAATGCTACCTCTATCTCCCATCCGCCATGAAGAAACTCGCACTGTGTGTGTGTATGTGTATGTATGTATATGTGTGTGTGTGTGTGTGTATTTCTGCACCATTGATGAACAAAGAAAATTCCCAGATACTGCTGTTTTTTATGAGGCCCTCACTAAATCCTTCCAGCTTCTTCTCACAGCCCCCATGCACTTTGAAGGAAAAGGAGACCCTTCTGGTAAAGACTTTTTCTTCTTAACTGAAACCATTTTTAACCCTTGCATTTTTCAAAGCTATGGTTGCTTAGAGCAGCTGCAATAACCCATACACCTCCGAACATCTCTGCTAGCTCTGGTCAGTGTTCAGATGCTGTGTCCCATCTCTGCCGGTGGTCCCTACTCATCTCTGCTCACAGCCTCTAAATAGCCCACCCTTTCAGCAAGCAGAGCAACATTCCCCTTGCCTGCTTAACTTCTGTGCAGAGCCCAGCAATGTACGAATCCTGGAACAAAGTATTGTTTTGTCCTGGCAACTCAGTTCACACTGGAACTGTTCAGCCTTCTGGTAGACCTGACATGCCCCACTCATCAGAAAAGGTGCCTCGACAGCCTGTGATTCTGCCCCTGGGAGGGAGGAGGGAGGCTGGAGTTCTGCGGGACAAGGACTGGAAATGGATCAAACCTCCTATGAATACCATTGCATCCTTGATACTTATATTTTCACTT
>CM052541.1:175215501-175482209 GCA_028533065.1 Trachops cirrhosus
GCAATGTACGAATCCTGGAACAAAGTATTGTTTTGTCCTGGCAACTCAGTTCACACTGGGACTGTTCAGCCTTCTGGTAGACCTGACATGCCCCTCTCATCAGAAAAGGTGCCTCGACAGCCTGTGATTCTGCCCCTGGGAGGGAGGAGGGAGGCTGGAGTTCTGCAGGACAAGGACTGGAAATGGATCAAACCTCCTATGAATACCATTGCATCCTTGATACTTATATTTTCACTTCGTTAGTGGGAGCTTACTGAATGCTGAGCTTACTAAAGGCTTCCTCTGTGCTGCCCATAGAAGGGAGGGAGGTTGCATGGGGACAGTAAGGGCTGTCCTGAGGCAGGGGGGCAATGAGATGATAGTGACTGCAGGAGTTGGAGTTTATGAAGTCTGGTCCCTGCTCCATCACTAGCATACATGGGACTAAGGGCAAGTGTCCAGTTCCACATCCCTAAAGCAGAACGTCGCCTAGGAAAGCACCCTGGGAATGGGAGGGCTTGGCTTTTCTGCAGCTAGAAATCTGAATAGAAAAACCACTGCAGTACAAAGGAAATAAATGACTTGAGAAGTGTCAGAGGGCAACATATACAAAAATTTTAAGCACTATCATCAGTGCCTTAAATAGATAAAGGAATATATTATATTAAAGGAGAAGTATATGAAACAAGAACTGAGGGCACTGAAGAAACACATTCTTAATATTTGGTCCATTCATTGAACATATGAGAACTGACCATTCCCATTTCCTCAACATGCAGAGCCTTTGTTCTCTGTATGCTCCTGAAGCTGCTTCTCATCAGAAGTATTCAGAAAGCCCAAATCTTGGAGAACTGGGATAATTTTGCATCTAACAACTTAGCTTCCAATTTGGATCCCCTGGGAAATGAAACTCTAAGGGGAGATTTCATCCAAATGAAGCCCCGCAGGAGAAGCTTGCAGGGTGCCAGCTCCAGCTTTTCAGAGCTCCCTCCGCAATGCCCAGAACGGCAGGCAACCATTATGAGAAGACGAAGAGCCAAATGAGTTTCACAGATATATCCACGCCATGAACGTACCCGTGAATGTCTAAAGACATCCCTGACAGCATAGGCTGCTCCATTGTGGACCCAAGGAAGCTCCATCACTTGAGAGATCCAAAACTGGCCGGAGAGTAGGCTGACACAGCCCAAGTGCCCCTCACTGTTCTGACAGGGAAACCCGCAGTGTGTCCTCATCCAGAAGGTCTTTTCCTCTGCGGTTATCTGGGGATCTGCAGGCTGGGAGCTTCCGAGGCTGAACAGAAGGACAGGTCTGTGCATGTTCACACATCTCGTTTCATTCATTCACACTTCAAAAGGCTCCAGATTCTGTTAAAATTTTAGCTCGCTCTTATTCTCAAATCCATTTTCGAAGCTGGCAACAGTGCCCCCAACTCCAGGTATAACAAACGCGCAGTTCCTCACCACCTCCCACTTCCAAGCCTTGCTACCAAGTACGCCACTACATTTCCCCCTCTCGATACAAACATGATGCTTTTCATGCTTTTTTCCCCAAATGATGTGTGGTAGCTAGGCTAAAGATGGAGACAGAGGTTACAGACACATCTTGTTCCTGTTAAATGTTCTACCTAGTGCGTTCCTGCCTTCTCCACTTCACATTAACTCCCTTCCTTCCTCATCTCTGCAAAGTGCCTGTGATTGCAGCTCTGGAGGTCAGAGCTGGATTCCATACTCTGGACCTACCTTTAGGTTTAAAGAGTGCCTCTATTTACCTGAAATTTCCCATTAGAATGGAGTAAATCATCTGTCATTGTTGTGGTCTCAGATAAACCACCCCTTGGGGGATGACTTGTTTTGTGGTCAGCTGATGAAAGGAAGGGTGAATTGTGAAAATGGCACTTCTGGAAAACCAATGTTTAAATTTCCCTCTAACTTTTAATAAGCTTAATGTAGGATTTTGTGAAAACCCATGAATACTCACAAAAAGTTGAGTGTCCAGCTTTTGAGACAGAAGCAACCAGCTTGGCCTCCTGTTTCTGCCTCCCATAATTTTGCAACAAAGGGCAAGTTGTTCACGTGTGGCGAGCTTCAGTTCCCCAGTCAACATACCCACCCTGTATTTTAGTGTCATATCTCTTTAATCGCCTTCATTACAGAACTCCCCTATTTGTTACGGTCATGTTTTCCATTCCCTCCTGCAATTGTCATGTCTTTGTGCGCCAATTCCAAAATCTCAGTTATTTGGGGGTAAATTTTTATTGATTGACTTTCATAGACATGGATTATATTGTGCTATTTATTTGTATGGCTAGTCATTTTTGATTGGATGCTGATCATTTTGATTTTATAGGTTGTAAGTGTTGTGTTTTGTCATATTCCTTTAACTATTACTGACATTTGTTCTGGTGTGCGGTTGAATTACTTGGAATCAGTTTTGTTGATCATGTTATTTGGAATAAGTTGGTTGGGGTGGATCAAGAGAAGCCTTTAGTGTAGGGCAAACTTATCCCCACCACAAAGGTGACATTCTCCTGAGAACTCTATCCACTGTGTTATGCAGTCTTTACCACCAGCTGGTGGAAACAAAAACTATTCTTAGCTTTGTGTGAGTTCTATGAATTCTTCAACCTACTGCTTTTCAGTAGCTCTTTCTTTTGGCCTTGAGTATTTTCTTCTCAGGAATGCCCAGAACAGTACTCTGCTAAAGCTTTGGGCTGACCCTCTGCAAATCCCTGGCACTCTCTGTGTGGCTCCCTTCTCTTCAATATTTTGACATGAAAATTCTGGCCGCTTTGGCCTCACTGAATCCTAACCTCGTTCTCCTCTACTCAGTGAGACTACGAGGCTCTGTTGGGTTTCTCTTTCCGGTGCTGCAGCCTGGAAATTGCCTCCAAGCAGTAAACCGGGTCAATTGTAGTGCTGTTTGTTTCCTTTTATCAGAAATCAAAATCCTGTCATACCTACTATTCAATGTCTAAACACAACTGTATCATATATATTTTTTTTGCCAAGTTTTCTAGTTACGTAAGCCTGAAAGGTAAATCAGGTGCCTGTTTCTCTATCACTGATGAAAGGAAAAGAACCCCTTATCTTTTTGTTGAGTCCTCATCAAAATTTAAATGCATTTTTTGCTTTCTAATACAACCAAATATTCTAGGGTCAGTTTGTGTTTTGCCAGTCCCATACTCAGCATCAGCCATCTCTGCAAAGAGCTCTGGTTCATTTAGTAGGTGAGAGTACTTAGAAAACAAGGTATGCGTGCTACATTTGCTCATTTCTCCTGTAGTATTATTTGATCTGTGACTTTTTGAATTATTACTTCCAACTGATACAGTGAACTCAAGTCCCACGCCATCCTCTTCACATCCCCTCATGCCTTGTATCTCTCTCCCCTTCACTACAGTGAGAACCCTGATCCCCAACACCTCTGTGTCTGCACATTTGCTCAATATGTACAAAACTAATTTTATCATTATCCCACTAACTCTACTACCATAACAAACCAAATAAGTAAAGTTTATAATTTTTTGCAATTATTCCTATCTTTAAAATATTCCCCATGTACGATGTTCAGCCAGAGTACTGTGTTCAAAATTATTTGAATTAATTTTTCTATTTAACTTTGTTATAAATTTGATATATAGTTCAGTCTATTTTTTCAATTTTATTTAATTTTAGGGTGTGCTCCTTTTTAACCATTTTTAATTTACTTTTTCATAATATTTAAAATTTACATGGTAAATCAACACTAGCAGAGAGATCTCACCCCTCAAACAATTCCCTCTACTTCATTCTCATAAACCTTTAGACTTAATCATTTCAATTACTGGTTTATTTTTCATATGTTTCTTTTTGAAAAATGAATAAACATGCACAATATGAGCAAATATATATACACGCATATATTCTAATTCCATTTACTCTTTCTTACATGTACAAATTAAAAACACTATATATGCTCCTTTTTTGTACTTAACGATGAGGATGCTGTATGCTAGGTGTCTCTTAGGCACCCAACTGGAGATATCAAATAGGTAAGTTGGACATATAAACACAGAGTTCAGAGAAGAGATTAGAACCTTAAGATTTCTCCCTGATAAGTTTTTCTGCCAATTATCAAGTAATACTTCATTCTGGTTTTGTTAAAATCAAGTCCTCTTGAAATTTCCTGTACACAACTTTGAAACAATTACTCATGCTCTGTATAGCACGGTTTTAAAAGACAGAATTCTCTTAATTGGAATGACATTACTCTCTTACCATTGACTCCATTTTTCAAAATGCAATTTTCTCTAACATTTGAGAACTTTTCAGTTAACGATAGCTTGCTTAATTTGAGGAAGCCAGTGAATAAAATCTTCCCAATTCATATTTGACTTCCTTGTTTCCTTCTAAACATCTCTCTAAAGGTCAGGGAGATTTTTAAATTCTATATGGACATTTCAAGCACATTTCCATAGAAGCCAACTGAAAATTGTGGGCAAAGAAGAGTTTTTCTTACTTAATCAATCAAAGTAGTCAGTGCAAAGCAAACAAATGAACAAAAACTGCATTTGCTGAAGAACTAACATTGTTGGAAAATATTGCTTGCATTACACAGTAAGAATAGCTTAAGTAAATTTAATAGACCATCTTAGAGGACTGTAGTGCCAGGCATGACCTTTTCATTCTTTCATAGTGCAATACTACCAAGTGGGAGGACTAGGCTGGAGACTGAACAAATTGCACACCGGCATAAATCAGAGCTTTTACCCTCAAAGTGCTTGCTGACACTTAAGGAATCAATATTCACAGGTATTATTATTATTTAACTTTATTTTTATTGTTGACACTATTACAGATGTCCCCATTTCCCCTCCACCCCTTTGCCCACCTCCACCCAGCCCCTACCCCCTCTTCCCTCTGGCCATCACCACACTGTTGTCTGTGTCTATGGCTTATGCATATATGTTCTTTGGCGAATCCCTTCACTTCCTTTCATACAATCCCTTCCTCCCCCTCCCCTTTGACAGCCTGTCAGTCTCTGCCATGTTTCCATGCCTCTGTTTCTATTTTGTTCATCAGTTTATTTTGTTCATTAGATTCCACATATAAGTGAGATCATTTGTCTTTCTCCGACTGGCTTATTTCCCTTAGCATAATAATCTCACAGGTATTGTTAAAGTAGCGCATACTGTACATTATCATGAGAAGAGCCTTTTAGTAAAAGGCAATGAGGATTCAGTGACAGGGACGTTAATTCTAATGGTGGAATTTGATAACTTCTTGGCAGACATGAGATTGAATCTCAGTCTCTGAAGGCTAAGATGTTGACAGCAATGAGTGGCACTTGGTTTTGCCTTCAGCTAAACAGACCTGTTAGAGCTGCTGTAAGACACAAGGCAGAAGACAGCTTTAATTAAGGCAATTTCAGCGGGCGTGGGGAGGACAGACATTTCAAAGGTCAAACGTTCAAAAAACAGGAAGCTTTAGCAAAATGTCATTGATGGTCCCACACTGCACATCATTAAAAAGAACACAAAACGAAGATTTAATGCCATGGAGAGGCTGAGAAAACAAAGTGAGTTTTCTGATGGATTTATTTATTTTTTTTACTTTCCTCACAGGGTTCTCATTAATATTAACAAAAGTGAGTGTGAAAACTATTTTGTTTGTTGCATAGTGTTCTTGTTACTTCTATTCACAAAAAGAGCAGTGATAATATGGCTATTGGAGAGGTGTTTTTGTGGTGTGCCTCTGTGTGTGTATAAGCCTGGAAGTGAAGAGAAACTAAAGGCTGAAATGAGTTTCGCTGTAGAAAATAATCCTACCAGAGGTTTCAAAGTAAATTGTTTGTAGCTTCTGGGATTGAACACAGACAATGGTTTGTAAAATGATAGAAAAAGGGCCTCCAAGTTCGTGCTTAGTGGGATAGCTAGTTATGTTGGTTTTCTGTTGTTGTTGTTGTTTTTGTATTTTCCTCATGAGAAGGGAATCTGTTGGAAATGCACACAGTTCACTTTTCCCCAGGAGTGCAGGATGGGCTGTGGTAACCTGGAGTTTTGGGGAGTCTTTATTTACTCACAGGGGGACAAATGAAAACCAGTGTGTCACAAAGAGTCCGACTCCATGACCACCTCTGACCTCTTCTGTACTGAGGGCATGTGGCCTAAGAAGAACTTAAATTCCCAAAATTATGTATTGTTGTCACCATCATCATTGCCCTAAACTAAATGTTTGCAGCCACCATCATATGTTGAAACCTAAGCCCCAGTGGGATAGTATTAGGAGGCAATGAATTTAGAAGGTGATTAGGTCATTAGGCTGGAGTCTTCATGAATGGGATTAGTACCTTGATAAAGGGGACCCCAGAGAGCTCTCTGGTCCCTTCTGCCACGTTAGGACACAGCATGTGGGTGGCCACTTACAATATAAACCAGGAAGCCAGCTGTCACCAGACACTGAATCTGCCAGTACCATGAACTTAAATTTCCCAGCCTCCAGAACTGTGAGCAATAAATGCTAAGCCCCTCAATCTATAGTATTTTTGCTATGGCACCCTGAACGGACTGAGGCAATCACCCACAGAACATTTTGGTAAGCATCTGGTTTCACGTGACGATGTGGTGAGTGGTACTGATGGAATGACCCTAGTGGTGCCAATAAGCACAGGCTGGGACCTGAGAAATGTGGCCCAATGGCTACGGTGCAGCATATATTTCTTTAAACAGAGAAAGTAATACCACCTAACATTTACTGAATGCAGATTACACATTCAGACGCTGTTTATAAAAGATTCTCGTGTTTTGCCTCACTCATTTTCACCATCAAATCAACCTTTGAAGTACGTCTTAATCTTAACCTCATTTTACTGATGAAAAAACTGAGGCAGTGGGTGCTTTAATAACTTTACAAAACTACATAGCTAATACGTGGAGGAGCCAGGATTTTAACTCAAGAAGTATGGCTTCATAGTTCACATTTTTAACCACTACAGTTTATTGCCTCCAGCAGTGCGTAGTGAGGGTTCAGAATGGGAAGGATTGATTTCTGATTGGAGTCTAAGAACAGAACCAAAGAACTCCACGCGTAGATAGGGGGTAAAGAGACAAGGGCAGCGTCCTCGGCCAGAGATGAGAGAAGATCACAAATAAAACGGGCCTGCGCTGGAATGAAAGCTCTGCCACGTACTGACATCATGGCTTTAGGGAGCACGTAGCCTATGCATGTCTCCGTTTCCACACCCGTAGAAACACATGCAGCAAAGACTTACAGTTAGATTTAAAGAATTAATACGTGTGAAGAGCCGACAAGAAGTGGTGGGCACAAAGAACATATTACAATTGCTATTATGATTATTAACTATTACAGCTAAGGATTTAGCTACCAGGTAGCTCCTCTGAAGGATAGAGCATGATATCCTTGTAATAGATTAGTTGTTCACAGGTGCCATAACATTTTCTCCTCAGGTGGAGGACGATTTGAAAATAAGAGGAATGAAGGGAAAAGAGTTTGAGGAATTGAAGGCTCACCCCAGCTGAGACGCACGCTCGCTCCTCAGTCGTGACCTTGAGGTGCACCTCTGAAGTGGCTTGCTTCTTTCTCCCTGGGCTCCAGCCTGGCTTCTGAGTCACTTCCTCCTGTGACACCCACAGAGCAGCGCTGCCTCTCACAGCCTCCTGGGTGCCTGTCACAGGAACACACACAGATGTCGTTTTGGCAGGGACAGGCCTTGCTCTGAAGAGCAGCTCAGCTCCTTACAAAATGAGAGTCTCAAGCCACAGGTGAGAGAGTTTATAGTTTTGGACCAAAAAAGGTCTAACAGATAATTCCAATTCCTCACTTAACAGATAAGGAGATTAAAAACTAGAGAAGTGATTTGCTGAAGATCACTTAGCCAGGGTTAGTAGACTCGGAACGGCCCGAGCTTTGGTCTAATGGTCAATGTTTTCAAACTGTGCTCCTCAAAGCGCCTGAGCTGCTCTGAGGCTCTTCAGAGGCCTGCACTGGAGGAGAGAGCAGGGAGGTTTCTGGACATTTCCTCAGTGTACTCCTCCAAGACATGGTTTTCGTCCTGTGGCTTCTGACACTGACTGGGTTGGAGGAAGGGCTCCAGGGCTGAAAGAATGTTTGAGAACCACTTTCTTAGGTCTTGCTGCCTTATCATTGACCAATTTGTTGAGAGCAAACTGGAAACTTCCCCCAATTATGAAGTCTTTTGTTAAATGCTGCAGGGCCAATATTATGGATTAATGTTCTAATAGATCTGAAGACCAAAGGGGACAGAAACCTCAGTATGTTTCTGTGTGACTTACATACATTTGTGAATATTATTGTTTTTCAAATTAATGGTAAACAATTTGTCTGAATATGAAAGATACTGGATAGAGTAATAAAATTAATCTCAACAAATATTATGTGCCTACTATGTCTCAAGCTTGGCCTGTTATCTGAATAAATTTTTCACACATATGTGCTATTATTTTTCAAGTGTATGTGTGATTTTGCCACTGACAAAATCTAAACACATCTTAAAATGTTATCAATTTCTTTCAATTATCATAATGTCTTCTCAATCATCATTTACCTTATTATAAAATCTACATTTCTTTTATTTTTAATGTTAGAACTACATTGCCATGTGCGAAAATTTAAGGAACTCGGACTGGATTGCAGGACTGGGATGAACCTTGAGTAATCCATTCTTCTGTGCCCTTAATATCACACAAAGCATTTTTGGGTTATTTCAGGTTCTCACATGTTTTTGTGACACTGATGTCTACCATTGTTTTATATATAGCCACTTGAATTCAACAAAGTTTTCCAGGCAGGAGGACATGAGATGGGTTACATTATGTAAGTATTAATAAAAATAAAAACCTTTTGGAAAGATATATAACTTCTTTATTTCTCCTCAACAAATGACTCTGTAACTGTATAGGGGACAAAGCCATATACAGAAAGGTTATCATTTGTTTAACATAGAAGTTGATTATAAATGATGAGCAAGCACTACAGAGGAGATAACGTGGTCTCTTGCCATAGTTAGTGTCGGTGTGGGAGAGTGGTTTGGGCGGTCTGATGAGACTAGATGGAAGTGAAGATGCTACTCACTATTTATGTGGTAACGGAACAAAATCAGAGCTGGGCTCCTTTGTAATGAAAGTCTAAAGTAACTGGGCCATCACCATACAACCACCTCAAAAATACTGGGGACATTGGAGAAGCGATCATCTTTTTGTGGTCGAACCACTGTGCAACCACAGTCTGGGTGGTGACCATGAAGCCAATAGGAGTTTGGAGGGGCATCCTCTCGGGAACAAGGAGGCAGCTCTGGAGTGAAAGGCCAGGTTACAGCCAGGGAGGCGGAGCCCATCACCAAAGGGGAGTAGATGAGAGACTCTGACAACACACAGTTACTGGACTAGAGACACCTGAGCAGAAGTCAGAGCCAGAAGCTTCAGGTGACTAAGAGAACAGTCCCTCTCTCCTGTTTCCCACTCTTGAAATGTGGGCAGACACAACTCCAAGAGATGCCTCATGGGCGGAGCTGCCCTGACCATTTGAGTCACAGACACAGCTTCTGCAGTAAAAAGTACCTTGAGCCGTTGGGCTTTGAATGACTACCCTGGATATCAGGGAAATGTCCAATACACTATTGATCTTAAACTTCTTGAAGCCGTAAGAGCTTAGGGTGTTTACTTTCCCAGATGACAGATTCTCTCTTGTCACGGTATTATATCCAACTCTCAATAAGGTTTCTTCCAGGATTTATGCTAATTGCACAATGTCACAGGCTGAAAGTTTGCATTTCCTCAAAATCTATGCATTGAAGCACTGACCTCAATTTAATGGCCTTTACAGGTAAGGCCTTTGGGAGATAATTAGGCTTAGATGAGGTCATGGGGGTGAGGCTCCCATCATGGGATTAGTGGCACTGCCAAGAGAGTAAGAAGTGCCCTATCTCTCTCTCTGTCCTGTAAAGACACAGTCACAAGGAAGCCTTCTGTGAGACAGGAAGAGGGCTCTTATCAGGGACAGAATGATCCAGCACCTTGATCTTGGACTTCCCAGCCTCCAGAAGTGCAAAAGTTAAGTGTCTATTTTTAAACTACCCGGTCTATGATATTTGGTTATTGTAACCCAAGCAGACTAATACATACGGTTATAGGAGCAGGTCAGGTAATTCTTGACAATATGTTGGTATCTATTACTTTCCTTTTATATTCACAGACCCATTGAAAATTGTTTGAGAATGGATAGAGCTATGTGAAGAGCTCTCGAAAGATTCCCACAGCTCTTGGAAATCAACGTTCTAAGCACTATGGGGATTTGAATTTGTGACCTCATGCTAGCTAATTTTTCTGGTTCAGAGAGTATATAAAGGATCTTTAAGAACTGAAGAGAAAAGAATTGTACCAAACTGGATTAACTGGGGTTCCTCAAGTGAGGGCAAGCCCAGAACACCTGCCAACCGTTAAAGATTGTGACCTACAGTCATTGTAACAAATTGCATAAGACTGCTTTGGCAGAGTTCCAGGTAACACCTCCCTGAGATCTGCTACCAGGAAATTGCTAGTGAAATGCCAAGAAAAAGTGGCTAAGAGCTGCAAGCCGCAGCCCCCTTTCTGCAGTGTCGGACTTTTATTTTTTATTTCCAAATGTGTGTGATCCTTTGGATTCAGAGGTCCGAACTTTGATTTGCTTAGTAGCACTCCTTTAAAAGAAAGGTTAAAAAATCCTTTGCCTCATAAAGTTTTACACATACCCTCTCCTGGGCAGGGGCATTAAGGGGCATATGCAGGAAGCAAGGCTGTAACTGGAAGATAATATGAAATCACATTCCCAGAGACTGCAGCTCAAAACAATTGGTTTCAAGTTCTGTGTTGTTTCCTGTGCCTCAACTTCCTCTTCATATCAGTAAACCCCTATCAGATTACTGAAGTGATCGAAGGTCAACATACCTGTTGATGAGTAGTGCATCACTTAGTGAGTCTCCTTAAGCAGAGGCGACCAACAGCCGTGCCGACCGTCTGGGGCTTTGGTGATGCACGAGCTACAGCACGAAACAGCTCATATAAATCATAGTTTCTGTGTTTCTTATTCCTGTAATGCAGGAAGTGCTGGTTCTGCGGGCCCCTGTGCTCTCAGAGATAAGAACGGTTCTGCGCTGTTCAGGGTTTTTAGATAGCCCGTTGGAATTTCGTAAGCGATATGGAGTCCGAAGCCCTACAGCGAATAGACAGGAAACTGTTCTCAAGGTGTCATCACCCACTGGAGCTGTATCAGGACGTGGGAAATGTGGATAGATGGAATTCCTCTCTGGGCTTGACACAGGCTGTGTCATATTTGGATAGATAAACTTATATCTAGGTGCCTTCTAGCCTTTGCTGTGGAATTTCATTCATGGGAACAATGTTCAGACTAAAAGAAGCAGATCCAATTGTGTTTGGTTTGTCTGCATAAGAAAGCAGGCTTAGATCTGACAGCCCAGAATCTGATTAAAAGATCAAATGAATCAGTCATTACATTATTAATTAGCTTTTTTTATGTTACTTGAAACACTTTCTTGCCCTGAAGCAAGGTAGGATATAAGCAATAAGGAAAAAGCCTGATAATAAAAGTCGTGATGTCTGCTTTCTGGAAGCTTTTATTTATTTAGAGGGTTATGGTGAAGAGTGGGAATGGGGGTGCAATAGTGAATATCTATGTTGGAGGACATGACATGAATAATTTCAAACGGGATAGTCAGAAACATTTAAATGCTTCTATTAGAGTCTATGAAATCAGAACAGACAACAAAAGTGAAACACATAAAGTGTGCAATGGTGACTTCTGTGCAGAAATTATGTCTATTGCCACGGCTGAGGAGGAACATAAAGAAATGAAAGCAGTTATATTCCTCATGGACAGCGGGTCTTCTGTCCCCCCATGGCTGTCATACGTATGGTATGCAACTGTTGTAACCGTGGACAATGTGACTCCTGATTCCTTTGGAATGTGTTCTGATGTTAGGGAATTATTTAGAGATCTGCTGTATTAGGTTATACCTGTAGACAATAATATACATCGTACACTTAAATTTGTTGAGAAAGTAGACCTCCTGTTAAGTCTTATCACAGTAAATAATATTTAAAAAATCAAATGAAATAAAGGAATACCTAGAAAGCAGGCTGATTTTCTTACTTTGCTCCCAGAACTTGTTTCTGTTGGGAATATTGACACATTTCCCTGGCCACACAGAGTATTTTTCAGGGTGTCTGAAAGTGTATCCCAAACACTTTTGTAAAGTGGGTAAAGGAAGCATTGAAATGTTGGACTTTGAACATATTTTTCTAATGATGGAGTTTGGTTTTGTGGGGACTTTATTGGCTATTTCAAACACACGCTCACTTCCACACCCTATAGGGATCCAATTAAGGAACACCGTTTTCCTGGTCTTTAATGATGTCAAATCAACTTTACTAAAAATTCTGCCAATTGAATCATACTCTCTGCTAGGAGTAATACGTGGTTTTTCTTCATTGCTTGTCAGCACGTTCTGTCCTTACAGTATTCTGTTCTTTAAAAATACAAGTATGACCATTCCTTGTGACTTCCGCCATTATCTCTCTACTCCAAGTCGCCATCATTTCTTCCCTGAACAGCTGCAGTGGCTTCTAATTGGTCTCCCTGCTTCTGCACTTGCTCCCCTACAGTGCATTGTCTATAGAATACTGAGAAAGATCTTTTAACATCCCACTACTGCTCTGTTGAAGGCAAGAGAAACCCTTGAGAAAATAGATTGCAATTGGAGGTATTGATACGGACTTGGGAATTCCTAAAATATGTAAGCATCCATATGCATGTATAGAAACAAATATATACCTACACATTCATTCTTAGTTCTATCTACAGAAAAAAACTCGGAGTTATTGATACTGCCAGTAACAAAATGAATACATTTAGCATTCAGATGTTGATTTCTACACTATAAAGAATGAGGGATTCTCAGAGAATTAATTGTTTTCCAAGCTGGGGCATGGTGAGTATACCACAATACTGGCAAATTCCTTTATGTGACAGATTAAGGAACAGAAACAGACTCATAGATACAGAGAAGAGACGGATGGTTGCCAGATGGGAAGGGAGTTGGGGAGTTGGGTGGAAAAGATGAAGGGATTAAGAAGTACAAATTAGTAGTCACAGGGATCATAAAGTACAACAATGGAAATAAGATCAATGATTATAATAACTATGCATGGTGCCAGGTGGGTACTTGAAATATTGGGGGGATCACTCTGTAAATCACATAAATGTCTAAGCAATATGCTGCACATCTGAAACTAATATAAAATATTATTGAATGTCAACTGTAATTAAATGTTTAAAAAATTAAAAAATAATAAAAGATAAAAAAGATTAAGGAAATGTTCTCCAAACAGGATGGGGACTTGTCACAAGGACAAAGTGAACAGCTTGAAGGAGCTCCCACTGGGACAATTTGAGAAATAAAATAATTAAAATCAGTAATTACTCATAAGCCATTTTTGAAAGCCATGTGTGCATACTAATAATGAGTAATGAAGTAAAAAATATTGTAGAAGAGAAGGCCCTTGGTAACAGTAGAATGTGAGGTGAGTATTGAGTATAAAAACATCATCCTGCAAGCCTCAGAGTAAAGAGGAGTTCAGGCAAAGATCAGCAAGAAATGCTAACTATAGGGAGTACATTCTGGTACGGTCAGCATATCTGCCAGAATGCTTATTAGCAGTGAGGAGAAACTGCATAACACCTTGACTGGGTGATTAAAACTAATATAAATGGAAGACAGAAGGACATTGTGTGTCTCTCAATGGGATATTCCAAGGACAAACACCAGTTCTATGTTATTCCTGCCAAGAATGCATAACCTGATCATGAAGAAACATTAGACAAACCTGAAATGGGAATTGGCCTATTAAAACGGGGTGGTAGGAGCAGGTATGGTGACAGGGGGTGGGAGACAGCATGCTTCCACACTGTTAACAGCCAAAAAAGAAAAAAAAAGGCTGAGGAACTGCTCTAGATGAAAGGAACTAGAGACATGAAAACTAAACTCAATCTGTGATCCTAGACAGAAGGAGAAAAACATGCTACAAAGGGCACTATTGACTCAACGGACACAACTGGAATCCAGACGGCGGTGTGGATAGAAGTACGCTGTTGGTGATAATTTCACCTAGTTGATAACTATTCCATAGTTATGTATGGAGTTACGGTTTTTCAGAGAAGTAGAACCAATAGGAGATAGATTAGATGATAGATGATAGATAGATAGATAGATAGATAGATAGATAGATAGATGCAAAGAAAGAAAGAATAAGAAATTGGAACACCACACAATTGTGCAGGTTGTCAAATCCCCAGATCTTCAGGGTGAGTTATCAAGCTGGAGACCCAGGAGATCTGATGATGTCATTACAGTCTAAAGATCAGCAAGGTTAAGACTCAGAAAGAGCCAATGTTTCAGTTTGAGTCTGAAAGCAGGAATAATAATAATGATATTCCATTTCTAAGGCCATCAGGCAAAGAATTCTCTCTTACTCTGAGAAGGTCAGCCTTTCTGCTCTATACATGCATTCAGCTGATTGGGTGAGTGAGACCCAGCCACCTTAGGGAGGGCAATCTGCTTTACTCGGTCTACTAATTTAAATGTCAATCCCATCTAGTTCACCCTCTTAGCAACACTCATAGTAATGTTGGACCAAAGATCTCGGCACTCCCTGGTCCAATCAAATTGACACACAAAATTAACCTCAGAGAAATGAGTAGCCTTTTTATTGGGAACTACACATCGAAGTGTTTAGAGTTTAATAGTCATGACGTGTGCCATTCACGTGCAAGTGGCTCTGATTAAAAAGTTTCTGAGAGAGATAGACATGGTAAATAATGAAGGAAATGGGCTCAAATGTTCACAATAAGTGAATCTAGGTATAGAGATATTCTTTGTACTCTCTACACTATTTTTTTTGTGAATGTCAAATTATTTTCAAACAAATTTTTCTTAAAAACCTTCCAGTGTTCTCCTAAAAGTACTCCCACGGTTTCCTAAGCACTAAGGACGGATCCAGCTTTCCTCACTTGGCCTCCCAGGCTGCCAGTGGCCCATTGTCTGCCCACTTCTCACCTCAGTGAGTCCTGCTCACCTCTTCCATCGCATTGCCCTGTTTCACTTCACTTCCTGAACTTACCATGTTTGCTCTCTCCTTTACCTACTTACTGTATCATACCTCACTGCGGTATAAATTTCAGAAGGGCAGTCTCCTCATCCATGCTGTGTGCTACTGCATCTTTAGTACCTAAAACATTGCTCAGCATAGGATAAGCCCTAAAAAATATTTCTGAACCAACAGATAAATATTTAAGTGCCTGTAATGTTAAAACCATTGAAATTAAACTACTTAAACCCATTAGCTATTAGTCCTTCATTCATATAAATAGGCTTTTCTAGTTTGTGACAAGAATTTAACAATTAATATTACGATGTTATAGATAAGTATCAAAGATAGAGTGTTATTATGGGAAATATAAAGGTAAGTACAAATGGATGAATAGAAACATTTTTAAAGTAATTCTGATGATCCAAAAATTGAATTAGGCAGACTTAGTTAGTGTGAAAATCTCACAGACATTGTAGTGATAAGAAAATCTCTTGGTAGTAGGACCCTGAATTCAAACTATCCCTCACGGTACCTGGAAAATAGTAAAGGATTCATAAATGCTTAACAAATACAAGAAATAACCTACCAATAGTTCATAAGTGGTTCACTCCAGGGAAAGTACAAAGAGATGGCTAGTTTTGCACCTTTGAATTTCAAAACAAATGTAGTTTGTTAACTAGAAGAAGAGCTCATGATGGTAAGAGGTAAGGTTTCCCCTAGGAAATAGAAACAACATTAGAAATAACAATTACAGCCCTGCCTCAGGGTAGTTACCACCTGCTGAACATTCTTGCTTGTTTTGTTTTTTGTTTTGTTTCTGTGGTACCTCTGATTCCATCGATGACTCCTCCTTCCCAAGAAGCCGCATGTTTCTGCACGAGGCATTCACTCTGCATTCAGTAGGGATGAGAGCCAAGCCAATATAATAAAACCCCCTTTTCTCTGTCAAAGATGAGAATGAAATTCCAACTGCAGCGCGAGTTAATTAGCAGACCGCCAGCCATTCTGGCAAGGACAGCGTGCCCTCTACTGTGTAGTGACGGCTGGTTTCACACCTTCTCACTCCATCCCCGTATCACAGTAGTTACACCACATGAGGTGCTCTCGTCGTTTTTACAAAAAAAGTCTATAATTTTCCAAGTTCTATGCATTTAGATAAAACTACAGTCTCCGAGGGTCCTCCTTAGGTGCCGTGCCTCCCAGGTTCACCTCTCCTGTTCCCCACTACCCAACACACAGTTTGCTGCCTGTGAGGCAAGGGCAACATTTACTGAGTACAGCTGAGTTGTTGGTGTAGTTAGTTTTAGAACTTGATAGGGTTTCGGATTGTGCGCTTGTGAATGTGCAAGTGTATTACTCTGACCTCTTCAGTAATGGAAAACCAATGCCATTATTAACATTTCCTAAGCTTAGGAGAAAACTGATTTATTGATCCAATCTTTTTTCCGTGGAAGTGAGGTACAACTTGCAAAGGGTAAAATTCACCTTTTTAATGTACAACTCCATGACTTTTGACAAATGCATGCAGTGGTATAACCACAACCACAACCAAGATTTAGAACCTTTCTATCACCCCCCAAAATTCCCTCGTGGCCCTTTGCAGTTAAACCTCTCCACCCCTACCTGATAAATGGAATCTTTGTATGTGAATGTGTTCACCATACCTCACTTTTTTACCCTAATAATAGGAAGACTTTATTAGAAACCATGGATCAAAATGAAATTCCAACTGCAGGAAGTGAGAAAAGGCAATTTAATAATGATACCTTTACATTTGCTTCTATCATATCTTATTTTTAATTATGTTCTCTTTGTTATGTTACTGATATGTAGAACTCTTAGTTAATAAAAAAGGATGATGGTATATGTTACGGTCGATAAGTGAAAAAATCGTTTTGGTGCCCAGGGTGAGCAAATGTCATTTCCATGACAGTATGTAAATTATTAATTAGCTTATATTGACCTTCTGAAGTGACTGATAGTAATTAACACACCATTCTTCTAATCGGGGATGGGACAATGGTCTCAGTTTGAATTCTGGCTAATTGATATTAGCTGATCATTCTAGGTAACAAAGAATTGTGAGACTTAATGGGAATAATTATATGTAACATTTAAGTTTTACAAATTATTAAATATTACATGTATATTATCTTACTTAATCCTAACAAAGAGCTCAGGAGAATGCTCTTATTATCATCCCTGTGCCACGAAAAGAGAAACTGAGTCTTAGACCAAAAAGCACATTCAAGGTTGAGCAGGGAGATAAGTGAGGAAGCTGAGATTTGAACCTACTTAAACCCTACAGCTTGGGTGCTTTACCACATTGCACTCAGGCAATTAATCACACAATTATGGGAGGCCAGGCAAATTATTCTGAAGAGCAAAATCTGGGCTGAAATCTGAAAGCATGAGTTAAACAGAGAAAGAAGAGAGGGCACTGAGCAAGCCAGGGCTTTTCCAGAGCAGGTTCAAGGCCCTCGTGGGTGGAGGAACAAGGCCCATTGGAGGAGCTGACATGCCAAGTGCCTGAAGCTCAGAGGCCAGGGAAGAGCAGTGAGAGAAGGGAGTGAGAGAGAAGCCCACACACTGGGGCCCCAGAGCCCTCTGAATGACCTTCACATCTCTCCCAAGGGCATCTGGAAGTGCCTGCATAGCTTTATACTGCCTAGTGACACAATCGAATGTCAGCTTTCCGAAGGTCACTGCCTGCAGGGAAAAAGGCCTATTCACCAGGGTAAGAGACAGGAGAATGTCACTGCCAGTCCAGTTGAGGAACAGTGGCTGTATTAACCACCATCTTTTCACTTTCTGTATTCTGAGGCTTTGACCTAGGGGTCTGGCTGACCCTGGAGGCCTCATTCTCGGAAGATTAGTTCATTACTAAAGATTTCAGGGGGAAAGCGGAAGGGTTTACAGGAACAAGTATAAAAGACACATGGACAAAAACTAGGGGTGGGTGGAAATGGGAGGAAGGTGGGGAGGTCTGGAGGGGGTGGGCTGGGATGGGAGTAAAAGACAGAAAACTGTACTTGAACAACAATTAAAATAAAAACAACAACAACAACAAAGATTGTAGAAAACTGTCCTGCAACCCTGCCTTTTGTATGCAAATCAGCTAATTCAGAGCCCCTACCCCTAGCTGCCTCCTTTACCTAGCCCTACTTTCGGGGCTACTTTCTACGTGCCCAGTCACCCCAGAGACACTTACCAGACAACTAAGCACAGCCCCAGAGCCCACTAAAATTATTCAAACAGCCAATTCCAAATCTGGTGTTCCTGCCTTTCCCTTTCCTTCCCGTGGAAACCACAACAAAAGCTCTTGCCTGTGTGATCTCTCTCCCTCTGCCTCCTGACCCACCCTGGTGCTTCCCCACGTGACCCCTGTGGAGTGGTATGCTGCCTGATCTTGGGGTCCCTGAGCATAGCAAACTCTCTTTAATGGCAGCCATCTCCTGGTCAGTTAGCCTCACCCTACCCGAATGATAGTAAAACCTGTATTTTAAAAGAGTTGCGCACTGGAGAAGACAGGGCACATCTGAGAGCTATTAGAGATTAAAAAATAGTTGATTGAATATGGGGAAGTGAGGGAGTGTAGACGTAAAGCTGGATATGTAGATCTAGCCCTGTAGGCAAAGAAAAATAATAGCAAACACCTATATGGCACTTGTCATGTTGTCATGTTTCAGGCCCTGTTCTGAGCACTTGACATATATGTGTATATGTATAGACACATACATGTATATGTGTGTGCATGCACATATATGAGGTCTGTCCAGGAGATGTCCGGCCATGTAATATGAAAAATAG
Organism: Trachops cirrhosus; assembly: GCA_028533065.1. NCBI lineage: Eukaryota > Metazoa > Chordata > Mammalia > Chiroptera > Phyllostomidae > Trachops > Trachops cirrhosus. Next base: position 175,234,451 of record CM052541.1, read on the forward strand.
AGACTTTTATTGAAGAAGATACAAAATACAAGAAACATTGTACATAGGACAATAATGCCTCTGTTCCCTTCAAAGTAAGCACCTTGGGACCTCACGTAGTTCTCCCAGTCACCATCAACTGTCTCATCATATTTTCCTGAATCTCCTCGATGGTCTGAAATCTTTTCCCTTTCAAAGGGGATTTTAGTTTTAGGAAAAGCCAGAAGTCACAGGGTGCCAAATTGGGGCTGTAGAGGGGCTGAATCACCTGGGTGATTTGATGTTTTGCCAAAAAACTCTGCAGAAGACATGATTCATGAGCGGGCGTGTTGTGTTGTCGTGATGAATCTGCCAATCACCAGTTGGCCGCAGCTACGGCCTTCCAAATCATCCGACTAATTTCCACAGAGAAATGTTCAAGCTTAACACAAAATTTGACACATTTTCGTTGCTCTACTTGCTCAGTCATTTTGAATGTGATGGCCACACAGGACACATGCTCACTCAACTGTCTTTACTGTCCCCACTGACTCATACAATGAAGTTGTCATTGTTCACACATGTGCACTCCAGTCCACTCTCCTCAGCTGCCAGGTTACATAGATGTTATGCAAACCATTCTTGGTATATTAACAATGGCTGGGCTTTTTCCAGACACACCTTGTATATATAACATATATATATATGCCTTACACACATGTACTCTGAATATGTTTATATATAAATCCAGTTTATTATTCCCATTTTACTCAGGCTGAAATGGACACACAGAGAAATAGAACAATCTTCTGTGGCAGGGACTACTGTCCATCTCTTCTCTGTTGCCTCCTGGGAAGGCACTTGGGCTACATCCCCCCCAGAGTTCCTGTGTGGCCAAGTGACTGGGTTCTGGCCGCTAGAACGTGGAAGGAAATGATGTGCAGCACTTCTAGTCCTAGCTCAGAAAATCCTCTTATATCCCACCAATTGTGTGTGTTCCTTTCCCCTCTAGATTAATGAATGAACCTGTGAAAAATGGTGGAGGCATAAAATTAATGGAGCTTGGATTCCTAAATCAAGGAATAGCAGACTTTTTGGGTAAAATACCAAAATAATAATATCACAGTCTTTGAGGACCATGAGGCTCAACTGAGGATATTATGTCACTATGTGTATAACCATTTAAAACGTGGCCATTTAAAAATGTAAAAACCATCCTTGGCTTATTGGTCATACAAGGAACATGCAGCAGGTCAAATTCAGTCTGCAGCCATGGTTTACTGAGTGCCGCCCTAAATCATCACTTACAGGGAAGTCACCTGCTACTCTGGAAAACTTTCCCTGAGAGAGTAATAGACTGCTTGTGCAGCAAAACACGGAAATTTGGGGGCCGTTTTCCCCTAGCATTTAGCCTGCCATAACCTACCCAAAGCCACATCACCAGGAAGTACCAAAGGGCAGATTTGGACCCATGTAGTGTGGTTGTCAAGGTGCTGCTCACTGACAATGCACAATGCTGACTGGGAGAAGGGGGACAAGTCTGATTTTTGATATTCTCCAAGGGGCGGGAAGGGCCTGAGGGGCTCGCATGCTCATATTGCCATCCCAAATCCTGAGTCAGAAGGAGATGCACAAAGACAAGCAGTAAAATCCTACTGTAAATAAATGTCTTGAAAACCCACTGGATACCCAATTTTGACTAAATCTTGATGTTACTGACTTAGTAACATCAAGAATAGTGGCCTGTTACTGTTCCTTCAAGGAGTAGAACTACTGTTTTGCATTTTATAATTACCTTCAAATGCCATTTCTTCCAACTCCAATTCTACCTGCCACCTTCTCGGGAGAACCCCCAAATCCAGGGTCCACACAAGTCTGGAAGCATACTGCCCTGCTGGAAGGTGGAGAATGGAGAGATGTATAAGGCCTGGCCCTGTGGTCATCCCGTACTTCCCAAGGTCTACACGCCTTAGAGATGTGTGATGCCGTATTTAAAATGACTAAGGAAACAAAGTAGTTGTTTCTAGAACTTTATGGAAAGTAAAAATGAAGGGAAAGAGGTCTCCCGACTGTGTTTACCACCCAACTCTTAGCTGGTATATAGTGTACCTAAGAAACAAGCAGGCCTTCCTGGTATAAATTTGGGAAGAAATAAATTGACCTTCAAAAAATTACCTCTCCTGCTCATTCTTGCTCTCTTTCCCCACCAGGCAAGATTTGTTTATACTGGTGTTTATAGTTACTGGTTGGCCTCAAAATAGATATTTTGATTCTGAGGACTCACTCATGGATAAAGAATGTGAAAAGAAGGTTTCTGTGGTGATGTTGGCATTTTAAAAATAAGGGTGCAGTTAATTAATCTCTACTATCCATCTCAGGAAAAAGATGATTAATATGACAACAAGGGTTGTTAGCAGAGAAAATAGTTCATAATTATTCATTCTGGAATTTTCTTTAGACTTCGTTTTTGTTTTTAGTTCAAAAGGTAGAAGATAGCAGTTATTTTTATTTATCCTGAATCCAAAGTTACAAAGACAAACAAATCAAGGTCTATATTTACGTATTTTCCCTTATTTGTGAACATTCCATTATCAGTTGTCGTGATTTGGTTCTATCATGCCAAATTCTAGAAATTTCAATGCACAGTGTAAGGTGTCTTGCACAATGCAACCAGAACTAGTTGTTGGTTGGTTAATTTCAGAAGCCAAAGGATCATAAAAACTTGGTACACCTACCTTTAAATACTTTCTTATGACTTAAAAATGTTAAATGCCCAAACATTTATCATCAGGTAGTGTAGTGCGTGCCCCACCTTTTCTCTGAGCATGAATTTGCCATTGGAAATTTAGCCAGGTAGCTTAAATAAAACCCAGCTATAATGTATTGCCTACATTTCAATTTCTTTTTCTTTAAAGAGAAATGAGAATTTAAAGACACTCAAAAATCAATTGGAGGGCAGAGTCATTTATTATTTTATTCTTTGAATCTTTTACAGTTGAATCACCCACACAAAATTCAATGGCCATTTTTAATGACTCCTTTATTAAGTCTTTCTAAAGGATTTAACTTAGTTTTCATAGATATAAGCCCTCTCTCTTTTTGCATTCATACTTCATAGGTTTACAGGAGATTTGAATTATGTAGCTTAGACACAAAATGTGCACAAAATGATTAGGGATTAAATTCAAGTGCATAGAAGTCAACCAGTGACAGCAAAAATGCATGGGCATGTGGAGAGTGGCTTTGGATCTTGGGTTGCGAAGAGAGGGGAAAATGCAGTCACTCTTATGAGTCTGTTAGGTAGAGGTCAGACTGAAGATCTTTGAATGTGTATGTAAAGTGATATTCACATGTTATAGGTTTTACAAATCTTCTGTTACTACAATTTAATAAAGATGGTAATAGTGAGACTGCATGGACTCCAATAGTATAATAGAAACTGTAGTGATCTTCATATGACTTACTTGGATTTGGGCTTGATAACCTTAGTAGTAATGGCAACACAGTAGTAAAAAAAGCGGTTATTGCCATCATTACTTTTAAGTTGACTTAAATAGCAGTCATCTTCTCAACACACTATGGGTATATTTATGTGTCGACTACTCTATGCAAAATAAACTTCCAGAAACTGTCAAATGTTTGATTTTAAGCTATTGAAGACAAGTCTTTAGGGTAAATAAATTTTCATCTGATGAATTTCTATCATCTTTATCTACTTCCTCTGGCTTCAGACAGACCAGTGGTTCCCATCTAGGGCAGTTATGAGTCCCCCAAGGCATTCTGGGAATTTTTAAGGCTCTTCAGTTGCTGCCATGATTGCAGAATGCCACTGGCATTTACTGGACGGGGTTCTGGACCCCCAGCAATGTGCAGGACGGGTTCATATAACTTCCTAATGACCCTTCAGACAGTACACTCATGAAAGTGAAAAATCAATTTAGATTTAAATGAACCTAGAACCGAACTCTGTTTTATAAAGACAAAATTTTTTATAGAGGGAATAAATTTTTAATGTCCTTCCTGCTCTAACAAGACATGTGTGCTCCTAAGAATCCCCGTGCTATCAAAACTGCTCAATAAAAACCACAGGGCCTACGAGAAAAACAGGGCTAGGGTACAATACTCAACACAGTGACACATAAGGAAACAGATAGCATCCCTGTGACAGTAATAGCACAGTGCTAAATGGCTAAGAAATACACAAGTACTACAATACATGCAGCACTTACGAGAAAAAGACCTAAAGTTTGCTGGTGGAGGTGGGCGGCAGAGAGCTGCACTAAGTGAGTTCTTACGTAGTGGCAGCAGGAGTGTTCTCCAAAATGGGACAGAAAGTCGCAGCACCACACAGCACGTGGTGGGTGTGGCTCCTAGTGCAGGTGCTGAAGTAAGGGAGCTGGTAGCTGTAGTGTGCGCTTGCGCACACTCCTGCACAGCAGGTTCAGCTGGGTGCGCTTTCCTGGGTTCACACAGTGTTTCTTACCGAGAAGCTGTTTCAGTTGTTCCCTCATATATCAACTGCATTGGAACAAACCTTAAAACGAGTGTTATAGCAGCATGAGCTGTAGGCTGAATTTTCTAGGAAGGCAATGACCGTGTAAATTTTTTTAAATTTGTATTTTGCTTTGTTTTCAACTTTCCAAGATTTGTCCACCATTTCAGAAAATTAAATCCTTGAGGCAATTCCACTTGTGGTGCATGAGTTCTCAACACCACATGCTGGTGTGACCCTCCGTTTGGAGCTGTTGTATTCTTGGCGATGCATATAGAGGTGTGATCACCTAATACTTCATTAGCTCCTCTGTCGTAGTCCTTAACTACAGTAGTAAAAGGACATTGCTGGATAAATAAATACAATTTTGTTATAAATTATTTTCCAACCATTTCTCCCTTATATACAATTAAGATATCATAGTGAAATTTTTAAAATGATATATGTGGAGCAATGATATTATATAAAAGAGGCACTATAAAATATGTAAGTAGGAAAGGAGGGTGGCACTGGGTTTGGTAAGACTGTGAACCACTGACAAAGAGATACAGGGCAATTAGAAAAAAAAGGAAGAAAATGTGGGCATATTTTTATCTACTAATACATGTAAGGATTAAATGAGATATGCTGATGTATGATCAGATTTAAATAAATTATAGGACGTATGATTAAGATCATGATTATGATGATTGATAAAGTATCAGAAGGACCAGATATCCAGGGGCTCCCTTTGGATGCCCCACAGGTCCCTCAAACGCAGAAGTTCAGTCGCCGACCTTCTCACCACTCCTCCAAACTTGCCCCTCCCCCAGGGGTTTAACCTGTAGTAAAAAAAGCATCCTCTTTAACCCAGTAGTCCCCAGCTACATATAGGGCATTATCTCTTCTTTCTTCCAGAGGCCAGTGTCTAATAAACCACCTTTCCCATAAATTCTGCCTCCCCCATGTGTTGGAAGTCTGTATGACTTCTCCATCTCAACCGCTGCCCCATGGATTCAGGCTACCATCACCTCCCGCCCTGATTGTGGAAGGAGCCTCTGCTGAGCGCAGTCCCCCTTCTCATCCCATCAGACCTGGTCTCCCCCGCCTTTTCTGATGGGAGCCACAGACGCAAGTGGCAACTCGCTGTGTCAATATTTAGAAAAGGAAACATAGGAAATCAATTTTAATAACACTTTATTTAACCTACTATGTCCCAAATGTAATCATTTCAATGTGTTATCAATGTGAAAAATTATTAAAGAGATATTTGGCATCCTCCTTATGCTATGTTTTCAGAACCTGGCATACACTTTGTCCTTATCGCACATATGAATCTGAGGTAGTAAGATTTCAAGTACAATGCTGTTTTGTGATACTAAATGTGTAATTTCTGGTAAACCAGATCGGACGACATGACTGGAGTTGAGCTGGGAAATATATCGTGTGCATCCCCTTCACAAACTCGTCCATAAGAATAAGCATGGTAAGCCATAATGCCCTGAGACACCCACTGCGAGTAAAGAATTAACTTCTCTCTGTGTGAGGATGGTACCAGTTATGTACTCTCCTTAGGAGACTTGAGAAAATAGTTAAATCATTTTCTGATGAGCTTAATTCTTCCCAGAAAAGGCTGCAGAGTCTAATTATTTACATAGACTTCAGTTCTTTTATTTAATTTCTTTGTCTAGTTTGTTTCCGTTGCATATCACTTGACTTATAATCTCACTGATTCCAAGACCATGACAGGGAGTCATGGAATGTGCTTTTTGGGGAACAGGGTCCTTGGCTATGGTGAGTTTTCTCCAAAGGGTGGAAAAATCACAGTATGGTTGTGAAGTTTTGTGGCTACTCAGACCAATGGGAAATGTTTGAAAGAGAAGTCTTTTCTCCTGCGTTCCTCACCTAACAGGAAGGAACACTCCATTTCTTCCCTCTCTTCATCCTCTTCATTATTGTGGCTGACTCTTTTCTGTTGCTTTCCTCCTGTTTACTTTTTCATGGTCATCAGAAATGCAAGGTGGGGCTTTCAGGGGCCCGGGGCAGACAGCTGTCTTCCACAGATGTCTGTTTCCTGTGCAGAAGCGTAGGCTGTCAGACCCTCCTGGGAGCCCAGTCAGGGCTCTTTCCCCATAGACCTGTGGGAGAGTGTGCATTTACACTAAGGCAGGAAGTGGAGACCTCACATCCGTCTGAGGCCATGGTGCATCCTTCATCCTACCTCGTAACAGAGATTTCCAGCAGGAGGAAGAGGCGTTGCCTGTCAGGGGCTTGACTACCTCTTCATACAATCGTGCTTTGGCTGTTATTCCTTGGGTGAGGTCCAAAACTCAACAGAAAGAGGAGCAATCACAGACTGCAACACCAAAATCCTAACTGGATGTTTAATGGTAAGCACAGAACACAAGTTCTATCTTGGCAGATGTTTTGTTATTGGTATTCACTCCTGCATACCCTGCACTGGGAAGGGAGCCTGGCACATGAGAGAAGGTATGTGGTACAGCTGGTGGCAAAGGTAAGTATAATCTCACAAGCTGGGCTGTCCTATTCAGAAACCACTAAGCTACATATAGCTACTAAGGTTCAAATTAAGTATAATTACATAAAATTGAAAATCCTGTCTCTCAATTACACCTGCTATATTTCAGGTGCTCAGTAGCTGCAGGTAACTAGAGGTGATTGTAAAATGCAGATACAGAACATTTTTATCATTGCAGAAAGTTCTACTAGCTAGTGTGCTCTAGACCCCACTGCCTGCTCTGTTCTACTCAGCATTTGTGTGAACACAAGCACATGATTCCTCTCAATTTTGTGACTATTAAATGAGTGAATAGACTAATGCACCCCAAACAGCGCTAGCACATAGTTCTTCATCACTATCTAAAAATGCTTTCATATTGGGATGCTGTCCCAACACAAGGAAATAGGCCCCAGACAACGACAACGTCTAAAGCCATCATCTGCCCTTAAATCCTGACAAAGTATTCCCACAATTGAGGGCTGGTAACTTACAATCAGACCTGGCACTCAGGACAGATTCTCACTAAGGGCAGAGATGCTCAGGACTAATGACTCGCCGGGTCTCTGCCCTCTCAGAGCTGGGCCTTGGCTGTAAAAGGGCCAAACCTGTGAGGTTTAAGGTTTCCAGGGCTCAGGGAGGCGGGCCGAGTGCTCAAGTGCAGCGCCGGGCCTCCCCGCCGCCACACTGTCCTTACGTCCGCAGCCACCACAGGTTTTGAGGTAATCCCACACTTCGTTCCTCTTGGAGAAGTCCTGTTACACCTTTTTAATTTTTTCTCTCTTCATTTTCCACAAAGCTGTGTGAACTTTTCACTTTGCTTTGCGGATATGGTTGGATCACTGATTCCATTTTACGACTCCTTGGGCATCTTTTCAATAGAAAGGTTTTTATTTTAGAATACTTTATCCAGTAACATGACTTTTAATGAATTAATAAAATGTATCATTATTAATCATTCTATTTGTTTGCTGGAAAAACATTTTATTTGCATCAAACCATAATTGTTCAACTTGAATTTCAAGATCACAAAGCTTGGAATGTGCTTGAAGCATAAAACATGCCAGGGATCTACACCTGAATTGAAATACATTTTCGGTGTTTAGTAAACGGAGAGGACATCTGATGGTTTGGTTCATTTTGATGACCAACATATGTTTCTGAATGTGATCCCGGTTATTGCTAAGTAATGGTATGTACTTAGAAAATGACCCATAGAGAGTTCTAGAAAATTGAAGATTGATACCTTCTGCTTGTTATTCCTTGGCATTTTAAATGCCAAATAAAGTATTTTCTGTCATTTTCCCAGTTCTTCAGTATGGCCACTGAATGCCCAAACTTCAGTTATCACTGAATCTAGAGGGTAAGCAGAGGGTTCCCTACACTCAGGAATCAACGGGAACACTTTCACGCTCTATAGGACGCCAAACAACCCGTGACAAAGTAGATGCAAACATTTTTAGTGACATATTCTACATGAATAATAGCCTTGTTATCAGGGCAGAAATGGGCTTTCTGTTACCTAGAGATCATTCAGCCCTGGCACTGTCACCGTAAATCGTCACGAGTGAGATACCGGTCTACATGAGCAGCGTAAATCAGCAGAAACTAGTCTTTAAGCAAATCTGGGCAGGGAGTGGGGCAATCTTGTTTCTCCTTGAAAACTTCACCTAATTTCTCTGAACCACAGGCTTTGGCAAAAAGCTTTATAAATGACAGGTTAATTTAAGAATCGCTGATTGTTTAATAATGAAGCTGCCAGGATGCCACTAAGTAAACACTACAGTTTTAGGATTCCATAAATAGAAGGGGCTTTTTTCCTTTATAAAATGATGTCCTTAAGGTTTTGCTTTGTACAGTTGATCTTGGAAACCTTACAAAAATCAAGTTTTCAAAAATCTCACAAATTTATATATAGTTAGGGCTCAACACACATGAGATGTGCTGTCAGCGGAAATTTGTCTTCTCGGTTAATCCCCAAGTTCCCTGTCCTTCCTGTGGAAGTCCCCAAATCCTCTTCTACCCTTCCTTATGCCCTGAGTGATTTCATCCAATTCAGCATTCGCAGCTAGACAAAATGATGAGAATGGGTCATTTCTCAATCTCAAACTTGGGTCTTTCTTGAGACTGAACTATTGCAGCTGAACTGCTTAGGGGTCTCATTTCATTACCGTATACCCCCTTATCCAGTTTTCCTCTCCATGGTTTGTTGCATGTGGTCAAACACAGTCTGAAAACATTAAATGGTAAATTGTAGAAATAAACAATTCATAAGTTTCAAACTGTGTGCCTTTCTGAGTGTCATGATGAAGTCCCACTCTTTCCCACCTGGGACGTGAATCATCCCTTTGCCCAGACTCTCCGTGCTGTAAACACTGCCCGCCCCTGAGTCACTTGATCTAGCGTCATATGATCTTGGAACATATTTCCTGTGGATAAGGGTGAGTCTCTGTACCTGCATCTACTACAAATCCACTTGCTTTGTTGGTTGATAACACCACTCTTTCCACTGTACAAATAAAAACTTCGGACATCTTTACCTCCTCCATCTCTCTCCTCTCTGACACAAATCAGTCACTAGTTATTATCAATTCCTCTTCATGAAGCAAAACTACCACTTCTTTCTTCATGACTTCATTACCTGTTTGGGTCATCAATCCCCTCATTTCAGTGGAAATGTCACAGCTTCACAATTCTCCCAACTGGTCTCCCCACCTACCTGATTTTTCCCCCCAACCCATGATCTTCATTGCTGTCACAGTCATTGTTTTCTAAGTAACAATGACGATGTCAATTCCACTTTCCTGTTTCCATCTTTTCTTTCCTCCCCATTGCTCATGGAGCTGGATCTGAGCTCTTTAGCCTAGATCAGGAGATTGGACTCTGATGTGCCTTTCTAGCTTTGACCATACACCACCCTGCCAAATACCCAGGGAACCTGGTATACCTTGCTTTTTACCCACTTACTGCTTTGCCTATCCAGGATTATCTAACATGCCCTTTACATTTTATTCCACCCCTGACCCTTTTAGAGTACAAGATTCACTCAGGCAAGGACTTTCTGTCTTGTGCAGTATAGCCGACCTAACAGAAGTGTTCCAATGTAGGTGATGAAAACTTATCTGTTGAATTCGTAAATCAATAGATTGTTTCAAAGACCTGTCCTAAGGCCACATCTGTAATGAAGCCTGCCCATCCCTCCTCCAGCTCTCAGTAGGGATATTGCCCTCTCCTTTGTGATTACAAAACATACCAAATACACCATTATTTTAGCACCACTATCGCGTTGTCCACATTTACTTACATAATGCGTCTCTTACTCACTTGAGTTCCTTGACGGCAGGAATAATCTCATTCATCCTAAATGCCTATCAAAGTACCCAGTTCAGAACAGGCACTCAAAAGCTGTTTTAAACTGTCTTATGGAAGAGTGAATACATGAAACAAATTAGAGAGGAGGAAGTAAAGAGTGATTTGATTTGGCCTGGAATCACACACCCCCACCCAAGGAGGAGGAATACGTACACATTACTCTATGTAATTGAATGTTTCAAGGATTTTTCTCCACGATAGCCAGATATTAGGCTGGCTGACTATGTCGACCTTTAATTCACCTCCGTAAAATGTACTTTAAAAAGATAGCCTGGCTCATACACCAAAAATAGTTAAATTGTAAATCCACCAAGTGAAGGTTTTTATAATGGCAATACTAATAGATTTTGACCTTTAATAAACTTGTACTTTCATTATTAAAACCGTTCTACTCCTTTGTTAATAAAAGAACTGCAATATGTGGATATTTTATGATATACTTATTTCAGTTGGTTTTTGCCTTCAGTCACCTTGACAGAAATTGAGAAGAGGTTCCCCCAGTGGAATGTTGGATACGTGTGCACACCGAGAGAGGGGCAGAGGGGAAAATGATAATTTGCTTTATTCATGACTCTTGTACAGAGTATTCTGCCAGTGCCCACGATTAGGTTCCGATGACTCCATTTCTGGAGCTCACACTGTGGGGACCACTGTCTGTCCTAATCGGTGACCTGAAAGCCAATGACAGTCTTCTCACTTGTTAAAAGCATTCCTATCAGCATACCTCCGGACAGGCAGAGCCTGGCAATGAAAAAACACAGATGGTGTGTTGGTAACATCAAAATTCCTTCAGAAAAAAATTGGGAAATTAAAATGTAAAACAACACATAAAAACTAGACACCTCAAGCATGTAATTGTATATTTATTTCTCTTTTTAAAGAACACTCCTTAATGTAATTCAATATACAAACTTGGTTTCACAGAATTATAGTCCACTATATAGCACAAAGATAACCCAGATTGTGTGTGTGTGCATGTACACACACGTGTGCGTGCGCATGTTGTTGTACCCTCCCTTCCTTCCGTTCTTCTGGACCTGCAAAGGCTCTGCCCACCTTCGACACTCACCAAAGCCCATCGTGAATGTTATATACAGAAGACATCATGCTCCCACGAGTTCTTTCCCCCGGAAAGCTTCTTCCTCCCATTCCCCCTGAGATAGCCGGAAGTGTGACACTCTTCCCCTCTTGCAAAGGGTAAAGTGGCTTCTCCTAAAGCTGATGCCAACCCTGTCACCGTGTGGACTGGCTGACGGGAAGGGCTGTGAGCAGCCAGGTCCCCACGCCTCTTCCCCGCTTCACACCCACCCCTCAGAGTCCAAGTGCGACCCCTCTGAAGTAGCCTTAGTTCCAGTCACCATCTCGTGCAGCAAGAACCAAGGAGATTTCTAAGCCCAGATCTCCACGGGCAGCGCACAGCACTGCCTGCCAAGCCACCGGGCCGGCCGATAACCAAGCTCTACACAGTCCCATGTGCTTTGTCACTTTAATTTTTAAAGACACCCTAGCATAGGTCTGTGGCAACCTAGTGTCCAACTGAGTTACATAAAATTGTACCAGTGATGCACTTGTACATATTTACATGGGGCGGAATGTTTTCCCATATTTTTAGATGAGTATATAGATCAACATGTTCACATAAGACCAAATACTTTTAATATTATTTATAACTGATTTATAAAGCTTTGAAAAAACTCACAATAGCACATTGTTTACTTTAATGCTTTACGGTACTATCAGTTTAAAAATCACAATCAGCACTTAAGTTATAGTCAATCCAGCAAACAAGAGTCAAAAAAATTTACAAGAGTTAAGAACTGACTGATACATCCTTTATCTTTTTTTAACTAATGCATAAGTGCAGAATAAGATACTCTAGTTTAAATAACTTGTTTACAATATACATTTTTGTTCTAGTTACGCAACAGTAAATCCCATGCTTCACATAGAAAAGCAATCCACAACATTAAGAAAAAATGTACAATTTATGAAACAAAGTAAATAAATATTAGTATTACAGAATCAGAGCTGTACATAAAAGCTGTTCAGTTTTAATCATATAAAAATATGTTTTAGTGCAACCTCACATATATATTGATGCTGTTTTGCTTTACATCATTTAGATCCAAGTGTCCAAAAAAGGAAAGAAATTACATTTATTACAAAGCAGATACACAAATTCTAAAATATGTACAAATTACTGCTAAAAAATGCTTATAAGAATATAAGCAAAGTAAAGAAAAGGCACAAACATCTGTACAATTTTAAAAGTACCAGACCCAATAGGTTAATTTCAAATTTTGTTTTGGTCAGGCTCATGATGACTTGTTAATTTTCCTAATTCTTTTGCTATAACAAAAGTATATATAATAGCAAACTACTGTAACTTAGGACAGGCATGCTATCAACTCGATTACCTCTATTTCTAGAAAAACAAAACAAAATAAGAAAAGGTGGAAATGAAAGTCCCCATGCATCTTAGATCAATGTAGCTGACTCTTTTCTGACGAAGGTTCTTTGCCTTCCTCTGTGCTTGAAGGTGATTCTTTGCTGCCGTGAAAGCCCGAAGGTTTGTCATCTGCACCACCTTTGCTGTAAAACGTGGAGTGAGCTAACGCAGTCTGTGATGTACCAAAACTGTCCTTTCCCCCGTCATGCAAGTCCGTGTGGGGAGCTGAGGTACAGGGCTGACCCGGCTCAGGCCCACTAAAGTGTCTAATGCTAACATGTGCACTCTCCAAGGGTTTCTGCTGGGGCTCCGGCACCCGTGCTGGCTGGTCTGCCCCGAGCAGAGCGGCCTCTTCTGTGGCAATCCGGAGAGAGGCAATGGCTTTTGTACAAGTCTGTATGTTTTCCTCCTGTTCCCTCTCTGTTGCATTTAGGCTGTCTTCTGAAGTGCTCTGTTTCATCAGTAGCCGAGGAGAGGAGGGCATGCTGGGTGGACCAGATGACTGCAAAAGGTGAGGAGATGGCTTCTCGTGCTGCTTAGAAATAACATAGGGATCCTTAGCGAAGAATTCCCCGGAAGCTCCTTTCTTCTCCTCGGAGCCCTCCATTGGCAGAGGCAATGTGGGTGGAGGATGTAAACCAGAGAGGGCCGGTGGCATGGAGTGGACCATCTGGATCCCACCAACTGGCACCATGGGGATAGGAGCTCGTACTTGCTGCTGAGAGTGGAGTGGAAGATGACTGAAGACGTAGTCATGAGGTCCCTCAGGGAAAAGGCTGGAGCCTGGATGTTCATGAGCACCTTCTTGGTCTCCATAGAGACTGAAGTAAGGAACCTGAGGTAATCCTCTTCTTAAATTCTGCGTCGGGAAACAGAGAGTACGAGAGTTAAGACCCACTGCTCATCATGCTTAGGTCAACCTACTTCATTCATTCACTCATTTATTCAAAGCACTTAAAAACCAATTAATCCTTCCTCAGCTGGTGTGGCTCAGTAGATTGTGTGCTAGCCTGCAAACCAAAGGGTTGCCAGTTGGATTCCCACTCAGGGCACATGCTTGGGTTGTGGGCCAGGTCCCTAGTAGGGGGCATGCGAGAGGCAACCACACATGTATGTTTCTCTCCCTCTCTTTCTCCCTCCCTTCCCTTCTCTCTACAATAAATAAACAAAATCTTAAAGCTAACTAATCCTTTTATTGGTTTTTCATTTTCAAGAGATTTCTCAGTTGTCTTTTAGAATCCTTGAATGAAGCTGCCCTTTGAAAAGTTACTTTTTAAACAGCAATGTGATAAACACATGCATGTGCTTTTTACTGTGCACAGACACATTTTAGCTCAGCTTTTTTTTTCATAAGGAAGAATGAAAAGAAAATCATGGATAATTACTAGAAAAAGTTTACTGAGCAAAAAGAAACACTAATAACAGATTTTTAAATTCAAAAGAAAGTAAAAAGATTACCATTTGTTTATATACTGGGAAGAATTTTAGTATTTTTCTTAAGTGTTCATAAGTATAATCCAAGTAACAATCCTGAAAATTTGCATTTTAATTTCTTTTCTGCAGAGCAGATGACAAATGGTGTTGATACACAAACTGGTCCCTCCAAAATGCAAGTTACTGGTCTAATGGAATAAATTCCTGCCCAAGGGACATCCAAGCAGGTGACCAGAGTCTTCATCAAAGCACAGATCAAGGCAGGTTTTTGCAGAGGAAATTATCAATGTGCAGTTAACACTAAATATTTTAACCAGTTACAACTCTTACTCAACTACATAGCTGGGAAGCAAAGATGACTGTCTATTATTTCCATTTGCCCATCTTCAGAAATTAATGAATTCAAGATACTTAAAATTTTGGTCCAGAGATCCAGATTTCATGGTCTCAGCCAGAAAATGGACAACATATTTTCTACAAATATTTCTGTAGCAAAACACAATGTAGATTGTGAGATTATCAGGTTTTAATGATATTATCTGGTTTCACTGACTGAGATTTGTGATTTTAATGGAGTGCCATCCTAAAGGGTCTCGGTTTATTCTTAATTTTTGAGAATTTAAAATCAAATAGATGTAAACATGTCAAGTATGGTAGTAATCCAGGAAAGAGACAAAAAAATGTTCTAACTCATTTCATGAATGTTTCAGTTCCAAAACTCAAGGTATGAGTTATACCATTAATGATTCATCCAGTTCTATTTAGACTGTGAGACTGGCTGAGGAATGATAAATTATGCATCAGCCGGGCTACTCTGTGCCATGCTTGGCCCTAACCCTGCTCTGGGCTCTGACTTACTCAAGCTAGAAACAAATGATTTGTTTGGAAGTGTGGGAGAAATCACGTAATCACCAACCCTATAAGCACAAAGACATCATAAACTAGGTCAAGGAAGAATTTTATGGTGTAAGAAAAAAATCATTATATGCTACCAAAAAATCCTTCTTATATTGATTGGCTCAGATTTAGAAAAAGGCATGTTTCCTTCATCAAACATCAGTTAAGCTGGAAGAACTGTAATGCCTACAATAATCTTTGGAAATAATAAAATGAATTCTTTTCATCACAATTGTTACAGATTCAAAGTTTAAAATGAAATGTAGTTAGGTTATTTTTCTATTTTGCTTTTGGTTGCTATTCCGTGATAGCCACCGCACACCCCTAACTGGAGGGACAGAGAAAGAGATGTCCTATTACGTGAGGTCTCTCACTGGAGGCTCTCAAAGGGAATGATGGGATGTCTTCTACAACTAAGATTTCTTCATTGTGTTCAAATTCCCACAAGATTGTACTTGTGTTAAAAATAAAAGTGTCACATTCAGACCTTTACTGAGCAGAAACTCAATGATTACCACCACAGAAGTATACAAGCCCAACTCCTACCAGGGAATGACTTCCCACCCACATCCCCTCTTCCCCTGTTCACCCCTCCTTCACCCTCCAAACAATAAGGGTTTTCTAGTTTGGCTTTTCCTCCATCTGCAACCTATTCTGTTTTGTAACTTGGGCCTTGCTGTTGTGATGTGGTGAACAAACTCCCATCTTGATGCGGAACTACAAATAAAGAATTCATCCATGAGCTGTGTTAAGTGCGTGCGTGTGTGTGTGTGTGTGTGTGTGTGTATCAAATACATTATCCCACTCATCTTCTCAGCAGTGTCAGCAGATCCTCTGGAAGTGAATGCTGGGAAGGAGGAAGGAGCGTAACCAGAGGTTCACTGGTTGGTGTGTGTGTGGACACAGGGGTAGGAACAGATAAGCTAATGCCTGTGAAGGTGACAGGAGAAGAAGCAGGTGCTCAGCTCAGCTGTGACCAATCAGAGCTGTCGTTGGCTGGGGCTGCAGCAGAGAGCATGGCCTTGGCTGAGAAACTGAGGTGTATCCCGCCGGAGCTGACAGCAGCTGTCAGCTGACTGCATTCCTTATAGCTGAATGGCAAGTTCTTTCTGGGACAGAAATCTGCTTCCCCACCTCCCAAGCTACCACAGAGAGGTTCAGTGACTTGCTCAAGGTCACACACACAGCGATCAGGGGTCAGGATTGAATGAGGACTCTTTCACTGGACACAATGTTCATCTATGGTACATACCAAGGACCAAGACACTCTTCTGTCACTTTGCTATTTACCTACCAAATCTTTTAAAATGGAAAAGAAATTTTTTTGTTTACTTACAAAAGATGAGGACAGAAAGCATACAAATTTCACCCTTATTCTTCAGTCATATATAGTAGCCTCTCAAAAAATATTTACTGAATGAAAAAGACTACTGCCTTTTTATTCTATCACCTATCTATCTATCTAGCCACCCAACCACCATAAAACTGAAACTAACCAGGGGGCATCAGAGCAGAAACAGCAGGGAAGGAGGACCCAGTGATTGCACATCGTCTCCTCCAAACGTGCTCCCCGGGGCCTACTGCTCAGACTGAGCCGGACAAGGAGAGTATCATGCTGAGCTACAGGGTCCTCTCACACCATGGCCACTGTCTGGGGGTCAAAGTGAAGCAACAAGACAAGGCATTGCTAATAGCATTTCCATCAAAAAGGACTATTTTAGGGTTATTACAATGTAATATTTTCAAGCATTATTCAGAGAGGGTGAAGCACTCATCAAATAAAGCAATCAGGAGAAATAATTCTCATGGTATTGTGGGTTCTACTTTGCTCTGGCAACAAGAATCTAATGCACAGCTCACAGAAAGAGGCAAATCCTCCTTTGCCCCTCAAAAACAGCGTGACAAAGCACAGAAGTGTTCGGGACCAACTTCCCCCTGCTTCAGGGAGGATTCCCAGATCTAGTCTCTCGTATCATGCAGACAAAGCAGCCGGCTATACATTCTCTCAAGATAATTAAACTGGGTAATAGACAAAGGCTCAGCACTTGGGCTTCATAAACATCTAGGTGAATTGGCCATATATCCGAAAATCAGATGAACTCCCTTAGCCCACTCCTCCAATTCCATTGTCTGAGTTGATCGTGAGTGCTATTTAAAAAAAAATGACATAGTGTGTTGGCACTAAAGGCTTATTTTCTGTGGTTGCAATGAACTGAATATGCTCCAGCATCTCACTAATACGCCGGCCTCAGCCCACCTGCCCACGACCAGAACAGGGGAGCCCCACCTCACGCACTCCACTGGCATCACTGAGTTCCACCAGAGACAGCATTTTTCACCCCAGCTGTAATACCCAGGCACCTGAGGGATTCATCACCCTTTACTTACACTGCAATGGCATTACGTTCAGAAGATCACTCCTTCCTATTTAAGACCACCAAGACACAAAAACCTGTGGAAATGTACCTTCTTTTCCTTAGCTAGCTAGTTTATTAGCTTAGCAAATAAATTATATTTCTGCAGTAGTTACACCATGAAAACTTAGTTGGTGGTAGGCTTGTGAAAAGAGGGTGCTGTGGGCAGGCAACTGGAAAGCCGTAGGGGGCTATCCTGAAGTTCAAAAATGACAGCCTAAGCTTATGATTCAGGCTGGTGAAAAGGTGATAGCAGGGAGGAGCCTGGCCACCAGGGCAGTGAGAAGACAGAGCTGGGAGCGGGCAGTGCTTCCTTTAGCTGTGAAGGGCAGGGCTAATCGGTATGACAGAAACCCAGAGCGAAGAGAGAACAGCAAAGAACAGAGACCACGAAACAAAAAGTCACATTTAAAGCGAGCAAACTCAAGAGGTAGCATTCCTCCGTCTGTGCTCAGTGCCTGCTTCATTCATCTTTTTAAGTCCTACCCACACTGAAAGAGACGTCAAGGTCCACCACGCTGTGGAAGGAGGCGGGGCACGTGTTTTCCAATGGATTTGCATTAAAGCTTCTGCCTAAACTGAACTCATGATTGTTGCTGTTATCTTAACTTATACTGAGGGTACCATAGCAATCTCCTCTGACACTTTCTCCTTTCATTCTTCTAACTTCCCACTCTCTTTGGGCCATCATCTCACCCAGCAAGTGCCCTTGGTCAGCAGGAGGCAGCAGTAATGGCAAGAAAAGCATATACGTTCAGGCCTTTGAGTACAAACATACTGAGGGGGTCACTCTCTCTTCTCCCAGTCCCTCACTGATTTCACCTGTCCACTCACTGTGAGCAAGGTAATGAGTTTATTTATTTAAAAAAAAACTTACTAAAAGTTAAGGCTAATTCTGAATCAGACTCCTTACCGAGCAAAGAGTTTATAACTATGACAACTTTATCCCCAAGACTGTCTGTCTGAGCAGCATGACATTCTAAAGACCTTATCTTCTCTACTCCTGTCGAAGTTTCAGCTCGTGTTTATAATTAGTTAACCTTCGAAAGCACTCCGAAAGGCCTCACCTGTTCCCAGCTGGAATGCACTGCTGCTCTGACGCAACACTACATTTGGGGCGATGCCACTGCCATGCTACTGACAATAGCTTCGATAAAAATGTCGTCCTGCTATTTACAGTAACCGAGTTCACACCTCCCCATGAGAGAGACTCCTGTTATAAATTCCCACACTAGTGTGTTATCAAGAGGTTCCCATGTGCTGTGTCTTACGTCTTAAAAAGAGAAAGTTACTTTTACTTACAGGCGGCCCCAATACAATTGGCTCTGCTTGCAAATACTGCCCCATGGTCAATGGTGGGTTGTGGTATAAAGCCCTTCTGGGAGATGGTGCTCTTATGGAGGTCATGTATCTTCTCTCTCTTCTGGGAGAGAGGTCTCTTCTTGCTGCGATATCTTTCCCAGGTGACAATGGCCTCCTTGGGGACAGATGCCTTCTCGGTGAAACATCTCTTTGGGACATCTCTCTTCTCAATGCAGCTTCCTTTCTTGGGGAAAGATGTCTCATGGGTGATAGATCTCTCCTAGGTGATAAATGTCTTCTGGGTGATAAATCTCCTTTGGGTATCAGATACCTCTTTGGTGAATTATCGCGACAGGGTGAAGAATCATAGCCTGGTGAGGAATGGCGGCTTGAGGGGGAGAAGTCCCTTGGAGAGGAGCTGGGCTCTGAAGACAGCATGCACTCTTCATCCATACACCCGGGTATGTCTAACCGGTCTTTGTCTGGTTCCGAGTCTGTACTTTTGCTCTGGAATAACCTCTGGTATTCTGTCATCTGGGTGTCTTCACAGGAGTCACTTGGTGTCATAAGCTGAGTAACCTGAATACTTGGCAAAGTAACCAAATAGCTGATCAATGAAGAATGTCCCAGGGAACTATCTGAAGGAGCCCCATGGGGCACAGCGCCAACATTCACCGGCAAGGAGGAGAATCGGGGAGGTTGAGGACTGGTGCTTCTTGATCTGGTTTTTGGTGTCAAATCTCCCTGGTCATCAAAGTCATCATCATCTTCATCATCATCATCATTGTCATCGGCATCCTCACCGTCCGATTCTTCGGCATCTGAGAACTGATGATCAGTTGAAATGCTGGACATGCTATGCTTCTCAGCTGTTTTGTGCAAATCTTCCATAGTTTCTGAAACAATTGAACAAAGATAGTGGAGATCAAGATCCAAATATCAAGGTCAGGAGCTAATTTAGGCCCTGTCTCCTTCCAAAAGATTTCCTCAACCCTGCAGCCCCTAGAGACAGTTCCATCTCTGAACTCCTGTAACACTCACCGGACACTCACTGCTGTGAGGCGGCACTGGTTCTTGTCTTTTATGTTCCTATCTGGTTTCATCCCCACCTTCTAATAATAAAAATTCCGGAGTAGGACCTTATATCTCAGACACCGCACCACTCAAACAAGAAAACCCTCAATAAATGGGTACATAATGTTCTTAGTGATAATGTCAGAAGGAAAATAAAAGCAAGAACTTGTCTCTATAGGTATCAGCTTATGTGTAAGTGCTATATTATGTGTAAGGGGGTTTGGCTGACCCTCAGGTTTTCTATCAAGGTTAATGATGATTTTCTTTTCTACTACATTTCCTCTTAATAAGAAAATTAAGACACTAGAATGCTTCCCAAATCTCCCAGAAAGTTTTGTAAAATTTAAATCACTATCACAACAAAAGTGCAATTATATTTCCTTTATGGTTCTAGATAGAAATATTTTCATAGTAAGACTTTTCCCATCCCTAGGCCTGAACTGAAATGCATTCATTTCTTCTCAGTAGGTTTTCAAACAATTCAATATGTCAGACTTCTTTTCCATATTTAGTATTTAATACAATGGAATGTAATCAGTCTTTAAAAAATATCTAAATTTCTTTTTATCATTTTGGCCACAAAGCTGCATAATGATGCGGCCGGTAAACTAAATGATAAATACCCGCTTCCTCGGTTTCTGTGTCATCCACTGAAGTCATTGAGACTCCCAACTCCAGGCATTTTTTCATGTGTGCTTTCGATTTCATATGCTTTGTTAGGTTTCCTAGAAAGGAGAGAGAGAGAGAGAGAGAGAGATTAATCTGCTGCCCAAATGTGATGACTGCTCCAAAATTCGATGTGAAGTGAACTTGGGATAACAGGTTTGTTTCCATCCACTACCCCCGCCTCAAACTTAAGAGACCCCATCTGGTTCCTGAAGATATCCACCAATGAAGGCTTTAGCCCAGCCAGTCTCAGGTTTTCTCCCTACTGGAGGACTTGGACAAGTCCAGAGTCACGTCTTTTCAAGAGCAGACTCCAAGGATGACTGGGGATCCCAAGCTCTCCTGGCTGAGAAAGGATCTAGTATCTTTGACCCAAATGGCCAGCCTTCTAATACTTCACAGACAGCCACGCTGGGTTGCACATAGCAGAGAAACTTCAGAATGAAATACTACCAACACGCTCCCCTCCCCAGACCCCAGCCCTTCTGGCAATGATCAGACAAGATTAGACTCACAGGATCCTACCATGTCAGAAGGAAAAAAATACGCAAACTGATGTTAGGGGCAACCCTGTAAATGAATTCAAAGAACCATACAAATATTTACTATGTATACGGAGCATTCCTCTCAGCACTGAGCACCTCTCTGCCAGACGCGTTAGCGAGCTCGATGACAGCCGTTTCCTCTGGCGAAGCAATACCCCCTCTGTATTATCTGGAACTCCCACCATTCCAAGAAAAAAGGTTTTTACATCAGATATGGATGATGATGGTGATATATGTACAACTGTGTACATACATACAAGTGTGTGTGTATGTTTCTATAGATTTATATCCTTGCTATATGTCTTGTGAGAAATTACGAAAATACTGATCCGATCACTTTTGATTTAGGATCTATGAAACAAACATCCTGTTCCATGTCATATAGATAGCTTATCAAAAGAGATCCAGGAAGTAATTCAGTTGGAAGGGCCATAATATTGTCTATGCCCTTTGATGCTGCTTTAGCAGCCCACCAGCAAATGCCTGATTGTTTACGAAGAGGCTCATTGAATCTCGGTGGGGAATCCTCAGCCTGCTGACACTGACTGTTCCCCTTGTAGGGGTGTTTAGTTTACTATTAATACAACATATGAGTCACAATTCTAAATGGGGGCACTGTTCTTTATTATTTTATTTAAATTACTACACTTTTTTTAACATTTTTAACATTTTAACATTTAATGTTTTTTTTCAAACATTTTTGTAGATGAATCAAGAACTCTGAAATCTGTAAACTAAGTATATCTATAAATTAATAGAAATCAACTGCTTCTGCAGGGGAGCAAGGAGTTGTGTATGTGGGTGGGTGTGGATGTTAGGTGTGTCGAGATAACTTATTTAGATCTTAGTATGTGTTTCTTCTGTATTTTTCTGTCCACTGGTTTCAAGCAGGTGGTCAGACTTGGAGCTCTCATCTTTAGGGAAGGTTTGTAGTCAGAAATGTGGCTCTGAAACAATCCCACCCTGGCTCTGGTTTATGGAATTCTTGAACTTCTAAAGGGCTTCCAGCAAGGAGAGGGGAGGGGAATGGTGGTTGGGAGGAGGCGGGGGCGGGGGCAGAGGGAGTGGCCCAGGCCTGGAGGAAGCCAGCTCTCCAGCTGAGCTCAGCTGACAGGGGTTTGCACAAGTGTTTCAGCCAGAGGTGAAAGGTGGAGGGGTTTCCCGTAATACTTTGCTTATCTTCAGATTCTGAGACATTTGTACATTCTCAAAGGGTGACTAGGAAACTCAAATAATGACAAAGAATAAGTTACTTCCTGCTAAACTCCAGGACAATGGTTCAGAGACACATTTAATTTGATTTCTTTAAAAAAATGTTTAAAATGTGTTTCTTCACCTAGTGTTTCACGGAGCTCTACCTGCAGACAAGTCATATGTCCAAAGAAGATTTATCAGTTGTGATAACTGGCAGATTTGCAGTATATTCTGTAACTAAAATACGTATTTTCTTATGTCCCAGGAAGTCTTTGAGTGAAATTCTGTACCAGAGGCTTGACTATGCAAAAGTGAATGATATTTAAAGAACCTTACATCTATTTCTTTTGAAATGCAAATTAACACACCTTCCCCCCTTTTCTGGCTTCAGAGAAGGCATTTTTATAATATAGATACTTTGTTAATACAGAAAAAAAGAGGCATCTCAAGAGGCTTCACATTTATACTTCTGACAAACCTATGAAACAGTTCAGGCTTTTGATTATAAGAGAAAATAAGCACACATTTCTTTACCAAAGGTCATTTTATGTGATATTTATTTTTCTTGATGTGTAGTGAGCAGATCAATTGGTAAGCAAATTTGAAGTTAAAGCTCTGGAAGATGATGTGAGGTTAGTGAGTGGGTGTCTATAGGCTCCATCAGTACTTTGTAGCAGTAAAGCAGTAAAACGTGCTTCTACAAGGGTCAAACCACCTCTAGTTTACTATTGTTTGTATTCGGACAAATGCTGGGCTTATGAACATTTTCATGATTTTACAAAATGATACAAACAAAATTAAAGCAACCTTCTGTAAAATATTTTCCTATAAATATACCTGTTAAAAACAAATTTTTTTTCACGAAGACGGAATATCATTTCAAGGCAAGTCTGAGTTTTATGAGATGAACAGTTGTGGCCTGAGAGTAAGAAATTTGTCTCTGTGCTGATAAATACACAGAACCCAAGCTATCAAATTTCTATGCATAATTAATGCAACTGTGGATGGAGGGGCCCACCTGGGAGTCTGTGGATTTCTACATTATTCATAACCTTGAAACTGACCATGGGCACATGTTTTTTCCCCTGCTGCTGCTTTGCTTTCCTAATGCCACCGCATGGATTGCCTCCCTGCAGTACTTCAATCCTGATGCAAAGATTATCTAGACCACATAACATTTCCAACGTGAAGTAATAGCTATCCAGGCAATTCTGAGCCACTTCCTTTGGAGACAACCGGCCTGGGTCCAGCTCTACAGCTCTTACCTAAGTCATAGATGGAGCCTCACTGTCTCACATGCATCCTTTGATCACTTACATGTGGGAGAAAATACATTTTGAGGGGTCATATTTTCACAAACAAAACCATCTTACTGTCGATGAAAGTTAGTTGTAAAATGGGATTCGAAACCGAAGTAGCCATAAATAAGTGATTTGCCTCTAAAAAAGAAAAAATCAGACCTATACCTTTCGTTTTGAAGGCGAAGTTACACAGCTTGCACACATAAGGCCGGACATCAGTGTGAGTGCGGATATGCTTCTTGAGCATGCTCGGCTTCTTGCAGCGAATCCCACATTCTTCACAAATGTACTTCCCACGTCCACGTCCTCTGACATATACGTAATCTTCATTTGACTTATACCTGTTTGAGAAAAGGCAATCCAGTGTTTTCAAGTACTTTAGCATGTTATAAGAGGAGGGACTCCCCCCAAAATGGAATTATCTTTTCTAGATGGTGGGCTCCTTGTAGTATAGGCTTCCCCTGCTAGGTGAGTGTTCTGGGGACTCATCCATATCAGTGGACAGGCTGGCATTGTTGTGAGAGGCTGCATTCAGCTTCAGCAAATTTTTTTTTGAAGACTCAATGCATTTGCCCATTTCACAATGGATGATGTACCAACGCACCTGCCCACACTGCGCTGAACGTTCAGCAGTTCTTGATCAAACGGCTTGGCCCTGGTGCCCTACCCTCCCTGTTCACCCGATTTCACCCCAAACAACTTTTTCTTTTTCCTGGATGAAAAAAGGCCTCAATAGGAAACATTTTGCTGATGTGGAAGAGGTAAAACAAAAAAAGGCAGGAGCACTAAGAGGCATCAAAATCAATGAGTTCAAAAGCTGTTTTGTGCAGTGGGAAAAAATGTCTCAGTAGGTGCATTGCATCAAATGGAGAGTACTTTGAAGGTGACTGGAGTTTAAACATGTAAGACTAAA
Organism: Trachops cirrhosus; assembly: GCA_028533065.1. NCBI lineage: Eukaryota > Metazoa > Chordata > Mammalia > Chiroptera > Phyllostomidae > Trachops > Trachops cirrhosus. The sequence continues at coordinate 175,258,959 of CM052541.1, forward strand.
TACACAGTTTTTATAAATAGATTCCATCTTTTGGGTCCCCCCCAAACCAAAAGCTAATCATTTACAAGGCAAGTTTCTGTGAAGGACTTTCTACAATCATGCAACTTCTATGAAGCCTATAAAATTTATGCAGTAAATGCCTGAAAGATAGCTAACAGATTTGGCATTGTAAACAAAATGTAATTTTTTCTACATGGAGTTCAATATGTAATTGGCTCTTCTAGTAAGTGTAAATAGATGAACTTGGTATAGACATTCAAACGGGCTCATATAAGCCTCAAAGAGTTGCAGAGCTATGTCTCAGTGCTTCTGGATTCCAGTAAAACTTCCAACTAAGAAATAATCAAAAAGTTATACCAACATGTTCAAATCATCATAGATCATTTGTTAACATTATATCATTTAACATGTGAATGTGCAAAACATATACCCCTCTAAATTTCCTAAAATTAATGTAGGTGATAATAGAATTCTTCTTCGCAAGTTTCCACTCTATTTTCACAGCCCTGGCATGAGAGTGCCTTGGAAATTTCTAACTTACACAGGCTGAGCTCACCAACTGTTGTCTACAGATTTTATCTGTTCTTCCCAAGGACCTCGAATCTGTATACAAGTGGAATCTGAATTTCAAGTGGCTTCTGGAAGGTAATGTTAAATAATGAAAACTAGAGATTCTATTTTTCAATTAAATTTGCATTGTTTTCCAGAAAGATTTAACTGAGACATTTTTAAGAATGTCTAGTGAAATCGTTAGATGACGTCTAACAATTAGAATGTCTAATGACTTTGTTAGATGAACGAAGTGTTAGGTATGAACTATGATAATCGACACAAGAAACCTACACAGTGCCCAAACATCACATTTTGTTTGGAATGCAAAGAAACATGGTCTATTATGGAGTAGGGTAGCATTCTCTTGGATAAATCACTGAATACTATTATCTCCTAAATCACAGCGAGGCTGGAATTATGGGTCTAATGTCACTCTTGTAAAGATATTTCACTCCTTTTGAAGAGTCCTTTTTATAATTTCAAAAGGTATATTGACATACAAAATGCCTCAGTTCACTGGGAATTGACTTAAAGGCACTAGATTTACCTTTTTTTTAGGGGCATTCTAAACTATTCTAGGAGCATTGCAAACTATTCCATTTGTCCTAGTTCATCCATCATCAGGAATAAAAACAAGCTCAACTTCATTCATCCAATACACTGAAGGATTTTTAAGCAAGAAAAATCCATCCACATATTTAAATACTAACTCTACTATAGATACTTTAATCTTAACATTATCTGCTTTTTGGCTAGTACCAATCTGGGTAAGAATTAAGTAGTATTAAAAAATGCATGGTTAACTTTGTATGTTTCCTGTTCGTTCAAATCTGTCCCCCTTCACAAGAATTTCCAGCATCGATTTGTTCTTCAAAACCATTTAAAACTTTTCTTTTATCTCACATTGTGTTTTGTAATAAAGTAGAAAAGAACCTAAAGATGCAAAATATCTTTCACCTTTTAATTTCACCAGTCTGTGCCCCTAAGTAGATGAAATTATCTAAGGAATACAGAATAAAACTATTTCATAGGAAGCTTATTTTCTTTGGGGAAGGATACTTTAACCTTATTGTAGCCCATGATCTTAGTTGAGGGGGAATACATTTTTCCTTCAAATAATATGATTTTATTTTTAATGTCTTAGCTGACTAACTTGCTTCCAGAATAAAAATACAGTAAAGGTCTGTATAAAATATAACTGTATATTAGAAAAATCTATACAAATAAAGTATTTACCAATCCATTCTGCACACCCATGAATCTACTTAATATGAAAATTAATAAATTTTGAAAAAATAAAAGATACATTTAATTAAATTCTAAAACTATAAATTAGATGAGAAACACATTCACTTAAACAATTGGTCATTAATACATTTTTCTAAGTCATAAACTTTGCAATCACTAAAATAAAAAGTTGATAATATACTGTTTGGTGGGAACCTGGGCACTACCGGGCAGAAGTTGGGCCACAGGTTAAGAAATGCTTGGGATATAGCCCACAAAATGGGGCCATGAAAGGAGGAAGGAAAGAAATGCAGGCACAATCCTTTTGGATCATCAAAACACAGCGATGAAACGTTCACATATGCTTTTTCACCTGTGTCCTTCGTCAGTGGAGACGGGCTCCCCAAAGCATACATTTGCCGTGAAGGTCTCTAACCTAGTTCCAGGGCACTGCTGTGAAGAAGGCTGCAGAAGGTAAGTAGGGTGATGCAGCCACAGGGACCTCTGGGTCTCTGAGGAAAGGTAAAATCTATACTTCTCTCAATTGTGTTAAAAGATGAGGGGTGTCAAAAATACTGAGACAAACCTCATGACTACATACAACAGTGAAAATATGAGACATCCTTCCAAAAGATGCCAAAACTACAAGGGGATGAATCTCTATATCGATGTCCAAACTGAGAATCTATGTGAGAAATCAATACTTCATATCACTAACAGTGAATATTTTATAGTCAAAGAGATACTATTACTTTGTCCTCCAAATATAATTGGAATAAATGCATGCTGTTGGAAATATGTAAATTATAGATGTGTTTTACAGGTAATGCTAGTTACATCAAAATCCCTTAAATGTAGGTAATGTGCTTTAAATATTTGTTTAATTGTAAAAGCAAAAATCTGGGCTTTTCTGCCACTGAAAAGATACATTTCCATCAAAATCTAAAACGAGACATTACACATATGTGTAATTTTTCTTAATTATACAGACAACAAAGTCATTGAAACTGAGTGTTTCTACCACTCAGAATTTAACACTTAAAAACAAATTCCTAAAGACAGTGAACTGTCACAGCCTAGAGAGGGTGAGAAAGAATGACAATGAAATGCAGTGTGGTCTCCTGGCTTGGATCATGGAGCAGAAAGAGGATATTGATGGAACTGGTGAAATCCCAGAAAAGCCTGGACTTTAGGTTAACAATAAAAGCAATAAAACAATAAATTAACTAGTTCCTAGGATGATATAGGAGTGTACATGATTGCATTTCTGCAAGCACAGAATAAAAATATGTTCATTAATAACACAACAAATGTCCACAAAAATAATATTAAATAAAACTTTCAAGATTCCACCAACTTAGTCAATTTTATACTACATTAGAGGCATAAAAATTTAAAGCAGAGTCTCAAACCACAGGCAACAGGGACACTTTCATTAAAAGCAAGTCATGAAAGCAAGGGCATGAACTCGTTGTCCGTGCCCAGCCAGACTTCAGATGGGTGGACAGAAAAGGAACTCGCCATGCGGTTCCCACATGAGCGCACACAGGTGTTTCCATGCAGACACTGGGGACCATTTGCTCTGACTTAAAACCGAATAGTTGACGTTTGCCCTTATGTTTCCTTACCCTCCTTCAAAGATTTTAATTCGGATTGGCTCAGTTTGTTTGGATCCAATATCTTTATCTCCATGAATATCTCCTTTCCCTCTTTCCTTTAAGATATTTCCCACTAGTTTCCTTTCTAGTTTGCTGCCAAATAAAAAGGACGCATCAGGTTTCATCTGTGGGACAAAAAGAGAGAATCATTTCACATGCTTTCTCTAAGACAAAGGGGAAGCCCACAGATCCCGCTCTTTTATAATGTCTGAAAATTAGCCTAAATTCCATGCTAAAAGGCCACAGGCTGGTTCCATAAAAGAAGGAACAATACAAATAAAATAAGAAAAGAATAACACTGTTTCCTGAATAAATTCAACGTTTTGTTTCAAAACCTACTGCTTTAGCACTTACATGGTGCAGCACTAAGACAAACTACAAAAACATGCTTTATATTCTGAAGTAGCAATTAAAGCCATCTTTATTAATTAAGGAAATACTTTCAAAAATCATGGAAGGGAAGTGGTAACTGAAATCAGTAAAATATATTTTTAAATTCTCCATTTGCTTCTTTAATAACCTAGCATAAATTCCCAAATGCCCCTTGGTTAATATTTTTATAATTTCACATGTAAGGCATTAATTATTCATTTTCTGCACAGACCAGCTAGTCATTTGGAAAAAAATGAGTTCTGGGAGAGATACACAGAAAATAAATTTTAGTAAAAAGTACTGTTGATGGGAACCAGCCCTCTGAAGTTTGCAAAGTTCAGTTCCGACTCCTTGGCCCTCTCTGGCCTGATGGTTCCTTTTGGCAATCACTCCCACTCTCTGTCCCCCCTTCACAATTTTCTGAATTCCTCACATCAAAAGAGAAGCCAGCCTGCTAGGTCATTAACACAGGTCTGGAGGGAAGAGGACCCAGAATTAGTCCCTGAGATAGAACTTCATGGCACCTGGGTGAAGGAGATGCTTTGTGGCTGGGACTTTTGCTGGGACCCTCATAACTAAGTTCACGCCAGTGGCTTCTGTCACCCATGGGTAGGCCTGATGCTGCACAGGACCCCTCAACTCTCACCTTCATTTTATTTGCAAGTTTTAGACAGTCCTTCACTATGTATTCTGCTCCACAATCAAATCCACAATACAGAATGCTTTCAGAACAATATTCATTACCTGAGCGAACTGCTTCCAAGCACTTGATGATGTCAGCTTGCCGGTTCCAGGCCTGTGCATAGCAGCCAGAGTATAAATTTCTGCGGTGATTTTTTGCTTTGACCTCAGAAGAGCCAGAGTGGTCTTGGTGTTCAATCCCGATGGGTTTGGGTTACAGGAACTAATGCACCATGAAGCATAAACCGAGGATTTGAAGGTGGCCTGTTGCACATAATTGGGTTTTGTATAATTTAAGAAGCACCAACTCACAGTAGTTGTTGTCCGCAGACTGGGGAACTGAAGAATCTGCTGGAAATCAGCCACATCCGTGAAAAAAAGTGTTGAGTTTGCCGCCTTCCCACTTGGGCCGGAGGCCATGTGGACCAGCATGCCAACAGGCAGCTTCTGGCCTCTTCCTTGCTCTTCTGGCTGACTGTCTCCCTGGGGCAATGAGGAACCCTGTGGGCTCATGCTCATATCAGAGGATGTCTCGTCAACATCCAATTCATCTGAAGACTCCTTGCTCTCAGAAGGCCCACTGGACCTCTGCCCGAGACAGGGTGCCCTGGAGCTCGGAGGGAACGGCTCCCTCAGGGGCGTGCTGGCAGAGGGATGGTCTTGAGATGAGGAGGGGGACAGCGAGGACAAGGAAGATGACCCTGACTGCAAGCCATCCTTTGGCTCAGAAGTGCAGCCTTGTCGAACCAGCTGTGGTTTCTGTGGGCGGGAGAGATCCTTTTTGATGTCCGAGTTGGTTAGCTCCACAGCACTGAGCTCCTCCACGATCTGTCCGTACATCTTTTCTTCTTTGACCCTTTTCTGCTGCTTTGTCTCCATGAAGAGTTCTAAGCTGCTGGCAGGAGAAAGCATCCGCTTGCTGCCTCCCAGGGTGGCGACGCCGTCAGACGTGGAAGGTAAGCACAAGGGAATTGAGGATTCTAAGCCAAGGGGTAAGGTTTGAGGTACTTTCCAGATGGGGTATTTTTCCAAGCCTGCATGCTGCCCCAACACCTGGGCAATGTTAAACCCTATCCCTTGCATGGCCGCATTCGTTACCAGTGTTCTTTGCGTCATATTCTCATCCACTTTGCATATGACAATCGCAGGGCTGTTCTGCCCAAGTATCTGGGAGATGCTTGTGTACATGACACTCCCATAGGACGGAACATGGGTCTGGATCCTAACAGGAACCACTGTCCCCGGTAAGGACCGCAAAGGCCCGGCAGGTGCCGAAGCAAACTCTTCTTGAAGTACCTGCTCGGAGGGCGCATCTGTTGACTTGGTGCTCTGGTCCGATGGAAACTTTGGAAGAAGGTTCTTTGAGTGTAGCCCTGATGTTCCCGAATAACCCGGGTAAGTTTGCTCTTTTGTGTGTGCATAATCAGCAACTTTCTTTCCAGTGTGCTCTGCAGGGTGCTCTAAGGGGTAGCTGGGGTGAATTTCTGCCTGGAAAGGAGGCTTGCCATAGCTCTTCTGAGGGTGTGGCACGAGAGGGTGTGGGCAATGGGCCTGCCACCACGGAGGTTGCTGGGCCGGTAGGTGAACCATACAGACAGTAGGGTACTGAAACTGAAACAAGGCGTTCTGGATTGGAGAAAACGGAATCGTCTCCTGATGTGGAAATAAATGTGGCTGTTCAGACAAGTGCTTGCTTGCCATATAGGGTGTTGGCTGTATCAAGGGATTTCTCAGAGACTCCTGACTGTCCATGTGCAGGATCTGTTGTTGGGCCAGGTGGAGTGGCCCTGCGCCCAGCTGGGCACAAGGACCCACCAGCTGCTTCCCTAGCTCCTCTGCCTGGAGAGGGGGCAGCACAGAGGACGGGGCGTGGTGCCACGTGGACCTGAGGCCGGCGTGCAGGTGCTCCATCTGCTCCTGCTTGACGCCCAGGTCGGTCCCGGCCTCACCCTGGGAGATCTCAGGGGAGCCACTGAAGGACGCCTGCCGTACCAGGAAACATTTCTTCCTCTCGCGGGATGGGGATAACGTGGAGGCCGATGTCCCTGCCACCGGGGCGTGGGACAGATTCCCATAATCAAATGATTTGCTCCGAATCTCTGGGACTTCGGTTGGGTGAGGGCAAGGCATCTGCTCAGATGAGCAGCGTCGCATCTCTTTCTGGTGGTGGTGGCCTGGGACAGACAGTGAATAGGAACCAGCAGGGACAGTCAAAAATTCTGAGTGCTTCCCAAACTCATCTTGCCTACCTGGCGCAGCAAGCTTAATGGTTTCTTCTCTTTCGAAAGACACGGAGAAACTGGAGCTGTGGGACAGGTTGCTTTCCTGGCTGGGGCTGCGCGACAGGCCCGTGCCTGTGGACTCAAAGCTGGACTCCCCGGAAGAGTGCTCCATGTCCGCCAGTCGAAGCCGCTTCTTTTTGGGTGGCAGCTTCTCAGCGGGGAGCTGGGAAAGGGTCTCACTTCTCTGGGGCCACTGAAATTCCTCCACAGGCTTCTCTGGCTCTTTGCTCTGGGCTTCTTTCTCCTTGTCTGGTTTGTCCGGCTCCTCCGTCACTCGAATCTCGGGAACCTGAATGTTGTGCTGGCGAACCAGCCTGGGCTGTGCATGGTACGCCTGCTGTTGAACCTGCTGACAAGGGGACGGTTTCCCCCCGCCTTCTGCACTCTCCCCGGGGGGAGCCCACTCTGGGCTCACCGGGGCTTCTGAAATCTCACTGTCACAGGTCTCAGAAGGCGAAGAGGCTTTCTCCTGCGCACTAGGCACCAGTTCGGATGACTCAGACCTCTCGAATGAATTGGGTCGGCTCAGTGAGTTTGTGTGTTGAATCACAGAAATCACATTTCCTGCAGGTTTCCTGCCCCCTAGGTCTGACATCTTGTCTGAATCAGTGGCTGACGGGAACTCCTCTGACCCTAGAGATGGACTTCCAGAGTGCAGTTGGGGTCGACACGGGTCAAAGCGCTCGGAGTGACCATGAGAAGCACTGTCATGTGCAGCCATGGTGAATCCACTTCTTCCACCTTCCTGCAGCTGCAATTTGGGGTCATAATCTGAAGTCATTATGGCCACGGGAGTGCTCACAACACTGCTGCAGATCATGGGGGTGTCCTCCTCATCTCCTACACTCTTCTCTTTCCGGCGTTTCCTGTTTTCACACGTTGGTCCAAACGTGGCGGGCGCGCCCTGCAGTGGGACTGAGGGGTCCATAAAGTATTCTCCACTGTGCTTTAAAGAGCTCAAGCAGGAAATGTCCCTGTAGCTTGGCTTGGCTGTTTCAGAGTCTTCCCACTTCTTGTACGGTTTCCGGCAGACGTCATAGTCATAGCCAGCCCTGTCCCCAGGAATCAACTTCTTTTCCTTCAAGGATGAACCTGAGATACTCTTCACCATCCTGCCGTGGTGTTCGGACTCCACGTGCCCCTCCTGTACTGAAGGCAGCTCAAATGCAGCTTGTCTTCTCAGCATGCGCTGAGGGGGGATTCCCACGGTCCCCGGATAGAACACGTCATCAGAGCCTGTCATCCTCTCATCAAATGAGTGACTGCCTCTCAGAGAAGGAGGGATACTCAGATTAGTTGCCGAAGAAGTTGGCATCGAGTTGCTTCGAATAAGGGGTGAAGAGTCCACAGGAGCTTCTAAGAGAGCTGGGTTGCTGCCTTGGAAATTTGCAGGGTAAAGTTTTCCTTCACTTCGGATGGATGGTGGAATAGCCTGGGATTGTCTGGACTCACTGTTGAATTTGGTGGACTTCAGCATGCTTGCCTGACTGGGATCGATTTCTCCTTTGCTTGGGATCAGCTGTGAGACGGGATCTTCAAACATCTTGACGTCTAACCTGGTGTTGACGTGAGGTAATGGCTCCATCACACCCTTCCTGCCCATCGTGACACGGTCCTGACTTGTGGCTGTGACACTGAGTGTGTTCCTGGGACTAAGCCGACAGTACTTGCCAAAGATAATTTCTTCATAAGACTTTGCATTTGTGTTTGGAGGGCTTATTTGCTGCTCTGCACTTTCCGAGCGAGAAAAGTAACCAGAGTCAGTGCTTCCTTTACTGTGCGGGCTCAGGAGGTTTAGAGATGGCTCAGAATCTTGTCCTTTTTTCTCTGACAGTCTTAGTGCAAGTTTCTGTTTCACCGTGTGGGAGTCATCAGCCTTAGTATTTAAAGCCAGGTTGGGTAGCATATCGGAGCCAATATACTGAGAGCTTTCATTAGTTAAAGGAACCCCGCTTTTAGGGATAATCAAAATCGGCACCTTCATTGGACCTCCCAAAGATTCTTCCAATGATCCATGATAGCCCCCTCTGCTTGCAATATCCAACGGGATCGGCGGACCAGGACTCATTTTGTCGGAGGCCTCGACAAATAAAGAACTCTCCTCATCTGTGTCTGTACTCTGCTCACCATCCGAATGTATTTCTGCTTCTACATCAATAAAACCAGCCTCTAGATCCAATTTAGATACAGCTGACTCCGTGAAAGGGACTAAGCCTGCCTTAATTGCGTGGGCATGTGACTTCCTGTGCTTGTACAAATTGCTCTTTGTCTTGAAAGAGAAGCCACAAGGTATGCATGGATATGGCCGCTCACCGGTATGGGACCTGATGTGTTTTTTCAGCACACTCGGTTTGGCACATGCCCTGCTGCAGTAAGGACAAATGTACTTGCCGGGCTTTTTGGGTTTGTGCTCTTTCTTGTGAGCATCTTCTGACTGTTCAATACTTTTCTGGGAGTACTGGCTAAAAGCAGGGTTCAGACTCGAAATCTTCTTTCTAGGGTAACCACCACTGTGGCCATGGATAGGAAAGGAAAATAAGTCCTCAGAGGCGACAGGTGGCAAAGGGCCAGGGAAAAGCCACGGAGGGCCTTCGAGGCTCTGCTGTGGCTTGTTGCTGTGCATGACCCCCTGCGGCAATGAGTGCTGCGGGAAAGAGAGTGAATGTTGGCATGAATAAGGACTCGGGCGGTGCGGTGGGTATTGCTTCTCTGGGACTTGCTGTGCCACTTCGCCAGGGGAGGCCAGCTTCCCAGAACCGAAGAGTTGTGCTGATGCTGTGTTTCCGATTTGCTCCGGATCTATTTGTGGTTGCCGCTGTCCTTCTTGGCTGCCAAAAGTGCTCATCTTAATAACAGCTGATTGTTCCTGTCTCCATCTACCTGATGCTTTATCAGCTTCTCCAGACCTTGAGGTAGCTTTTTGTCCTAGAGCTGTGTCCCCAGTGTCCATTTTCGTTACACAAGGTCTTAAGTGCTAATTTGCTGGAAAGCCCTGCAGACTCATGGAGTGTCTCCGAAGCTGTGCTTTTCAAAGCTCACTTGCTTCCATGTTCCAGGTATCTGGAAGCTTGCTGAGCACTCCTTCTCTTGGGAACCTTTGACACCCACCCCGTAGGCTAGGGGCAATGTCCTCAGACCAGGGCTATAACACAGTTCTCTCCATTGCAGCAATGTCCACCCAAAAGCTAAGTGTAAGTCTGTAAAATTTTCTTATGGCATTTGAATATTTTCAACTCGGATGAAATTGGGATGATGAATAGTCTAGGAGAAATTCTGTCCATCAACTAGAGCAAAGTTCAATCGCCAGTTTCACTGAGATAAAATGATCTGCGGGGTGGGGGGGGAACAAGTACAAAGAAACTGTCAAAAACAGTTATCAAGTAAAAAAACCAAAACCAATCTTAAATAACTAGCCTGAAATTAGGTAAATTGAAAATGATTTTTACTCTAAGGAATTTTTTATGGCCATTACATTGTTTCCACAATTAAGGGATATTAATATCAAACTTAGCATTAACTCATAAACATAAATCTCTTCAATGCTTGAATTGTGGTCATCCTTTTAAATACACCTTAATTTTGGTTAGAAAAGAATTTTAAGAAAAACTTTTGATAAATATTATTTATAAAAATCATAAAAATTTAAAAGCCTTCATTAAAATAAATTTAGAGCTATTTCTTACCAAGTTCTATCATGCTGGTGCACATGTTTCTCTATATAGATATTATTTTATAACTTCACACAAAACATAGATTTATAAATATGTAACATAATTATGTAAACATATAAATACCTAACAATATATAATGCACAACATATTTACATGTTTACAGCTTAAAAGCAGTGATCAGTAGAGCTTGACTAAGTCTGTAAGAACTGATGATTGCCAAAGAACTTTGGAGAAAGCAGGAAAGTCAAGATAAATAAATACTTATATATAAAACCTTCATAATCTGGACAACAAAACACGTTTTAGGAGGAGTTGAAAAGTGCGACGACTACCTGGGTGGTGTCGAGTGCTCATGGGCATGATTGTCTGGATGCTTCCTGGGGAGAAGATAAATGCAGTCAGGGAAAGTTGCCCCGCATGTTACATCGCAACACTGCTGCAATGTTCACTGCACACAGTGTCAATTTAAAGTCCACGTATAGGAGAGCTCACAACACCATGTGCCCTAAGAATAAAAGCAGGTGACTTCTTAGAATACACTGTAACAAAGCAGTAACATTACACTGCCATGGTGTGCAAAAACGACTCAATGAGGAAAAAGTATACAAACTTCAGAGTAATATTTTCTAAGGTGTAAGATTATTATATGAAACAAATCTTAGTTTTCTTGACACAATTAGCTTGGTTCCAATCCCTTAGATAGTAAAAAGTTGAAAATAGCAGTTTTCTTTTTGAACCTATAGGTTTGAGCATTTAAAAGAATACATTTCCTTCTTGGGAAATGTACATCACAAGCAAGTAAAGGAGTCCTCCAGATGACTGTGGAGAACTCGACAACTTAGAACCTATTATATTTTAAGGGACGGTCAACTTTCACAAGCAAATTTCCAATGCAGTCCCCAGAGGATTCTGAGCCCTTCAGTGCTCACTTGTGCTGGGCAAGCAACATGGCAGTGCTTACCGAAGGAGAAAAGCTCATGCCTGTAGGCCCAGGAATTTCACAGCTGGGAATCTATCCCTACAGATGGGCCTGCACAAGTGCACAGAGGTTCGCGTACAAGGATTGCTCAAATAAATTATAGCTCCATCATAAAACTCAGCCATCTAAGAAAATGAAGGACAGCTATGAGTACCACTATAAAAACTCGTCCAAAAGATAGTTAAGATTGAATGTAAAAAAAATGCGTATTGCACCCTAGGTTGTATTTAATGATCCCATTTGTGTAAAAGAGAAACAGGCAATAAACAGAAAACTTACGCGAAGATGCCAAACAGCTTTTAACAGCAGTTAAAGAGAAGTAGAACCAGGGAGTCAGAGGGTAGGGATTTCTACTTTTCACTTCATGACTTGCTGTGCTTGTTATTTTTGTTTATATTTTTAACCCAAGCATGCTCATCTTTTAAATAAAATATTGTTTAAGAAAACAAGATGCAAATGTACTACAATTTCCTGAACTAACTCTCAAGGACCAGTCTTACTTCCGCATCCAATTTGCTCCCTAATACAGAACGGTAATGTAATGATGATAACAGCAGTTACACTTAGAAAAGGGAAGAGAAAATGCAAATTCCCCATTGGAATAAGAAGGCTTTGGGATGAGAAATCGGTAGGCCCAGGTACTGGTGACAAGACATCTGTCATCAAAAGATCCTTCTGCTGAGAACCACGCAGGTTTGTAAAGCAATCGTTAGAAAAACTAAACAAGCAGCATACTAACCCAGGTTTGCTAAAAAGTTTTAGTATTGAACTGAATTTTCCCCCATGGTGATTTTCCTACACATCCCTCTGTAGGTAATAGGGCGAAGATGGAAAGAGAAGCAAGGGCCTTGTAATACCCCTGTGCGAACTTACTCCGGCCAGCGCCAGCAACCATGCTAGCAAGAAGAATATGCAATGTCAACCCCAAATACGCTGAATTTTTTGTTTAATTAACTAAATATTTAAACTTCTTATACATGTAATCTTTGTCAAACTTTCAGAGGTAAGTTACACCTTCTAAAATGGAAATACAGTGTATTTTTGAGTCAAGACAGAAACATTTGCAACTATTTCTTGAATTAGAAGTCAAAGCCTGAACTGAATAATATCAGGATTACTGTTCATATTTAATATTTTATCATGGTATTGATCTATGCACACAGTTCCATTGCTAGTAAGCAATAATTTTGGTTGTTTATTATGCATTTACTGTATGCTGACAACTGGTATAGACTTTCATATATATTATCTTATTTGATCTTCATGACAGCCCTATGCAGTAAGTGTTATTACATCTATTTTACAGTTGAAGATGATACTCAGGTAGGTTGAGAGTCAGAACAAAATCGAGTCCAGGTTGGCGGACCTCCAAGCCTAAGAGGTCTCACCTCTGCTGCTAAGTTTTATTAAAACAATATAATGCATCACTTTTTCCTAAATATTTTCACTTGACTCCAACATTTTCAATGCTTAAATTTTTCATGTTCCTGGGAGAATATATGAGTTTTGCATAGCAGTAGTATAAAAATTGCCATTAACTAGATGTCCAACAAATCCATACTTTAAATAATGTTCAAAACATGTATATTAAAGTATTGATGAGGACAGCTGCTTAAAAACTTTGATCCCAGTAAAAACAAAAAACCACACTGACTCAATTATGCAATTGCATATGCAATTATGCAAGTGAGTTTTTCTTCTTTGGGAAAAATCTCTTCCTTTTATGTTTCTAAGGTATACCTACCTAATATGTCATACCACTTTATCACAAAATCAGATGGCACCCCCAGCCACACTGCCTTCCCCTGTACATTCAGGAAGAGCCCTGTCTGTGGCTGAATGGGAGCTCCCCGCAGTACCGGGCTCGCTCTGCTCTCCCGTCATCAGAGCTGCACTGTCCAAATTCTCACTTCAGTGGGAAGCTTAAGAATATTGCTCAGGAACTGGAAATCATTACTGTTTCCCACGAACCTTTTGTATTAGATTTTAAACCTTTTTTACGTGAATCCTTTATATTAGATTTTAAACATATTTGAGGATATTCTCTCCAACACCAACTAAGTGCTATTCACAAAATCAGTTTCCTTTTTTGGAATTTTTGAGACATGTAGAGAAAGGTAGATGGCAGAGGAAATGAGTGGTCAGTCCTTTGGGGGCTTTACTGATCACATTATGAGCCATTAAAAATGTGGACTCTTTTCATTAACCTCTTGTCTACAGTTGCTTTATTGTTGAAACTGAGAGAACTCTGCAATGTAAATTGCGTTCACAGATCTATGCCAGCGCATGGCACGACTGTCTCTTCACCAAGCAGGAGTTGGGAGTGTTCAAAACTCTCTTTGCTATTCTCTTCAACTTACATTTAGAAAAAGAAACTCACTTTCAAAATCATAAGACTGTCCAAGTGTAATCCAAAATCTGATCGGGACATTTTGTCATGTTTTGTGTGGTGGCACTTTTACTTAGTAATCTAACTCTACCAACAACGGCATACGTTCCTGAGCTTCAATGCTTACAGATTGGAAAACAGTTTCTTTGGATCTCATAATATTATTACAAACCATCAAATGTACCCCCTTATACACCTGCAGTTTCAATTTGATTTTCTCAATATGGATCTACCTAGTGCTATAAAGATCTATAGTAATGTGGTTAATTATAGCTATATCACTTCTCTATGACTGGGTAGATTATTTCACTTTTTATTTATTCTAATTGTTAAAAGTAGATTTCCAGTTTTCCCAATCAATCTATAGGTTTAAAAAATGCAGTATCTGAGCAATTCTCACATAAAAGCGGCCAGTTATCATTTCATTCTCCGAGATTCCTTTTTATGGTAACCAAGCCCACGCGAAGTCATTTTTGGCACTCGCTGCCAACCCAGGAGAGGTATTCCAAACACGGTTTCACATTCCCATTTAAAATTTCCCCCAAAGCCTTTGAGTGCTGCAGAAAGAGAGAGACTTTGCGGGAGGATGTGACTTCCGGGTTTCCTGCGGAAGGCGCCCCGCCCACAGGAATCTCCCTGTCAGTCAGGACAGGCGCTGTCTGGCAGGCTCAGCACCTTTCCGACAGGGGCTGTGATGGAAAAGGCACTACCCTCCACGTGGCGACTTCGGGGGCGACGGAACGGGAGGAACTGAGCAAAAGAGAAGAAAACCATATACTGCATGGAAGAGTGGCCATTTTTCTCAAAAGTGCGCCCTGTCCTTTGGCCCCTCTCCACAGTCCCCCTCCAGTGCACTTGGCAACCGGGCAGCCCGTTTCCGCAGGCGGGCCCGGAGAGGAGGAGGGCGCAGAAACAGCGCCCCGTGTAGCCCTGACAGAGGTCTCCTCAGGATAGCGCCGGGTGGGATTGGCAGGAAGGCAGGCTCGCTCGCGGATGCATAAAGGCCTCCAGTGTCCAGGGTTGTCAATCTGGGATCTTTGGCTTAGAAAAACACTATCTTAGAAAAAAAAAACTTTACCTCAGGAAATTAATCATTACGTGAGTGGTGGCAAAAGTCAAGTGAGCATTAAATAATAACATCCTAAATAATAATGGATAAAATGACTGGCAACAGACACTGTCCCTCCACTTCCAATATTCTAGTAGTGAAATATTCTTAAGAACTAAAATGGCTATTTGGTTGTTGTTTTTTTTTAGAATTTAGTGGTATTTTACTTGTAAATAAACCTACGTCTTATGATAGCAGTTAGTGAGCAAAATCGCAGAAGCCATTTCCATATATTTCATTTTCAAATGCCAGAGATCGATCACAAAATATTTTCAGAAACACACGAGCATCTGAGAGCGCTGTTGCTCTGAGCGGTGGCCCACAAGTCCCACCACGGGTGACTCCCGGATGAGGGGAAAAAGGATCCATGAAAAAACCCTGACCAGTGCCAGCGCCCAGCTGAATACAGACTTATTTCCACAGGATGATGGAAAAAAGGCACCTTCCTGAGAGCCAAATTCATTATAAATGCTTCTTTTATTAGTAGAAATTCCCATAACAACCTCAGCTCTTCCTAAAATAAGCAAGTTGTCGATACGAGGAAGATACTGTATATTACCTAAAACTCTGCCAAGCAATTCGGAGAACTTTTGGAGAAAGGGAAAAATATCATGATTTCACTATGTTTTGCTACTTTTAGTATTTTCTCATAAGTTGTTTTGCAATATTTTTACAATTGTGGTTTTGGTTTTGTAGTGGAACACATAAGCAAAAGTAATTAGGATTTACTACTAAGTAGAATTTTACATGAAAAGAAACTTTGCCAGAAAGATTCTTTGAAACAAGCTTATTTCATTAAAAAAAATTTATAATTAAAACTGGTTTATAATTTAAAAAAAGCCAAAACAAATCATGCCACTTTTCTCTGTAAATAGCAGATACACTTTTCCTCCCAGATGTGATGACAAAGTCAGTTTATATATGGGTGCATCATATCCAAAACTGCTTTTCAAGTTAAACGTAAAAAGAACAGAGTAAATAATAAATTTAGTTATTAACCTGTTATCCTCATATCACAAAACTGCATCCCAACCGTCTGTGCCTTCCACGGTGCCGACTCTCCCACAGGGACTCATGCACAACTTCTGGGAATCTAGAAGGTGAACAGGAGATTTAAAAATGATGACCCTTGTAGTGGGTTTCATAGGCACGCTCGTTCTTTACTCACAGAAACTGCCTTCCCTGAGGTGGAAAAAAATAGAACTGAATCTCTCAAGAAGACTTTTCTTCTCCTAAGAAAAAAATTTCTGTCTTTTAACGTAGCTTAAATCTTTGGGATAAGTATATGTATTAACAGAGAATTGCTTGCAACAATAAAAGCAGAGGCCATAGGAAAATAAGGCTACAGGTAAAACATAACTTAGCAATTACACCAATGAAGTCCACGATACACTTCTGCACTAAAGCTGACATTCTCACAAAATTTATGGTGCATCAGCAATGAAGCTCCACAGGATCAAGTCTCAGATCCTCGTAGCAAATTCTTTTCTGTAGTTTACATCAGCAGTGTTATGCTCTGTGCTAAAATTAATTTCTAAAATAGGAAGCCAAAACCAACCAAAGGCAAACCCTGATACTTAACAAACCCTAGTAAGTAGCAAAGAAAGAGACTTTCTCATACTAAGAATTAATATTTACCCAAGCCTGATCCAAAAAAAATGCATGGAAGTTCAGTGAAATTACTTAACCCAAACAGATCAATCAACCATCTCAAGATGGTTTACCTCCAAATATAAAAGGTCCATATAAAATATTATTATACTCCTCCTAGATAGTTATTGTATATTTGTTAATTTTTTAAAACATTGCTCTTTCTTTCAGAAAAGTTATTGTCCCATAGGAAGGATTAAAGCATCAACACATGGCAATTCAAATGTGCTTTAATCCAGTACCAGTTGATGAGAGCATTCAAAGTGCTTAAAGGAAGAAGCTTGCTTTAATTGTGCCCTCCTTTCTGCACATCACTGCAGTAGCACTTCAGGACACCCTGTTCACATCGAGACATGAATCACTGTAAGCAAGGAGGCCCATCAGTTCCTCAAAAGACATAAAAGGTGCAAAAATAGCTTCTGCAATTGAAGCAAGAACCACATTGGCAACCAGATGAATGTGGGTGGTCAGATAAGATTCTGTTGCTGCAAAGGGCAAATTATTAAGCAAATGCTATATTAATTTTCTTTCTGAAACTTTGTTCTTCTTGCCTCAAATCTGCCTTTTGCTGGCACTTAACATGACACTTGACAAGCTGTACTATTTTCAAAACTGAAAGCTTCACTGAAGCCAAAGATCATGATTGATTAAACACCGAGAGAATAGTGGCAGTGTGGAAAGAGGAAGAAAGGGAAGCAAGGGAAGAAAGGGAAGGGAGGAAGGGAGGAAGGAGGAAGGAAGGAAAGAAGGAAGGAAGAAAGAAAAAAGAATGGAAGGAAATATATATTCTATAAGATAATGAATAATTAACTATATGTATATTTCTAACAAACCAAAAAGCGCCTCCCTTGTGAATAATATCAAGTTATAATGCTTCAAAAAACCCCAAATTACACCTTGCAATATAATCTAAGCTAAAGTCAAGCATGTCCTCCTACAGAAAATAAATAAATAAATCACTGAGCTGCTTTGCACTCTGAGCAAAATTCACCCAAGGCATCAACGGGCCCAGATTCTATAGCTTTAGCTACATATAGGAAAAATTACTTGCACTATTCAGTCACTATGTTTGACAATCCCAGAGTCACAGAACTAAGAGGTAAGAAGAGGAAAGGAGAAGGTAATCCTGAGGAGGTCAGCGCTGATATCCACTCCTTCCAATGGTGAAGCAACTACAGGAGGTAGGTACCCAACCAACGGCCGGCCCAGAAGTCATCATCCCTGCCAACGACCTCCGCAGGCAGAACAGCAGGTGAGTGCGCCCCAGACAAGTCGTCACCGGGCAGTGTTCCCAGTTCCAACTCTGCTTTTCCAGTCTCACTTTCCAGGGCTGAAGCTACTGGAAGTAGAAAATGCTCATCTCCTGACAAGCATACGTATCCGGAATTTTAGATTACAGAAGATCCTTTTTCCTCAATAAGAGGATTCAAAAATTGTTTTCTGTCATATGACTTAAAATTCATGACTTCAATGTCCGGTTTTTCCCTAACAGAAAAAAGCAATGATAATGATGTTCTACTTATATTTTTACCTCACAGAAACTTCCAGGTAATTAGAGCAATTTTAAAACAAAGATCTCAATGATATTAACATGAAAGATATGACACCAATTTCTGAGGTTTTGCACAAATCATTTTGCTGCAAATTGGAATCAGTAATGGCCTCTATAAGGGAGGTGATTATGGGTACTATTATAATAAAGACATGGCGATAACAACTCAGAAAATTATCTTTGCATTAACTTTAAGCAAGTTTTTGGGCTTTAGTTTCTTCATAAACATAAAAGAAAACTGGCCCTGGCCAGGTGGCTCAGTGGATTGGATCACTGCCCTGTACACCTAAAAGTTGCAGGTTTGATCCTGGTCAGGTGGACAGGGCACAAAAAACTGGGTTGGGGGTTCGATCCCTGATTGGGGCACATAGGAGAGGCAATCAATGATATTTCTCTGTCTCTTCTCTTCTCTCTCTCTCTCTCTCTCTCCCCCCTCCAAAATCAATAAACATGTCCTTGCGTGAGGATTTTTAAAAGTAATAATAATAACATAAATAAAGAAAAGAAAACTCTCTCCCCACACAGCTCTTGAGAAGGAGTATGACAGCTCTGCTTCTGTTCCATAGAAACCAAAAGTTCGTGTAATACAATATTAAACAATGGAACAAAGAGAGAGATTTTCATTTCTTCAACTTTACCTTTAGGTTACTTGATTCATAAAAATCACCATGCAATGAAAATTCAATATTCAATAAAACCAAGAAGTTTTCAGAAAATAGTGTTAACAGACTTCATTAAATATCCTAAGGTTATGTAAAATTCATTCTTAAAAAGGAGGTAAAAATTACCTTTCACTTTACTAACCAAGTACAGACTAGTTCCTTCTATTACCTGCAGGTTTGTAGAAGAGTTCCTTAAAAACATTTTCCAATCCCCTCCCTCCTGTTTCTAGCCAATACTTGATAAGCTTGAGTATTATTGTTCTTATCCCAGTGGCTTCTTAGTCTTTCTACTCTTAGAAAAAAATTGTTGACATTAGATATTTATTCTTGAATGCTTACAGGTTATTATCACTAAATCACTAAGCTAAGCAAGGGTCATAGGTCACGTTGAGCTACGATTAGATAGAGGGATAGATGATAGATAGGCCAGCAGAGGGGGGTATTTTTAAACTACCCACTGTTGGCAGGACTCATTATTTCAATTCTGTCATTTCAAATTATTTTAAGAGAAGTTATGGTTTAATGATTTAAATGATTTTTTTCATGAATCTCACAAGAGGTTAAAGTTTTACTGGCAAACTTCTCATGGAAATATAAGTATCTTCCACCATTCTTGTTTTTCCTGAAGTTAAACAAATACACACTGGAGCATAATTTTAGTAAAAGAGCTGATGGTATAAACCAGTAACACTTTGGATGAGAGTTGTCACAGTTAAAAATAATAATTATTTGCAATAACTAACTCTATGAAAAATGGCAAATAAGATCTGAAAACAAATATGATCCTTATATTTCTTGGTTAAAAGGAGTGTTTAAGTGCGACATTTTAAAGAACAAATGCTACTGTTCATACATTAGAGAAGAGACATTTTTATTTTATAGAAGGTAGTAGAAGAGATTCAAAAGTAGTAGCTAAAGATGGGAAACAGGTGCTGAAAGGTAAAAATGCATGTTCAAGATACAATTTATCAATTCCACCATTTTTTTGGACAGAGGCATCTTCCCTTCCCTCCAAAAACAAGACTCTAAATGGACCCATCGATCCATGTTGCAGTGTCGAGAGTGGCAAGGTAAGAGACACCAGGGAGCTGGAGAGAAGGCAGGAACAGACTACACAGATGCACAAACTCACACATACACAGACATGCAAATATTTTGATCAGCATGATGACTATATGGAGGTAAAGGTTGGGATCTGGTTTGAAATGTAAAAATGATTAAAGAGATCCAAGTGGGAAAAGTGTTAATTTTGAAACATTGGGCAATTCATTACTGAGACAACAAGGTAGAAGACTCTGAAAAGTCAAAAATGTGAGTGGGAAAAAGGATTTTTCACAAGAGTTGGCTTGGGCGAAATTCACCTATTTTGCCATAATTGTGTAGGATTCTGGTCCTACAGCTATCTGTAAAAGTAAACCAGACCTACCTTTGACCTATTATTGCTTCAGTCAGTGCTGGAGCACAGAAAAGAGACAAATGAAAGCATCACGTAAATCAATACTACTGAAAACAAAGAAGCAGGTACATGTGAATTAGTGATTGTAACTTAAGCCTCCTTAACTGGGGTTTCTAACTATTTCATGACATGTATTGAATGAATGCCTACTATGTGCCGCAAAATGGGCTAAGTTTGTAATATACAAAAAGTGAAAAGGCAAGTTCTGCATCGAAGAGCTCAGAACCTGCAAGGGAGACATTTTGAACACGTAAGTTCAACAAAGTGCTTTGACATAAATGTGAAAACAGAACAGGGAGACCACAAATCAGGAACTGGTCAGTCCTATCAAAGAGAATTTGAAAAGGCTTTCAGAGAGGCAATGACACTGAGCAAGTCTTTAAGGAAATCTATGTATGCTAATATACAAAAGTACACAGTTCTCCATTTTAGATTTAGTGATAAATACATTTGTCAGGTGACATAAAAACATGACTATCATTGCAGTTTCCCTCTAGTGGTATATACTTTATTTTAGTGAGGTAAAATGCTGGTTCTTAGGGATGCTTAGGGAATAAGATGTTCTAGTTAAGAAAACCTCATGGTTAGGTAAAGACCAAAGAGGAAATTTTTGTTTGATCACCTGTTAGCAATTATTTTCCACAGTACATTAGCCTTCTCCTTGAGTTAATTAGTCTCCTGAACATAATTTCATCCTTCTTTGATGATTCGGGATAGTCCAGTGCTCTCCAGTCCTCACTCTCATCGGGGCTGTGATCACTGCATACTAGCAATGCAAACCCATCCCCACAAATGTTCTTAAACACATGCCATGTTTTCCAAGACCACTGTTGTAACTGATATTTGTTTTCTTGACAACATATTTGACATCAAACAAGTCATACCTGACTAACTTACTAAGGAGCAAATGTATTACTGCCCACTTCAATCATCATTAGTTTTGAGCTCATTCTAAATCATACAGGGCATGGTTAGTATTGTCAAAGATTTCTGAAATCATTAATCCATCAGCCAACTAACAGAGGAAAAGGCTGAGAACTGGAGAAGTCAAAAGACTTGCTTAAGGACTCACTAGTCATGATCCTGGCTCAGGACCAGAGCTTAGGTCTTCAAACTTTCAAATCAATTATTTTCCACTATCCATCCTACTTCCTTTTATTTAAAGTCGTTTTTTTTTAACCTGGCCTCACTGCTGAAACTGATTGAGTAAAGGAATGAAAAATAAAACACAGATGGTACTGAAGTTAGGTGAGCAAGACATGTATCATCCATATTTTAAAGCTAATCAGTCCAAGAAACAAAAAATAATGGTAGTTAAAAAACAAGGCTTCATTGAACTATCAGTTTTTATAGAAAATAAGATAAGTTCAATAAAAATTTTAATTTTTCCAAGATGAGTTCATGGTAGCAATAACTGCCAAAATATTCAAGTTCTATAAGTAGTACATTATTTAATATCCAAAACAGGCACTAGTGCTCCTGTGGAACGGGGTGTGTGGCCTTGTTTCTGCAAAAGGACAAGGCCAATGAGATGTTTCATAGAATTGAACATATTTCTTGCTTTCTCACTTGTGATACATTTTTATTTTTATTTCCCTTCTTTTCAATCCTCTTTACTCTATCCCTTAGTGTTGTTATGGCTGGTAAGTAAATACTCCTTGACAAGCTATTTTAAATACTTACTGTTTAACTAAATATTTGGAGGATAAAACCAAAGGAGGACTGTTTGGCTACTCTAATGAGACCTATGCCATAACAAAGTCACAACTCCGACGTATTGTTTCTCCAGTTTCATCTTTTGCAGTGCTTATGTTTACTATTTGGTTGCTACAGGTATACATAAACAAGATCAGGATTCTTTCTCCAAGTTTTCTTTTTCTCCTGGATATGCCAAGATTAGCATGAAGAAAACACCAAAGTTAACTCTGGATTATGTAAACAGAAAATGAAGAAATCAAGTAATAAAATATGCATTATATTTGTAAGTATACATAACACAGGCTGACCTTCCCTGAGAAAAGGCGATCTCTTAGGAAAGAAATGCCTCCCACATCAATGTAAATAATACCAAAAACAATAAAAGCATGGCTGAAACCTTGAATTGCATCCCATACTTCACGCTACAAGTGATTCTCAGATGCAGTGGAAAAGAATTGTCCTCAGTCTTCCTACATTAGGACTATACACAATAAATACCCCTCAAAAAAGAAATCAAGGCGAGGCCTATGACATATAATCTAACCACACAGGCATAACCACCTCTAATAACCAAGCTGCTAAAATAATCAATTCTCTCTCCTCTTTTGAATATTTTGACAGCATGGGGAAATTAACCCATAGGCCACTGAAGAGGAAGACAACCTCAGTAAATCAAAGAGAAAAATCCTGACTCAGCACCAATCCAGGATTGGTGTTGAGCGATAGAGCGAACAAATGACACTGTACTATCTATCCCTCAAGACTTTAGAAATGAACATAAAGCTAGCACGCAGAAAAACCCCTGGACGTCAGTTATTGCCAGAGTTCCAAAAAGCACGTGACCAAAAAGGGCTTGAACAACCAGGCAAGACCTGACAGAGGCCAGTGCTTCAAATGGAAGCCATGCTTCAGCCGCAGGAAGGAAGCAGAAAGGCTTCCTTATGACCTGTGCTTCGAGGTTGCTCAGGGACTCCCCTGGCACACCGTGAACTCTGACAGGCATTCATATTTTCAGCTTCATCTTAGAATGTCTCCTTGCCTACACAGTTTAAGACTAGAAAAACACTCAAGTCTCAAGCAAGGGTTTTTAAGGTCTTACTGGGCAAACTGTCAGAAAAGTCCAGAATTCCATCTACCAGTCCATGATTCAATCAAATCACATCTTTTCCACAGCTTATATACTAAAATGCAATGAAGTAAAATATTGTCGAAAAGCAAATTTCAATATTTACTTGAGTTTGAATCCAGATACTGTTGCCTCATTTACCAAATACATATGTTTATATAGATTTATATATTATTAAATATAAATATATGTAATTTAAGTCCATTTTAAGGACACTTAACAACTAGGAACTAAGAATAATGTGCGCATGTAAAATTCACAAATGAAGAAGACACAATTCATGCCTTCAAAAAGCTTAATGTTCAGTGGGTGAGAACACACACACACAATAAGCTGTAAAAGCAACAGAGGCATAAATGGGAGTACAGAAATGAGAGAAACGAAAGGTTACTTGGGCATGCTGCATTTAAGGAACACTATTTTAGGTCATGAGGGAAGGCTAGGATTTGACAACTAGAAATGCAGAGAAGTACATAATGTGAACACATCACTGTGTGACAAGGAAGGGCAAGGGGTGTTGGAGGAACAGTCAGTGTGCCTGGAACAGTCAACACTGGGGCAAAGGTAGGGGGCAGAGGAGGAAAGGCTGTGCCAGACCCTGGAGGAACTCGATTAGGTTGGCAGTGAGAGCCACCAGAGGTTCCGAGCAGAAGACGGCCACAATCACAGAGACATATTAGAAAGTTCACACTTATATCTCATCTCTTTCCTTCCCTTTTTGGGGGCCAACTCCTGCCAAGGTGTAGCCTGAAAAACAATCAAATCGAGCGTAAGTTTGTTTTAAGACAAAGGTTTGAAGCTAAGGGGCAAAAGATACGAGAGATGATTAATAGAAACAATTCTTGGAAAAGTGAGGAAGGAAAGGGAACTCAAAAAGCGTAGATTAAAGGATCAGTTTCAGTGGAAAGAATGACAAATGTTCTGTTTTAGACTAGAGGGAGGGAAGAAATAATAAAGCAAGATAACCTTTTAGATAAAAAAGAAAGTGAGAAGTTCCTTAAGATGTTCTTAGCCTGCTCAGAAGACTGGAAGGCTGGTCCTGTGCTGGGAGGGAAGGAGGCTAGCCTGGCTGAGAGGTGTGATGAATGTAAACAGCCATTCGTCCTGAGTGATGAGTGCACAGACAGTCTTAGGTAGACCACTTTTTCTCTTTGTGCTATTTAAAAATGACATTCGTAAAATTTATCTAAGTTAATAAATACATACACATAACATACTATCACAGTATATCAAATAATATAATTAAATACAGAAATTTATGTTTTATTTTTCAATAAAACTCTGAAGATGAACTACAAACCACTATCTATAAACAGTATATTTAAAACAATAAAAAAAAACTCTTTTGTATCCTGTATTTTTACAGCTGCAGAGGTCTTCTTTATACTATGGAATGTAAAAACTGATCTATATTAATTTGTAAAATGTTACTGAGTTTTAGAAGATCAAACTATTAGTTAGTATCTGCAATGCAGATTCCTTGCCTATTGAATCAACTACTTGTACTCAACTACATATGGAATGTACTAGAAACTAAAAAGCCAACTGAATGTCCCACGGGACGTAGGACAGTGGCTGGCAGAGTAGAAAGTCAAAAGATATTTGTCAGCTGAGTGATTGAATGAACAGATAAATATGAGTAAGTGAATCAATGAACTAATGAATGCTGTGAATATACCCTATGTGCGTACAGCACTTGAGAAAACACTCTTCTGGCTTAATGACTGAAAAAAAGCACCACACCCCCTCAGACGTGGAGTGTGGAAGGGCTCTTAACAAGTCCAACATCATACCCAACGAGCAAGGACACGGAAACCCTTTGGGACTAAGTGACTGATGGAAGTGGACTTTGGGAAAGCTGAGCAACCCTAAACCTCAAAAAGGATTCATTTTAGAATTTCTAGCACCTTTTCATCTACCACACAGAAGAAGAAACATTTTGTAATTTTGAAATGTTATAAATGTATGTAGAAAAAAATCTTAACAGAAATGTGTGTTTTTTTCACTGAATAATAAGTTTAAACATCCAACTACTTTATCCTTTGTTAAGGATCTCAACTCAATATAGTGACTAAATTAAGTGATTAACAGTTAGACTTAAATCTCTTTACTCAAAATCTGAACAATAAACAATTTAACTCTGACTCTCCAATTTCTCATTCTTTCTTTCCTGCCTCCTTAGTGACTGGCATTGTCATTTTAATTGCTAAAGACCTGTGATGTTTGATGCTGATTCTATTTACACGGTGGGGCAAAAGTAGATTTACAGTTGTTCGTATGGAATATAATACAATAACTAATAAATAATAATACAAGAATAAACTCTGTGTTTCTCCTACTCACAACTGTAAACCTACTTTTGCGCCATGCTGCTTACTTTTTCCAAACATATAAATGTGAAGACGACTGAAAACCAAGGGAAAAGAAAGGTGACTCTTGGATTAGAACGTGAAGCACTGAAGCAATGCTTCAGCCACAAACTCTGTCTCTGCCCTGAGTGGTGGGCAAGACGAGGAGGACAATGCTGATCTCAATGGCCCTCGAGATATAAAAACTCATCCCTTGAAGTTGCTCATGAATATTCCCACCTTTTGTGGTCTCAGTGCACATTCACCTTACTGACTGCCAAGATGCTGGCCCACTTGCTAACTTGAAGGGCAGAATAGGGTATAGTATTTAAATTACCAGTCAGACCACCTAGGTTTAAAGAAATCATGAATTAAGCGTTTACTAGCTATATGGCCAGGAACATGAAATCTTAGTATAAAGGAAGTAACAGTATCAAATATCACCTACCGATCTCATTTAATTGTGAGACTTCCATGAAACACAATGAGTTCAATGAACCCAAAACACTTAGCAGATAGTGCCTGGCACATGGCAATTATTCAGTTATTATCCTGGTTGTCATTATTATGGGTTACAACTGCCCTCAGAGACTTAGCCTGGGTGTTGGTCACCTCAATTCTGAATGGTATCAGGATATAGAGCCAACCTAGGGTTCAAGGCAACTGCACAGGATGACAATGGCTCGCTTAAGCCTGCCCTGAAACTAACCTAAGCCCTTGAATCTAGGTTGAGATCCTCATGCACACGCCAGGCACCAAAATGAAGGCATACTGGTTGCATTCCTCTACAGGAAATTTCCTTACACTAATAGCTGCTATGGACTGAAAGTTTGTGTCCTCTCAAAATTCACATACCGATACCCTAGCCCCCAGTAAGGCTACATTTGGAATGGGGCTCCCAAGGAAGTAACTAAGGTTAAATGAGGTCATGGGGTGGTGCCCTGATCCCATAGGCTCAGTGTCTTTGTAAGCAGAGACATCAGACGCCTCTCTCCCACTTTGTCTCTCTGCACGCACACAAGGAAGAGGTGGGGTGAGCACACACTGAGGTGCTGGCCACCTACAAACCAAGAGAAGAGGCCTCTGAACGAAACCAAACTTGGTGACACCGTGATCTTGGAATTCTAGCCTCTGGAACTATGAGAGGTATTTTTCTGTGAAGCCACCAAATCTGCAGCTTTTTTTTAAATGGCAAACTGAGCAGACTAATATAATGTTTTAATGCAATTTAACAAAGTACATAAAATTGTTGAGATGAGGGAGAAAAGGTACGAAGAAAAAATATTGGATTTTGAGTCAGGAAATCCATATTTCTGTGCTAGTTCTAATGCCTGGTAGCTGTGTAATCTTAGACAATTTATTTAATCTTTTTGATCTTTCTTCTTCCCTCAGAAATGAAAACAATTTCATCTTAGTTGTTGTAACCAGGATGCCTGTCATGGTAGGTACTCAATAAACTGATTTTTAAAAAAGATGATGGGATGAAGGGGAACTCCTGTGAGGGAGAGAATATGATAAAGATGTTCCAGCTCCTAATTCTCCATTACTACCTAAAGGAAAACATTGAAATAGTCATGTTGTGCTTAACTCCATCAACATTTAGGAAATATTTTTTAAGGGCCTGAATATTCACTTTTTATGGTGTTATTAGTGAGGTAATTTTTTTTCAGTGTTCTAATCAATAATTTATCAAAAGAAATTGATAATGACTCTATACCACATTCCCCCCCACCAATTCAGTGGTTACCAAAATATGCACTGGTTGCCACTATGGACAAGGCAACATATCTATTCTATTTAATTTAGCATTAAAAAGGAGCCATGTGGTTTACAGTTTTTAATTATCTATTTAAAGTGAAAGTTCCTAGGAGAAACTGATGTGGTGTCAGCAGCAAGAAGAATTTTATTCTTACTGAAAACTGGTTTTAAGGATGCATTTTAAGCCTATTAAGTGTTTCTCTTTAGGTTGGCTGCTGGAAAGCCAGGGCCTTAATTTGGGGCCTTCCTCCAGGAAGTATCCAGGCCTTCCTGGCATGGATTTTGATCATGAGCATCGTTTTAAGCTTCAAGTACTATGCCTACTCTTATTTGCTATCATATTCACACTTACTAACACGCACACATACACACCGCAAGAACAGGGACTGTTCCAAAAGACAGAATGAATGTAGCTGGGAACTGTTTCCAAAATTGAATCTATATGTATGTCAATAGTGTTCGGTCAGCAAAACTGTGAAATCTAATCGGTTCGATGTATACAAAAAGAAATGGGAAAACTACCCAAATATTTGTCTTTTCCTTCAGCCTTCCACTGTATCGATTCCAAGGAAAGAAAGGATTTCATAAATATAACAGAAAAGGTACGTATAATACAACTCAAGAGAAACATTCATTATTTTCCTTCTCTAAGGAATTGCATGTGAATAATAAGGAAATAATATGGTCAAATTATATTATCTTTGAGACATGGTCAAATTTCCAGCTACTGTCAAGGCTCAGCTGCACACATGGTAAATGCATCTGACATATTCTTGGACACAGACGACTTACACTGGCAGATCCCACACGCAGATCCTGTGCGGTGCATTGAAGGGGTTGGATGAACGTTATTTTATTTGTTGAACAGTATAAAATCAGATTTGGACACATGTACTTTAACAAGTTTAGAGTCCACTTAATCAGAAAGCCTTTTAAGTCCCAATTCAACCTCTACTTTTAAGGTAGAAATATCAAGGATCCTAAATGTTACTAAAATTTTAAACAGCAAATTAGAGTCTGAACAGCATTTCACTGCCATTTTGATGACCAATTATATGTGACTTAATTTGACCTGTTGTTTTCAAATAAATCCAAATGCTAGAGAATATGTGTTCGTGACTCATAATTTTGGATTTCAGTCAGCATTGATCAGTATCCGATATGAGCATTTTGTCTTTATTTCTGTGTTCTTCACACCCATATAAGTAATTTGAAGAACACAATTTAAACCATGAGACCAGAAATAATTCATCTTGAAAAATATTATGATAGATATATATACTGGGATGAGCAAAAGTAGGCTTACAATTGTGAGTGCGAGAAACACAGTTTGTTCTTGTATTATTATTTATTCTTTTGTTATATGAACAACTGTAAACCTACTTTTGCCTCCCCTTACTTTTTATATATATGTATGTGTATACATATATGTACATGTATATATATGCTTTTGCTTCAGCTTTGAAAGCATTTTGCTAAAATTTGCATGCTTACAAATGGTCTTAATTTACATGACATCCATTGACTGCACATTTACTGATGTTATTTGGAATCTCACTTTCATTCTCTCTGACATATCAATGGGAAAAGAATTTGCTTTAAAAATCTTGTTAAGAATTCTTCTTGAGCACATATTCTCATTAAAACAAACAAAAGTAGAGAAAAGCAAAAACAATTAAGCAAATTATAACACAGAGATTAACAAATTAAATATTTTATCATATTGTCTGACTTATCAGGCTTGCCCTGATTTCATTAAGGGT
Source organism: Trachops cirrhosus (assembly GCA_028533065.1). Taxonomy (NCBI): domain Eukaryota; kingdom Metazoa; phylum Chordata; class Mammalia; order Chiroptera; family Phyllostomidae; genus Trachops; species Trachops cirrhosus. The sequence continues at coordinate 175,287,891 of CM052541.1, forward strand.
CTTAGACAAGTTTTCAGAACTAATTTTATTGCAGCAACTGCTCTCTGCTTTTAACAAGGGTGTAAATTATTTGAACAAGCAGATGATAATATTTCATTTAATCAATAACTAGCAATATAGTACAGAGAAAAAATAGTTTTGATAATGTCTGGCATATGTGCATTATTTTATTTTTCAAAGCTTATCATTTCAGCCCCATAATATCCTCCCCATGTAAGATGAAGATGAGGAAACTGAGACTTAGGTTAAACAATTGTCTGGGCAATCTCTCAAAGATGACACAATCAGTGAGTAGCTCCCTGGCCCTTGTCTGCCAGCACAAAGCTATATCCTTGGACTACATGGGTCCTATAAATCTCTTAAGGTAGCACGAGTGGGATGGTAGGCCTCCCCTCTACCGTGGACCACCCTCTTGGGTGGTTTCCCTCACTTTCTCAGAGCTTGAATTTCCTCATATGTAAATTGGGAGTAATAAATGTGGTGGCCCAACTTTTACACCACTCTCTCGGTGAGCCAAAAATTGAGATGACGTGTGAAAGTTGGCTGCCAATTTTAAACCACCAAATAGTTGATATTCTCTTGTTGTTGTTAATACTAATGCACAAAGCCATTTTGCTACTCAAGAAGCTAAAACAGAAGAAACAAAAAGGCCTGAGCCTCCCTAATACTTCCAACTTCGCCGAGGACCCTCAGCAAGTTTTAGTAATACAGTGACCAATCAGAAAGCTGTTACACAGCTTTATGGTTAATCAAAGTCAGCCAAAACCTTCTGCACACATACAGCAGCAGCAAACTCACATTCATTTTGTTCATTAACCAGTGAGCTTCCATTGACAAAGGGCCCTCGAAGCCCGGGGTAGGACTCTCGACGTGGGAGTCCTGCCGAGCTGCAGTGGGAAGACCTGTCAGCGTCAGGAAGGCTTGCTGCTCCCGAGTGTGGGCATTGCAACATCTCCAACCCAGAAGCGAAGAAAGGCATGATGTCAGTTGGGCCTGGAACATTCTATATCAGACATTTACTTTCAGTTTAGTAAGTGGGAGGTGAGGCATGAAAAAAATCCACCCGGATCGTTTTCTTATTTGGGGGGGGCAGGGGAATCATTAACACCCTTAAAGCCCCTGAAATATTCACATTTGCTCAGTGATACCCAGTCCAGAAAAATGGCAGGGCTTTGCCCTTGAAGACACCTGGCACATTCATGCTTCATGTTTGTCTGTATTTTGACCATAGCCATTTTGACTGTTCTGGTCCCTTCTCTTCAAACTAGTTAACAATAAAATCCCTTTCTCAGAACCTGGAGATAAGTGCACAGCAGGAGGGAAGAAACCGTAGAATAAATAAGCCTGTGGGGAACCTTACTTCATTCCCTGCTACCATGACTTGTTTCATAAAATAGACCTTCCTTCCTTTTCTCCTCAGGGAGAAAGGGGAACAAGCTGGAGATCCTTACTCATAAGGGGAAAAAAGCAAGAGAAAGAAAGCAATTTAGACATAGCACTCAGAACCAGAAAATACAAGCACATCATACGGGAAACTTCTATAAATAGTACCTCCTCACCGAGGGTTTACTGCAAATGGAGGGTGTTCACATTGTCAGCCTGTTTTCTCTGACAGCGACATCTCAAAGAAAGCTTCAAATGACTCCACTGCTACCTGGCTTAACTTCCGTGAGACAAAAATAGGTCAGAGTGTAAAATAGTTACATTTGAAAGTTCTGGGCGGTAACTTTTTTTTATTTTTTAGGGATTAATTAAATGATCTACATAAGTAAACCCAAACTGAATTAACATATTTGGTTCTAAGTTGTTTCACAACCTACATGGACCAAACAAAACACTTACCGATAGTAATGAATCAAATACTTTCTTTAAGGAGTCGGCAATCAGGATTTTAAGGTAACATAGGTACACATCATTTAGGTAGTAAATACAGATGATGTCACCCAAAATTGTAAGCAAACGGTTAGTCTTCTTGAATAACAGTTTTCCCATTGTGTACGTAAGTACTTGGTGTGCCCAAATAGTACATACGCATATATCTGAAAAAGTCTTCCCTTTGCTTCTGAGGTAGTGATTTTAAGTTAAGCAGAGTATTGTAAATAATTGCAGCAGGCTCCTAGGGAACAATAGGTGCTGCCTGTCAAACATGAAGGAAGAGTTTCGTCCTCCCGAGCAGCCACAAGAAATTCTCCCCTCCTTTGATTTGAGTGGTGAGGAGAGGGACAGGGGAATCTCTTGGCGCTGCCACTACCATGAAAGGAGACAGCATAGTGACAAATCAGATACACAGGGAGGACGGAGCCAGAAGAAACCCCACAGAAGAAACCAGACCCTGAAGGCTCACAAGTCTCTGGATCCAGCCTCTCCTGAAAGCACGCTACGTTTGGACCACTGAGAACCATGAGCCTTAGCATTTCTGCGTTTGCCTTAGAGAGTTTGAGTCAGGGTCTCTGCTCCCTGCTATCAGAGACGCCATACAAACGCTGAGACTGAAACACACTGGTTGGCATTTCTCACTTCCCAGATCGACCACACATCCAGCACAAAGGCATGAAATCAAAAACCAGGAAGGTTGAACAGTCTTTGACCTGGGTTGCAAATTTCTGCCTAGCCCACTCTGTCAAAACAAGGAGTAATGCTGCTTGTGACTGCTCAGGGCCAAGGAAGACCCTAGGAAGACAGTGGAAGTACATGCACTCTGAATTTAAGCTGGAACTGGGTCTCAACTCTTACACACCATTCACCAGCCATACAAACTTGATTCAATTACTAATACTTTTAGCATCTGTTTCCTCATCATAAAATGAGCACAACAACAGCTCTATGCCAGCAGGCTGTTGTGAGTTTTAAATAAGATACTGCATGCAAATAGTTCAGGATGATATCTGGCTCTAATAAATACAAAGTACTGGTATTTTTTTACAGACACCAGCAGAGTTAAATTTTCAGCAGCTTTAAATAAAGTCAGACATTATAGTTACAAAAGTAGGTAGGTATTTGACGTATATTTTTTAACCTATAAGGATAACAAGCATATCAAATTGGCGGAAAGTGGTTGTTTGACTTTGCTTGTATTCAAGGACCTGTGAATACATGTGTGAATGTCTGTAGATTTTGTCTCAGTAAAGATGTAACTTAAAGCATGAGAATATTAAAAAGCTAAACTGGTTTTAATGCTTTTTCATAAAATAAAAATTGTTAAATAAAATATTATACGTGTTATATGTGCAATATATATTGCACACACACGCACATAATGACAGAATGACAGGCCATAAAATGTAACTCATTTCTTGGCTTGTCAGCAGGAAAGCCGTTCAGGCCCCCAGTGCTGCCCGGGGTCCCTGAAAGAGAGATGAGAATATGAATCTTGTCAACCTCACAGAGGCGCTCCTCTGAGAGGTGCTATAACACTAAGAAAAGGGGAGAGAGAACATCAGGCATCATCATTTCTTGGAAAAATTGGATATTCATACTGTTATTTGCATCCTCTGGTCCTATAGAACAGTGACTAAAACTCAGTGAGCTTCCGGCCCTTAGTGGGCAGCTTCAAGATCAACAACTTATTTGGAATATTAACATTTGCTAAAAGTGTTCTCCACGCCCCCAACATTATAAACGTTCCAAACTTCAGAGTTCTACCAACTAATTTCTATAACGCGCTCTAAAACTGTAATTAAAGTTCAAGTGGTGAAGTAGCAAACTAGTGACATCAGAAGGCAGGGAAGCCTCTGGGCTAAGATCTAATTAGTGGGAGAAAACTGTCCTTTTACAGGCTAGCAAGAAGCTATCCACCCATACCATGCCCCTAACAGGGACCCCGCACCACTGACATCACTTAACGCCAATGAACAATAAGTTCTCTTCGAATGCAGGTCAAGTTGCTAAAGTCTATCTCCCCCCTGGCCCAAATGTTAAAAACGTTATTGTTGCCCAAGAACTTTCCCAGAAATTAGATGAAGCAGCAAATATTTTCCCTTTACTGCAGATGAGTGTCTGGGTTACAGCACAGCTGGGTGGCATCGGAAACCATTAAAAGTGTCTGCAACCGACTGGTGTGAGAAGTGTCACAGTGGCTCACCGCTCTCGGAGGCACTGAACCCGGAGACGGAGCATCACCCCATTCAGCTGCTGAAGTGTGTCTCTATTACTGCGATTTTTAGATACTCATCAACATTCAATTAGCATCCATGATATAATGTTAGTCATTATTAACACTTACTAAGCACCTCTCTGCCTCTGCTATGAGAAGTGCAGAATGCAAGTTTAATAAGGTGGGAATCACACTGCCAGATGGCATCTTCACTTGATTTATACTTCCCTATTAGACATCTGACTCCTTTTCTGAGCAAATCAGCTCAAGGCTTTTAAGTGTTTGTCCTTCATTTTTATAAATGTCCAACATGAATAAATTCATGTATGGGAACTTACAAAGGAACACATTTTCTACTTAGAGTGATAAGTATCTATTTGATGAGAAAAGATTTACATTTGTTAAGATTAAAATTTTAAACCAGATGAAAAAGCCTTAGAAATGGCTTCCTTTTAATATTCTGAGGGATGATAAGGGAAACCAAGGGGAGAATTTGGGAGATTTAGTGGAAGGAATCCCCTCAGTGCATGGAAAGTATTAATGTATTGATGTCTGTGGAAACAGTTTAAAGAACAGGCTACCTTTTCTGAAACTGTGAATATCCTGCTTTGGTACCGTTACTCACTGGACTAACCACAGGCAACTCCGATGGCCCAGGAATTGTGGCCTCTCCCAGAGACAATAGCTTTAGAGGCAATGTACGTAAGTTGACCCTTCGTTGCTTCTTGATGTTAATGGGTATATAATGACATTTCTTGACCAAACCTGATTACATAGGGGTCATTATGTAGAAACCTCTACATTTTGAGCAAACAGGATGGCAGGAGCCCCCTCCGTGTGCAGCGTGCAGAACACACTCACTTAGCCTGCCCGGGGAAGGATCATCACAATGGCTCACGCGGGGCTTGGCCTGTCCTTGCCTCCTGTTCTGATGCTTCCTGCAGATCGGAAGGGAGGGCCTTCCCCAAGGTCTCACAAGCATGAGGTCAAGGCAGTGGCCAGTATCAATGTAAGTGGGTACAGGGGGTACAAACAGGCACAGATATAGGTAAAGGTACTACCACAACATGAAAAGAATGCCAGATTCAAGCAAATATCAGCACACTTTAAAATACTTTCATGTTAACACTGAAACAATATTTTTACAGTTGAGAAAGTTAGATAAGACCAAAGGTCACAAAGATAGTAAATGCCAGGGACAGGATTCTATGCTAACTCTTTTTTACTTTTTTTTACTCTAGAACCCCCAAAATTTTCACTGATCCACGGCATCTCTCAACCAGCACAATAATTCCATCATCCTGCTTTTATATTATATTTGTGTATATGTATATATTTGTATTTATGCATATAAACTTATGTATAACATGTACTATTAAAATGAAAATCTTAAAATGAAAAGATATGAACGTTAAATCCACGGCCTTTCTCAGTTATGATTTTATAGATGTCCCCAGCGCAGGCCTTCTGTTCAGAGGGGTCAGAGGAGGAAATTCGGGGGAAAAGGTCTACAGGAACAAGTATAAAGGACACATGGACAAAAACTAGGGGCGGGTGGAAATGGGAGGGAGATAGGGAGGGCTGGGTGGGTGGGCTGGGATGGGAGTAAAAGATAGAAAATTGTACTTGAACAACAATTAAAACAAAAAATAAATAATAACTGAAGATTTTGATCTCTCATGCACCTAGGGATGCATCTAGCTTATTCCTATTCCTCTTTAAATCTAAGAATATCCCTCCTCTCTTAAGGTATCCAAGTCCTCTTCTGCGATCCCACAGGACAGGCATGTAGCAATGGTCCATCCCACTGTGTCACAGAGGCCCTTGGAGGCAGGGATTCCATCTGTATTTGGTAATGTACCACCAGTTGCTAAAACAAACAAATTCCAAAGTACGCAATGGCTCATTCACAACAGCAGTCTGAAAGGAGTGTCCTGAAGGGTAGGTGGCTCCCCTCTTGGGGTAATTAGAGAGCCCAGGCTCCTTCAACATTCTGGCTTCACCGTCTCCAACAAGGATCCCACCACGATTATCTGCCTCAACCCGGCAAAAGGGGGAAAGGATGGAGGGTCACCCAACGGAAGGTTTTACTAGTCAGGCACTGAAGCTGCAGATAGCACTGCCACCCACAGTACATTCACTAGAACTTGGCCACATGGCTTATCCAGCTGCAGGGGAGGCTGGGAAGTGCAGTCTGTGAGTTCCAGAGCAGGACACGGGTTTGGTGAGCAGCCAACCAGTCCCTGCCACACTCATGTTAGAAACTGCAGAGGTGCTTTCTGGTCCACGGACAGAGTGACCAGGACACCCAAGTCTTGGCCACACAGTAATAAAGGGGAAAATATACTATATATAAAGCATATACTATTTAGATCTAATTCACTTAAAATTCTCTACTTCACTCCTTGCCTTCCCTCTCCTGATATATCCAAACCCAGTAATAAGGATGAAAAACTACATTACCAAGAAAAAAAAGGAAAGTATCATAAGCAAAGCCCAAAGTGTCAAAAAAAAAATAAAAAGAAAGAAAGAATCACCCCATAAGGGAATAAAACAGAGATGGAAGAAACATGAACAGAGAAAGAATTCACTCACAAAACATAATAAAAAGATACAGAGAACATGACCAAGTCTAGTTGGGCAATTTACTTTGGAATTTTACAATTTTCTAACACTACGAGGTAGTTTTCTGTAGCTGAGCTAGATTTTACATCATAAAACTCTGATGTTGATGTTTAATGCCTAAGTAGCTTAAAATCAGTTGAGATTACAAATGGATCAAATGCATGGATGACAAAGACACATAAAACTTTTGTTTCAAGTCAAGTCACTGAGTATACACCAAGCATGAATGCACGGTCTTTTAAAGCCATCATATAAAAAAAACTCTGTAGTATGTAAAGTACTTTGAAAAAGTCTACATTTGACTAAGCCAAGATCGCTAGTGCATTTAATTCTTCTGGAAAGAAACATATCAAGGATAAGTTTAAGCTCCATTAGGAAACTAAGTGCCGATGCCAGTGTTTCATCATCCCCTGGAAGTTTCCGGTGATGAAATGCTAGGGATAGTGAGCCAACCCCAAGGATCCCTGTCCTCCAGGGGAAGTTGCTTCACTACACAAACTCTCAAAATAGGTCTATTTCTACTATTTTTCTGACTGTATTTTAAAAGAGAAATGACATAAGTTCTGCAGATGCTGGTGAAATAATTACAGTTGCATGGCATATAATTAGTTGAAGAAGAGGCTAAAAAAAGACTTCACCTACACTACATGTGGGCACAGAGGTAGGATTAACCGTGCAACTACTGTTGTCTGTATCTTGCACAGATATAAATAGCACTGAGGAAAAACAAGTACACACACATGCACACACACATAACACAGAGAGAAGATACTCTTCCTAAACTCAGGAGAGCACAGACGCCCACATGGAAACTACACTCGGTAGTTATTGTCACCGCTTAGGTGTGCAGCAAACATCGGGATGGAGCAAAAACAGATGGGGAACAATGAAGTGATTCTTCCTTTCCTATCACCCATGGCCACAGTGCCCTTGCCCAAGTCACACAGAAGAAACCTCTCTTCTTTGGTGACTGTGTGTGTAGAAATGTTGTCCCTCCATGCACCTGAGTCCTCAGGGTAGAAAGTTGGAAGTACTGGGAAAGGAACCAAAGTCTCTCATTTTCATCTAAACTTTTGTTGAACTCATAAAGGTTGCAACTTTTAAGCTCAAGGAGCTCTTAAGTATGAATATCAAAAGATATTGTTACCTGTTTTCACAATCTCCTTTAATTATGTTATGACATTTCAAACAAGTTTCCGATGATACAGTGCAGCAAACTCCAGTTCAAACTTTCACTGCCCATGGAACCATACACTGGTTTATTTTTAACCAGGATGCATAAATTCTAATTGGCAGGATCTGCTCACAGCTTAAACAATGGCACCTTAGTGGTACAGATTTCAAAGGACTTGGAAAGAATTATAAGTGAAGACTACACAAGGCTGTGTCTTGGCCAGCACCACTCAATTTCAGAAGGAAATTACATCAGTACTAAAGCAGATCGACTGTCCCACAAAGGGGGTTTTAGAAGGTATGTACAATGATAGTTAACACTCTACTGGTCTAGCCTAATACCAGGATAAGTTTTAGAGCATCAAGGTTCATAACTCTAGTCCACTCAGGGCCAGGAAGGCAATAAAACCGTGTGGAGTGGCGTGGGGGAGAGTAGTATCGGAGAACCAACTGAAGAATGAATGTGCTGCTTTCCTGTGAATTTAACATGAATGGACTATTCGTGCCACACCGCCACCCCCACCCCTGCCACCACCACCACAATTCACATGTGGAATCCTAGTCCCTGATGGGATGGTATGACAGGGTAGAGTCTTTGGGAAGTAACTAGGTCATGAGGGTGGAGCTCTCCTGCTAGGATTAGTGCCTTTACAAGAAGAGACCCAAGTGCTTGCCTCTCCCCTCTCGCTCTGCCACCTGAGGATACAACAAGAAGATGGCCACTGCCAAGAATTCAATCATACTGGCACCCTAACCTCAGACTTCCAGCCTTCAGAACTATAAGCAATAATCTTTATTGTTTATACGAATCTATGGCATTTCTATTATAGCAGCCTGTGCTGATTAAGACAGATGGTCAAGGAGAGAAGGGCAAAGCTGACATTCTTTTAAGAAAATAGGGCAACGTAATAAGGACGGGTACCTGAATATAAGGCCATTTCACCTCAGCTTGGAGAAAAACTGAAGGAATCATCACAGGAAAAATTCTACATAATTATTTTGAATAGACTTTAAAAACATAAATGGGGAATATGAACCCTTTCAATTTGTCACCACAGGGTAGGCCACGAAAATTTCACCCCTTGTCCAAAACATAAACAAAACAGGGAACACATACTCAACAAAATCCCTTAACATTATGTCGCTATCAAAAGTCACGTTGCTAGATTGTGAAGTATCTGCACTTCCAGGTGACTGAATCGGAGATGTGCTGCAGGCAGAGGAGGGGTGCGCTGGGTGGGCAAGAGCCAGCAGGTGTCCTTAAGGATGCGAGAGAAGACAGCCTGTGCTCCCCGGGAAGAAAGAGGAAAGCGAGTCATACCAACATCCCTTTCCGAGGAGCCCTCCAACTCTCCATCCTCTGAGAATCCCACAAGCCCCCGAGTATAATGCTAGGAAGCCAAACCCCCCTCCAGCCAACAGAGTAACCTTTTACACAGGACTTGCTCTCTCTTTTATTGGAATCAAAGAACAGAGAGGCAAAGGGGTCCAGCCTTCATTTGCTCTCTTATCAAGTAGGGCAGAATTTTATAGGAAGAAATCTTCTACTTTTCTTCTAGAAAACAAGCTTATTCAGAAAAGAAGACTGCACAGAATAGTTTCGAGAGAAGGTCTGAGGAGACGGGATGTCTCCTGACCTTGGTGTATCCTCCTATAAATCTTTGAGCTCATATTCAAGCATACCAGAGCTCTTCAGACTCTCTCCATATTTTATTATGCCATTTACAGAGGACCCAAGGGGAGTTTGATAGAAACTCATGAAATATCAATATGTGGCATTCTAAGAACCTCACCATTCATGCATTTATTTAACAAATACTTATTGAGCATATACTATGTTTCAGGTGCTGTGCTTGGTGTGAGGCTGCAGTGGGGAAGCAGATAAACTGATCTCTGCCCCAGAGTAATTCTGTCTAGTGGACAGCCCTCCTGTCTTGGGTGAGAATGACTATTTCCCACTTACACATCACTTAATACATCTATGCATTAGCTGATGGTTTCATTTAAAAGCAGCATTGAGATCATGGTCAGTACCAATACAATCTTAGCACCTACTATGTCACTGCTCTCTAGCTATATCTGCCCCGGTCTCACTACACTGTCAGTACCACGATGTACTCAGTAGATTTTGAAGAAAGATATGAAATGGTTTATGTCCTCAAGTAGCTTACAATCTCCTTTAAGAGACAGCCCATCTACATGAAATATAAATAACAAAATAACTGGAAAAGTACCACAGACAATTCAAAACTGCAAATATTTCACAAATGGGGTGCCCATACAAGTTCTAATCCAAACCATCGCACTTTTCAGACCAAAAAAGGGCGCTAGCAATACTTAATATTGAGACTTGCCCGGGCAAACCAGACCCTAAGACCACCTTCTTCATGGATTCCTTTTGGGGGGTGAATTTTGCAATTTAAAAATCATATTTAGTTCCTTCCTCAAGTAAATATTTATGGAATATTTGTTACATTCAAAGAGCCATAAAAGGTTCCTTTAGAGGCAGGATTTGAGGAGAAGACAAATAAGATACATGCTTGACCTCAACTTATTCCCAGAGAAAGAAGACATAAAAACCCTATGCAAAGCTTTTTGCATACATTATCTCATTTAATCATCAAAACCATCCTGCTAGGTGAGTGGTACTGCTCCCATTTTATAGATGAGGTTTAGAGTGGTTGAGTAACTTGTCCAGGGTCACACGGGCTGTAAGTAAACAGCTGGCTTTGGGATCCAAAGGCAACACCCCAGCTCTCAGTCTGTGACAAGTGCCACAAGGATAATCCAAAGGAGATAAAAATGTACTTGTGGTTTCAGTAATCATGGGGGCTGAATGAAGGAGAGTGATATTAGACATGGACCTGGAAGATTTGGAAGGATTTTGAAGGCAGAGATTAGAGAGAAAGGCAACCCAGGGAGGAGGAACAATGAACCAATAGCCCAGAAATGGGAAGGGGTAAGTGGGCAGGCAGGAGCCCACCCGGCTGGGACTTGGTAATTTTGCATAGAGGAATTGAGAACTGTACGACTTGAAAAAATCAGCCGAGGCCAAAGATGCCTTCATGTTTAATTTAAGCAAAGTGAAACTCAGTTTGCATGCCCTGAGTATACTCCATATTTAATTTGCATCGAGGCCAAGCAGTGCTTCCAGATCAAGAGATCTTGTAGGCAGAGTGTCTCATAGAGCTGGACCAAAAGGAAGCAGCTAAAGGAAGACAAGCAGACATGTGTATCATCCAAAGGCAGAAAGAATGCTGACTGGGGAACTGGCCACAGTCCTGGGAAATCCCTGTCAGTTAAAATAATGTAAATCACATCTGATTTTTTCCATACAAACAATGTTATAATGAGGGTGACATTTCATATCAATGTTCTAATGAAAGCACCCTAAATATTGTAACTAATAGTCCCACAACTAATATTTGCTAAAGAATAACTCCTTCAATGTGTACATATAAATTAAACAGAGTGCTGACACAGTCATAATGTTAATGAATTGAAACTATCCCTAGAGGCAAAGCCTTTGCAGGACTGAGAGGGACTGTGGGACCAGAGCCCAAAATGACTCTCAGGAGAGAGGTGATGCACAAGACCACAAAGCCTATCAGCTGGAGTAAAACTGCCACGCACAACAGAGGGAGTGACCAGTAGCTCAAAACCCGTGGAGTCCAGTCTTGGGCAAACAGACTGGGTTCATCAAGCCCAGCTGCAGGGGTCTCCCCATGTCCCGGTGCTAGCCCACGTGCCACGGTTGCCACATGAAGCTTCCTAAAGCAGTCTCTCTAATCCTAATCTTCTCCTGCTCAAAAACTATCAGCGGCTCCTCATGTCCCACCAATGCCCTGGATTGCCATTTGTGACCCTCCAGAATCTGGTTCTTCTCTGTCTATCCAACTTAATCTTCTAATACATCTATTCCAATAGCCTTGGTTGTGGAAAAGATGGCTTAGTCATTATTTTCAAGCAGGACCAAAATTTTTCACCTTTTTGTCTTTGCCCAGGCCATGAGCTCTGCTTGATAGACTTCCCTTACCACCTCCACTGTGATCTATCAAAAGCTCCGGAGACACAAAATCCAGTTCGTGTGTCAGCTGTTCCACAAGGCCCGGTACGTAACAAATGCTCTGTATATGTCTGTTGGGTGGATGAATGGAGGGATGGATCTCATCCCAAATCCATGACCTGGTAGAGATCACTCCCTTGTCAGTGTGCCACGGCACACTTCTGTTCCTGCTATAAAGTTCTCTGCATGCTCTCTTTTTCCATTAACATCTGAATAGTTCTTATCTACATCATTAAATGGAAGGACGTGAGGTTTGAACTGCATTCATGTTTGTCTCCCACACAACTTCCAGTACAAGGTCTCTCATAGAATGTATGCTCAAGATATCAGAAAGCAACATGGTATACTTGGCAGCAGGTGGCAAATGTGCATAATGGTTAAGTTTCATACAAGTGAGGGATAAAACCTACGTATAAATGAGTACCTCGGTCACTAGTAGCCTTAACTACACGTTACCTGGCACATGTAGCCTTAACTACAACAGACCACAGTGAGATCCCTAGTAAATTTTTCCCAGACATAGTCAAGGTCTTCCTTCAGGACCTTCCCACTGCACACTCCCGAAGATTCTAGGCCCTCCCACTGTGTGCACCCTAGGCATCATGTGCGTGCACCCTTCAGAAACAAGGCTGGCACAGTGCTGTGTAACTGCCCCTCCTTCCTCAGGACAGAAGAGTCACTTTTGCTCATCATTATAATCCATCACCCCCAGAGCAGGATCTGGCACATACTTGGCTCTCAATAAAATTTTCTTAGTGTTTTATTTTAGAAGTATCAGGTTAACATTCTGATTTTTTTATCTACCAAGTACACTCCCCACTGTTAACAAACATGGGATATGTTACTAAAGCTCTTAGGGTAGTGGAACATAGCCTGACGTAAGCTCTGCTCCTTTCTAGAGATGTGATCTGAGACAAATCACTGACATCTCTGAGCCGATTTCTTCATGGCTCCCTGGAGGGCAACAGCACCTTCCCCGCAGCTACTGCCAGGACTAGAGGTTATGGAAATAAGGTACCCAGTGGTGTCCCACTAATTTTGGCGTTTTAAAAAATCAACCTGAAAGAGTTAATTTAGAAACCCCATATAGATAGAACCCACATCTTTTAGGCTATAAATTGTTTTCTGTGTTTTTATTAAGAATCTTGATCCATATATATTACATATATAATATATATACACACATAAAGAGAGAGAGATATCCAAATATCTATACATATAATGGAATATACAAGGGCCGTATTGAGCTGACAGCAAAACATTCGAAACACGGCACAAGAGCTGAGGTTCTAGGGCCTGCCTTTGTCTGACTTCCACTCCATGGTTTGCCAAGGAGAATGACAAGAAAATCAGTGGGGAGAAAAGAGGATGTTTTCTAAACATTAAATATTTAAAGTAAATCAAGAACACTTCATATTAGCAATTCTTCATCAGTCTCCATGCCTCCCAAACATTAGATGTGTAAGTGGTACACATGTATGCCATACCATACTGAGGAAAACCAATGTGGAAAACACGTTTCTGACACAGCCTCCAAAGAAAACAATCTAGTGTCTAGCTTCCTGTGTGAACAAATGTCATCACATTCAAACAACAGTACATCAGGAAATTCTCTGGAAGATGTCTATGATTTCATGAGGGTGTATGTGTGTGTGTTTGTGTGTGAAGGGGTGGGGGAGAGAGAGAATCTGATAGCATTCCACCGCAGAATAACCTCAGAAGCACTGTAAGACAAATCATTAAAAATGCAACACACACAAACTGTCTTCCATTGTAGATGCAGACAGGTTAGCGAAAGCAAAACGATCACTTAAGATCAGTTTAAGAAACCTGGCTTCTGACAAATAGGAGTAAGTAGGTGGATTTGTCCAAACCACGCTATTTACATCTTCTAAACCCTATCATTTTGTGCAATGGCTAAAATTTCATGCATGTCACAAGTCTTTCCCCTCCTCTCCCACCACATAATGTGGCTGCTTTTGAGAATGTCAGACTGCAAATAAGGAGAAGAAAGAACCATTATTTCGGAATTACAAATCACAACTGAATTTAAGCCACACAACTTTGAGTTAACTATTTTAAAAAGGTTGAAAGATTTCAAAAAGAAAGAGCCAACGATACTGCTTTGCATTATGCTATGAAACAACTTCCTTACACATTCTCTCAGTACAAATTTCACAGACCTAGCTCCCAGTGTTAGGTGTGTACATTAAGTTAAATCCTTTCTGTAGCAATTATCTACAAGTGCCTCCTTGAATGCTCAGGCTAATAAGTGTTACATAATTGAGGAAATAACAACTAAAATAGGCCTCGACTCAGCCTCAGATCAGCATGGAGTAGCAGGACCTAGATTTATTCTCCTGCCTGAAAGGCTCTATAAAGGTAGATATCAAATATGAAATAATAGCTCTCAAGATACTGGACACCAGGCAGCAGAGGACAGTGATCCCCGAGAGAAGGGAAACAAATGAGCCGAGCTCTGAAATGGCCCTGAATTACTACCTGGAGACATTTTTCACCATGGTTATGAAGGAGAAGCCCAGGGAGAAACGAGTGGTCTCCCAGAGTTAAAAACACGGACATGGAAGTGCAGGGAACCAAAAGTGGCTGGAGATCGCGAAGCATGGCGACAGCAGCACTGCATAGAGGGAGGACTCTGAAGATAGGCCAATAAAGTATTCAGCTGACTCCTGGCCAGTATACACATATGAGGAAACTACCCCAGTCAGGAGAAACACCACTAAAAATACGAGTGGGAACAGTGCCCATTGTTCACAAAGGGCCAAGCAGAGTGCCTGTTCCCAACAGCCAGAATGGATAGCCTCTTAATGTATGGGGCACAGGTCAGAATATTAAAGAAGGTATTGCTTGCACATGGGGAGGGGCAGTTAACCTGAATAAATGCCACCCTGGTCCTGCCTAACAAAGCTTAAAAGAAAGATCTGAAAGGATCAGACTGCTTCCAAGTATCTTAACTGTGCCAACAACAAAGCTCAAGAATATTTATAGGGCACTGGCTGGCATAGCTCAGTGGATTGAGCGCAAGCCTGAGAACCGAAGGGTCGCCAGTTCAATTCCCAGTCTAGGGCACATGCCTGGGTTGCAGGCCAGGTCCCCAGTAGGGGGCGCATGGGAGGCAGCCACACATTGATGTTTCTCTCCCTCTTTCTCCTTCTCTTCCCCTCTCTCTAAAAATAAATAAAATCTGTAAAAAATAATACTTATAGGAATACAAAGTCTCTGTTACCCAACAAGGTAAAAGGGTAGCTTCCAATAAAAAATTACCAAGCATGCAAAGAAACAGAAAAATCTGACCCACAAAGATGAGAAAACTTAATGGACCAAAATGGACCCCTAAATGACACAGATGACAGAATTAGTAGAAAGGCCATTAAAAGTTATTTTAACTGTATTCCATATGTTTAAGAAGCTAGAATAAATATGTTAAGTAACAGCAATGTGGAAGCTATCAAGAAGGCCCACACTGAACTTCCAGAAAAGACAACCTCAAAATCTGAGAGGAAAAATATACCAGATGGCAGATTAGACAGTGCAGAAGAAAAGACTGTGGGACTTGAAGACTGAGCAATAGGATTATTCAAAATGACACCGAGAGACGAAATACTCGCCCCACTTGCCACAGTTCCTGAAGTGTGCTGACAGTCAAATGAGGCCCATTGTCCTGAGGCTGAGACAAAATTCACAAAGTAGTTGTAGGTCCATTTAACACAGTGAAAAGAAAGTGTTTACTTTTTCTACTAATAAATGTCTGACTTTTTAGACTTGTCTCACTTTATAATCTTTGTGTTGATGGTTATACACTCTATTTCTAAGACCTGTTGCTGCTACAGAGCCTTCAATAAGAACCAACAAAATTTATAAGTAACTTTGCGGTTTTAAAAACTAGTTTAACTTTACTAACTATATATGGTAGTATATTATACAATAATAAAAACCCATTAGGCCATTCATTTTCAGAACTTGCAGACAATTCTATTAATGCAATCAAATTTGTAAGGAGGGTTTCTTTCACTTGAACGATTAATGTTATTTGTTATTCTGAGCTGGTTTCCAACTAAACCACCTTTTGGATCATCTACATCTCCCAGTTTCCATTGTTGAATCTTCTGGATTCTGAAAATATCATTAATGTTAAAGATTCTATTACTTCATATACATGGATAACACACATAGTTAATCATTTTCTTTAGTGTACTAAGAAACGGCATATTGTTAAATCATTTCAGTTCGATCATTTAAAAACCTCAAGACATTTAAATCCAGATGCTTCATCATCAATTCCAATGTTTTATAACAGAACATATATTCAGCTTCTCTTCACAATCTTTCCTTTATTATTTATTGAATGCCTAGCTGGTCCATACTAGTCCCAGGAAATATGATGATGAACGAGACACAATCCTCAAGGTGAAAAATAATTTCACACCATATGTGTGGTCAAAGCACCATGGGAACAGAAGTGAGAAGGTGAATGACTGTGGCTGTGAGAGATGACAGGGGTAAGAAAACTTCACAACAGAGAGGACCTTCCTGCCTTGAAGTACCTGTGGAAGTTCATGCAATGGAGAAATTGAAAATGACATTAGAGGCACTGGAGCATAAAGAGACAAGCTATATTCCGGGAATAAATAAATTTGGGTATTGTTGACGATAAGTTATGTGAAGAATACTAAGGAGATGAGAGAAATGATGTAATATTAAAAAGTTGACATAATAAAGAATCTAGTGTAATATTGTAAGGACTTTGAACTTTATCCTAAAGCGGAAGGAAGATTTCTTTTAGTAATAGAGCTCTGGAAGCAGTGTGGAGAGATCAACCTGAAGGTGGGTGGAGCTCAAGGCCAGGGCGCCAGTCAAGAGTCTACTGCATCGTAGTAGAACTACTGAGTAGTTCAAGGGCAGGGTGAACAATGAAAAACTGAACAGGCAGAAGTAGAAGGCACTGAAGAAAGAGACACTTAGGAAGAAGAATGGACAGAACATGAGAATTGGGTGTGTGCGTGTGTGTGTGTGTGTGTGTGTGTGGGGCACAAAGGTGAGAGTGAGGGGTAACTCCAAGGTTCTACCTTGAAGAAACTCCAGGGAAAATGGGCTTTTCATAAATAGAGAGAAAGAAGATCAAGTCTTGAGAGAAAAATACAATTCTGGGCATGCTGAAATTGAAGTTTATTTGGACTACGTAGGCAAAGATATCTAGTATATAGGGTGGGGCAAGAGTAGTTTTCAGTTGTGAGTATATGTAACAGAGTATTATTATTTATTACTTACTGTATTATTTTTCCATACAAAAAACTATAAAGCTACCTTTGCCCCACTCTGTAGATTTGGAAGCATGGAGTAGGAAACTAGAGCTTCTACTACAGGTTAGCAATTGAAGAAATAAAAAAAGATAAAAGTGCTCAAACATAAACATGTACAGCACAGGGGAGTGAGGACCCTGTGACAGAACTCTTCACTGAAACATTTATTGGGCGGAGGGACAGATAGAACCAATGACAGAGATGCGGAGAAGGAAAATCCAGAGCTGCAGTGGAGAAAACAGGAGAGAGTAGTGTCAAAAAATCCAACAGAGAAGAATGTGACAAGGAGAAGAAAAATAAAAAATGTCACTCAAGTTGCCAATTAAAAGACCACTGGAGACTTTAACATGAATAATTGTAGGGGGTGGAAGTTTTAAAGCCAGATCCTTATTAGACAGGATGTAAAGAACCTGGCATTACTAAGAGATTAATTTTTAAGAATTTCAGTTATGAAAGGACCGGTCAACAGATTACATTAATATTTAGAAGTGTGATTCTAAAAAGCAATTATGGAGTACACACCATCAGGCACTGTACTAAGCACTTCCCATGCATTATCTTGTTTAAGTCTAGAAAATTTAGATGACTCCAAAATGGGCTTCCTCTAATGCTAAATTTCCATTAAACTGCTAATCTTCTAAACAAAACATCCACCTGGATCACCAATACTTTAAGAATAAGGACTGTGTCTTATGCTTCCATTCTTTTGTCCCATCCAGTAAAATTTTAGGGATGTAGTAGAAACCCAATATCCTTTAAAACTCTTAAAAACATATTTTGAGTTATTGCCATATGCAAGACTTTGTATTAGATAATAAAGAAGATTTTTACACTATCCAATTCTACACAAGTTTGGAGGCTCATTGAAGAGATAAGACATGCAGGTGAAATTTTAAATTATAGCTTTAAGCATCAATTAAGTGCTACTACATTTATAACAGTACTGTATGAGCTCAGTAAAGGAGAGATTGCTGTGAGCTAGTGTTGTGCAAGAAATATTTATGCAGCTGGTTAAAGTTAAATAAGGGCTTGAAAATTCTGACAGGCAGAGACAAGGCTTTCCAGGAGGGGGAAATGCCTGAGTAAAGAAATGGCTGTGCATCTCATGAGAGCCAAGAATTCACCGCCAACGATTTATTGAGCAAAATCTTCAACTCTACTGTTCTTTGTTCCCAATTCAGCCCATGTCCAGTGTGTATTTTTCCTTCGCTATATATCTGAAATTGATCTCTTTATCTGCATCTCATAAGCACACGCTTCTGTTCATATTCTGTTTCAGCTATGACAACCCCCTCATCACTCACTCAACATCATGAACACCTCTGTGGATCCTCAGTTCTGCTTCTGAAGTTCCTTCCATTGGTCTGGTTAACATACCACCTCCTCCAGGGTCCAACTTAGAGTTTCCTATCTGCGTATGAGGACTAACAGCTTTTCTTTATGTGCCACACCTTCCCCAGACCCCCAGATGTCATCTTCTACCTCCTGCATTTTTCTTTCTCCCCTCCGCACACTCCTCACTTTCTCCCTTGTAACTCACTGATGTTTTTCCCACACTAATTTGTTCTAAAACCTCCTGCAGCCAACTATCCATTTCCCTCTTCCAAGGCTCTTCTGGCTCAAAATCACTCTTTATATTCAAGGCTCTAAATCATAACTTATGGGTTGGAAATCATTAATCATGTACAGAAAGAACGGAGCTGACTGCCACTGAGCTGTTCAAGTACTAAGACGATCTGGTTTCATGTACATTTTTTATTTAAGTTGCCTATAAAAACATTTGTGAGACCCGCAGGCCATATACACACATGCATGCATGCATACATACACACATGCATATACATGCGAGTATGCATACACACAAACACACAGAGGAGCAAGAGTATGTTTAAAGTTGTTCATATAGAAAATAATGCAATAATTAATAAATAATAACAGAAGAATAAACTGTGTTTCCTGTACTCACAACTATAAACCTACTTTTGCCTCATTATATTTATGTAGCGAGAAAGAGAGAAGTTGAAGGACATGTTTGTTCAACCCAAGTTTATCGTCATTAGCGAGGGTACATGATGACTGAATCCAGACAGGGGGATCAGTATGTCCTTCAAGCTATCATTTGAGCCCACATTCTAAAAATTAAATATTAATTAAGCCTTTGTGGGAGCCCAAATTTTCTTTTGAGACTCTGATAATATATAGGTCTATACATTTTATAAATTTAATAGTACCTTTTTTAATCACCTGACTGAAAACTTTAGCCAAAATACTGTGGCTCTGGTTGTAGCCAAAGCTAGAAAAGATAAAAGTTCAGTTACAGGCTCTGCTCTATCACTAAATCTGACCTTGACTGTACACTGATAATTTGCCTTCTCTTTTGAAATGACTAGTATTCACTTAAACACAATCCGGTGACATTTAGAAGCCCAAATCCAAATTATTCCATTCCTAAAAAGCATTAGACTATTACTATCAATTTAACAAACAAAATTCCTGTGTGCCTTAAGCACTTTGCTGGACACAGCATGCAGAGAGATAAATAAAACATTACTAATAAGGCACAAGATCCTCAAAATGCACTCCATGAGATGTAACCAAGGAAACATAACACAATCCTAAGAGTAATTTGCAAAGCAATAGAGGAACACTGGGTGGAAAGTGAAAAGAAAATCTGCCTTAAGTAGTTGCAAAAAGATGTGCAAGAAAGTGATATTTAAATTAGATCTCAAAGGGAGGAGGAAAGAAGAGAAAATATATATACATATATGTATGTGTGTATATACATGCCTACACACACACACACACACACACACACACACACACACACACATTGAGAGCATGGACTATTTGCCAGACAAAAATGTCATATTATCTCCCTATAGCTACCATTTCAGAGATGATGAGGCTGAGGCAGGTCACTTGAAGTCTCGCTAAAATGTCGTCCAGCCGGCTTCAAACCCAGCATTGTATGTTCTGTTCAATGTACAAGCTCCCACCCAAGGACAAGGGAGCATTTTTCAAGTGAAAAAGGGAAAGAATTATTATTGTTACAGTTAAAGTTTCTTAAAGCCTCTTACGAAGTCTTTACTAGTAATGAATTAACATTTTATGACTGAAGCTGTAATTTCCTATCTGTCCATGAAAAGTTTTAAAAACCTAGTCTTGTGAAAAATGCCTAGGGTCCAAGGTCACTTAAGAGGTTTGTGAAATGTTTTAAGTTGTATGCAAAAATGTTTGACGTGCATTTCTTTGGGGGAAAGGGTCAAGGCCTTTTAAGAGAGTCCTAAACAGGTCTATAAACCCCTCCTCTAAAAGGCTAAGAACCACTGATCTACAGAGAGTATTGCTAAGGTTTTAATGTTTTAAAAAGGGAACATTTATGTAAAATTTAGTTTCATATATAAGGAAGCACACTTCATATTTAAGAGGGAAGAATATTAATATTTTGTATTAATAATGTAACAACTTGATAATGAGACACTGAAGTGACCCTTTCCCGTATTTCTAATAAGTACTCAGGATGCTAACAGTGAAAGGATCATTTAGAAAGCTAATTTCCTTTTCATCATGCTTGTTAAGTGTTTACTTTAATTCACATCCTGTGTGACCCTATGGGAAAATTTTTTAACTAATACTGGGGAAAATCCCATAGGGTTACACAGGATGTGAACCGGGCCTGTACTGAACTACCTTTGGCTTGAAAAATAAAATTAGATAGGTGAGTTTCACTTTCTGTTTGTCATACGTTCCACTTTCTGGTTCCCAAAGTTTAGATTTATAGCGTAGCTCTGTTTCTGAAATGGCAGCTCAGTGAAATACCCAAATCCTTCCTCCGTTGTTAAGGAATGATCCCTCAGTGTGGCACAGCAAAATCCTTTCTGCAGAAAAGGCATCTGTGTCGTGCAAATCACGGACGGGCTGGTGGCGCGCTCCCGGAGCGGAGTGCACTCCATACCTGTGCTCACTGGCTCAGCTGTCGTTTTCCATTTCCTGTGGAGAACACACATCATACCACTTCCCCTATAGAAAAAAGAAAGCAGCCCAGCCTTAATTGCTGATGGAAACACTGTCATAGTTTCCACTGGCCAAGCTTGAAACCATTACTGATCTAACCTTCATTAATTTTTCCACAACAATTTGCAGAAATGTCAGGAAGCAGCTGCACGAAAACTGATTAATTGTCCTTATCACCGCGACTTCACCAGGCTATCTATCTATGTTTATGTATATGTATGTATGTATATGTATATACACACACATATTATTTCCAGTTTAAAAATAAAATTTGAGATTTTTCTGTTTTGATTGCTATTGGTGGTAGTACATCTTATTCTGAAAAACCCGGATCTGTTTTTGACAGTTTCCAATGGCCCAAACGTTTTCAGATCTGGAGGAGGTCCCATGAAGTTTGGGACAGCATCCACGAAGGAAAAGATTGCTTCCTGCCGATTACTCAGTTATATCTGTTTAAACAGACGCTAATGAATTCAAGTCTTATAGCGACACTGCATTTATTAGTCAATCACAGAAGCTAAAATTCACTTCCGAAATGTGAAATAGAAAATCAAGTGCCCTTTTCATTTCTTTCCACTTGCTTCTCTCCCTCACAATTTTAGTTTGAGCTATACCATCTGTCCCAACCTTTCAAATAATGTACTGTGCATGGCTGGCAAAAACGAATGGAACAGTACACCTCATAACCCCAAGTACGCAGCCAGTGAGCATCTATAAAAGCGGTACACAACGAAATCTGGCCATCTGGGGATAACTGGTTACAGCAAGCTGAGCTTCTCAGCCAGCACTCAGATCTGCAGACTTTTAACTAGTTGGCAAAACATCAACTAGTGTTAGAGAAGAGAAACACTAACAAACATTTTTTTTTCAAAACACAAGAATTCAGATAGAAATTTTCGAAGGTATACTTGCCAATGCTGCTGAGGAGGAGGCTCCAAAAGCAGAGATCAAAGCACCATCAGCGTCCTTGACATGGACACAAAGTCAATCCCAACGTAGCCGTTGGCAGCACTACTAAACTTGCAGGGTATGGACAGGTTTGCCCTTCCCCACATTGCCTTGAGTACATACACGCAAGGGACAGAAGCTGAACAGACTCTGGATCACACGATGAAGTAAGTACCTTTCAGAGACAGCTCTGAGACACTGGAAGGAGTTCCTCCTAGGACTGCATCACCCCAAGGCGTCCCTCACCCCAGATAGGTAGGTTCCCAGTCAAACTCGAAGCAAAAGAGAAACAGAGTCTGGACAACAGTGGTGTAAGGCATTTACGTAATAACTGGCCTCGACGCAAGGTGGCCCGATCTCGGACAGTGGGGCCAGAACACCTCTTTCGAGTCCTATCTCTGACATGAAGTGGATGTATAAATCACCGCAGGCAAGCTACCTAACCTTTCTGTGCCTTAGTTTTCCCATCTGTAAAATGAGGATAATAATAAAGTTGTTTGTTTTAAAAAACAACACGGTGCTTAGAAATGGCACTTGGAAGTGAAATATAAATATTAAGAATTCTATATGTTTCTCTTGATATTTGAGGCACGTGTTAATCTAAAATGAGGAGGAAATAATGTGACAGGAGTTCCTAAATGAATTTATGAAAACTGCGTGGGTTGGCTGAGAGATTCCCCTCGCCCGTACAGGGATACCAATATTGCCAGAAGTACCATTAACAGTGGGTCAGGCAATCAGGGTTAAGTTTTCTATTGTTTCTGTTGACCCGTTAGGGTGTCTTGGGACACCATGCTCTGTGATGCCTTAAGACCCTGCGGGCAAGGAGCACTGTTGGAGATGACCACACCTCACCCACCAGCAGCAGGCCTGGAAATGGGAGGAGGGAGGGAGAAAGGCAGCCACCGGCCAGGGAAGTGCAAACAAAGAGGGACATTGACCGCTGACCGGGGCCTTCACCATAACCACAGGGCTTGCTGAATAAGACAAAGGAGCGTGTTCCCCTGGCACTGAGACCGGGGTGGAGGTGCCAGGAGGCCACACAGTGCAGGAAGGACACCGCTCTTAATTCCTGTTCCACCATGTGACCTGAAGTAACTCACTGCACTCTCCAAGGCCTTAAGCTTCTGCAGTAAAACATGGTTTTCCATCAACATCAGTGCTCCTCAACCTCTTTGCTGCCACGAGCCCCTCTGGCAGTCCGCAGAAGCCTGTGGATGCCTTCTGAACAAACAGTTTTAAACTACGTAAAACAAAATACATAGGGTTATAAAGGAAACCAATTATAATGAAATGTGGTTATTTCCAAAAAATTAAAACAAACTTGTTGACAGTAATATATGGGATTCTTTATTAAAACTTAGCAACAAGATATAGTAAAGAATATCTATCATAATTTTGAGTAGTCATACTCATAAAGATACTTGAGATATTAGCCACAACAGTAATGTGATATGAAAATATCTGTGATTTCTACTGGTGACAAAATCACGGATAGGGCTAAAGCCACTATCATTTGTTGCCTACATTAATTATGAAGGAGGTGCTGAAGTTCAAGTGACAGGTTAGTGAAAATACAGTTAAAATTTTTTAACCAAATTCCCAATCCCTCTGAATTCTACCCATTTGTGGTTAAGATCCCAGATCAAAATGAATAATTATCCCTTTACAATTCCAGTAATGTAGTAGCAATGATTGCACTATATCCCTGGCTCCCTCCACAGAGAATGTTCACAAAGGATAAGGGAACTAACTACCTTCTCTTTTCCAAATATGTGGAGAGAAACAGATTTACAGGAGAAAGTGTCTTGCCCTGGCAACATCCCGGTGAAGAACGGATTGCGCATTGACTTGGAAATGAGCTGCCCGAACACTCCCTGGCCCTCCCAGCCTATAAGCATTACAGATGAAGTGGTATCAACACCAATTACCCACATCTGTTCAGCCCCACCTGCTCCCACGGGACCTCCAGTCCCCTAGAAAAGTCCCAACCAAGTATTTCTAGGATGACAGCAAGGGAGACTTTCAAGATCCCACAGGCATTCTGACAGCCAGTCCCCAAACCATCTGCCATTCTTCCTTCCTGTGCCAGCCCCCCCTACCGTCCCCCAGAAGGAACCCCTCTGCTGCCTGTGCAGAGGGTGTCCCTGGTGAAAATGCCGAAGGGCTCCCACAGCCTGGGGAGCCCACACATCTGGGCAAGAGGGGTTCTTGCCTTGGGCCCCGCACTTTAGAAGGCCACATACCGCAAGCACACACAAAAGAAATTTATTGAAAAATACGTGGGCGCCTCTGTCTGTCACTGGCATCCAGATGTCCTGTACCCTAGATTCCAGCTCCTCACAACAGCTGTTTAGGCCCCAGGGAAATGTTTCTCCAGATCTCATGCCCAATCTCTTTCCTTTAATCAAAAAGTGACTGAGTTCGAATGCCCTGAAGGTCTGTGAGTTGTGACACTGCAGAGTGTGGTGTTAGATACCATTTGAAAAGCAGAGGAGATGTGGGAAGCGTTCAGGATTCGGTAAAACACAAGGAGAGGTACCTAGGCGTTTCTCTCAGACGGCACCGCCACAGCGGATTCTAGGGTAACAGCGAGAGGAGTGCCCACCACCCTGCTCGTTGCCTTTCTAGTGCTCTGACCAGTGGTTCTGGAATTATGCATGGCAGTGCTGTATTTCTAACAACCACGGATGGCATGTGAGGAACACTGTGCAGTTAAACAGTTCTCGTCCTTACGTTTGCGAAGGTGTAAACTGCATGAAGCACGATGCTGCGTCCTTCCTTTCATTAGCAACTAAATGAACATTGAACACTAAGCCTGGAAATGGATTTGCTTCTATGAAAATACTTAAAAAGACAATAAATTTCCAAAAACAGAAATATTTAAAAGCTCAGCTTTGTTTAAATAATTTTGGATTTAAAATGCTTGACACAATCATTATAATATAGTTTGCCTTTTCAGTTTAACATATAATTATGAATATTTAATTTAAAATAGTTTTTTGAAAATAATTTAGTTTTAAATTTTTTACTTTATTTTACATTGTTAATGAAAATGCATTGATATTTTGCAGACTTTGAATACAATTACATTTCATTTTTAACTCCCTCAGGTCACTGAAAATAAGCCCAAGCTAGGACCTTGGTATACGTAGGAGTTTTTTTGTATTTCAGAAACTTAAAAAGCCAAGGGGGAAAACGCAATAGAAAACCTAAAATCAGTCAGCCTGCTTAAATTTTTAAAGCTGGAAAAAAATGAAAGTAAACACTTTTGTCAAACATGACCCATGTAAAATTCAGTAACAGGACATTACAAATTCTTTATTTAATGAAGATTTAATTACTGTTCAAAACAAACAAACAAAAAAAAGAGCCAGAAAATTATCCTCATCCAGAAAGCTCTGAAAACTGCATATCCTTTACAAATAAAACAATGTATCACTGATCAAATTAAGAAGAATGTCCGAGGGCCTCCCTCTGAACTCTTGCCTTGGAGGCCCCACGAGTACTGGCAGCAACAGCCAGATCCCAAGTTGTGTGTTCTTAAAGTCCAACCGCACTTGGCTTCTACCCAATTCTCCTTCAAGACCATCTTGAAAACAGTTCCACCAAGTCTTTGCCTCCACTCTTCTGAATCTCAAAGTTTGCTGCAAATACCTTGTCACTATGGAACGCGACGGCTCAGACCCAGTCCCAGGAGCTGGGAGGACGACAGGAAAGCCCCACACAGCCCATCTTGGAAATCCTCCGCCCCACTGCAGCCAGAGGTAAAAGCAGAGCTGAGTATCAGTGAGTGGCAGCACGTATGAGAAGTGAGAGAGGAGGAGTTCCGCAGCTTGAGTCCAGTAACTTCCATACGTTCACAGACAGAACCCTGTACTTAGCTCACGCCTCTCCCCTCTTTATTCTGTGCTCTCCCTGCCGCCCAGGCCCTTTGGGCGGCCACGTGTTCCACCATCTCCACACCACGCATATAACTTCAGCTCCCTAACGGCCTAATTAAAATTAAGGTCTAGGTAGTGTGTCCAACCTTTTGGCATCTCTGGGCCACACTGATAGAAGAATTGTCTTGGGCCACACATTAAATACATTGTGACACGTAATCACAAAAAAGTCTCATAATGTTTTAAGTGAATTTACGATGTTGTGTTGGGCCACGTTCACAGCCATCCTGGGCTGCATGCGGCCCACGGACCCCAGACTGGACACCCCTGCTAGTAGAAGGCAGCGTGGCAGTGAAGGTCAAAAGAGAATGAAACAGGCCTCGGAGCGTACCCTTTCACATTTTTGCTCATCATCCAGATCTTAAACTTGAAAAATAAATCTTGTAGCAACATTTTTTCAACAATTTACATGAGCACTATGAATGTTTTGGATGAGGTTGTCCCTTTATACTTGGAGGCTTAGAGGAATGTTATTTCCTAGACATCTGGATTAAAGGACTGACTCCTGCAATAATCCATATCAATTTTTGTTTAACGA
Organism: Trachops cirrhosus; assembly: GCA_028533065.1. Lineage (NCBI taxonomy): Eukaryota > Metazoa > Chordata > Mammalia > Chiroptera > Phyllostomidae > Trachops > Trachops cirrhosus. The sequence goes on from CM052541.1 coordinate 175,314,613, forward strand.
TCCACACAAAGTCTTAATTCTCATGGTTTAAACAGAGACTTTTAGAGATTTTGCAGACATATACACAAGTCTATATATGCCAGCATATATGTATATATCTCCTTGAAATCAGGAAGTTGGTGGTGAGATGGGGAAGGGTTGACCTACTTGCCCGAGGTCTGCGAGTATCCTGTGCGATCCAGGGCAGGAACCTCTGTGGTTTCCTGACACTCCGGCCAGTGCCCTTTCCGGTTCACCACTGTTCCCTCCCCGCCAGAATTCACTACCCTCACATGATGTTTGTGTCATTCCATGTAATGCTGGCATTATTCAATTCAGAAATCACTTATTAAGGTTGTGATAGTATTAGAAAATAATACTTAGAAATCACTGAGTTATCGAAGACATCCTTCTTATAAGTTATTTTATCCATTATTACTAAATGCATAAACTCAAACACATCTAATTATAAGAAACAGCACAGGGAATATAATCCATAATATTCTAAAATTATGCATTGTGTCAGAGGGGTACAAGATTTATTAGGATAATAACTTGGTAAGTTATATAATGTCTAATCACTGGGGTGTACACCTGAAACTAACACAGTATTGTACGGCAACTGAAATTGAAAAATAAAAAATGATTTAAAAGAAAAAAACCATTAAAGAAATTACACAGAATACTTCCCTATTTAATTTTCAAAAATATCTAAAAGAGGGTTGAATAATGATGTTATTACAAGTAAAAAGATTTTAAAATGTGGCCCTCAGAAAATGTTAACTAAGTGCAACTTTTCTAAAGAATAATTCACAGTACTAACCTTAAAACTGAATTAATTTATTTTAATTTGTTATCAGATTTCCAAAAAGCATCAAACGTGTACATGGACACCTTAAAAATAATAAGTAGATATAATTATAGCAGTGGATGCTTAAAATAAAATAATATCTTGAAATAAATAATTCTCTTCACCCACTGGCTCACCTCTACACTCTAAGCAAAAACCTAAGTGAATAGACCGTCTACCCTTATGACCCACAGGTCAACCAAGCTCCTCCCCAAAACACAAATTCAAAATGCCTGACTAAGAAACTCCTTTTCAACAACTGAAACATCTCATTATAAATTCCTAGTTAGAAGAAATGCCCATTAGAAACATGTTTAAATAGCTTAAGGAAAAAAGTTTATATGAAGACTCGGAACAGCTCTATTTTTATTGAAACTAGTAGAAAAGTTGTTGGTGACTAACCAAAGCATTTCAGCTCCTGTTCCTGGGAACTGGAAAAGGTTCACAACATGTAATTTTTAGGCACACATAACATAGTTCTAGATATTTTGAAAAGAATGGATTCCTTGGCCTGTAACAACCAAAGGGAATTTTATAGTTAATTCATTAACACTTTATCAAAACAATGCTGTTATATATGTCCTGACTCAATAGCAGTTTTCCATCCACTTATAATAACCTAAGTCTCCATAGGGTGTTGAGTCTCCCTCCATTAAAACTGTATTTACCAGTTAAGAACACTTCATCTATTTGGTTTGATCAGAGTGAACAGTACAAGTCATTGGTCAACATTCTTCCACCCCATCCTGATGATGAATGAGTGAAGGAATGACTTAGCTAGAAACACACATCAGACCAGCTCTTGTCCTCTCTTCCAAGGCCACAGACACAGCATGTAAGAAGACAATATATGCTTTCAGATGCAATATAAGCACAAATATATTAGAAAATAATATCAAGGTGAAATTAACTTTTTTCCCTCTAAAATTTAAAAAGTACACATGAACATTTTATCTTTGTCAAATAAACATTTCCAAATTTGGGTTAGGGCATTCTTAAAATACACATTACAAACATCCAAATTAACACATAGTTTAATTCAAATATTTTAGTAACTCTACAAAACATATGTTAATATGTTCATCAACTCCAAAAACTCAAAATTTATATTTCGACATAATAAAAATTATTGCCTTTATGCATATATCATACACATATTTTTTCAAATTTGCTTTGGAAGCAGAAGAATTCCAGATTAAGAGTTCTATGGCAAAGGTCCCAGCGGTTTATCAGTTCAGCTAGAAGTTGTGACCATTTAAAACAGAGGTAAACATGGTGGCAGGCCCCACCTGGCCCTAACAGTCATGACTGGGGCTGCAAAGCAAACAGATAGAAGAAATGAAGGCCCTGTTTTCTCATAAGCATAACCAAGCTGAAATTAAAACAGGAAGAAGCCTGTAAGACACAAACCTACCAGCCACAATTCCTGGTTTAAAGAAAAATAGAAAATCACTAAAATCAAGCAAGAAGAGATAATAAAAGAGAGTAAAAACAAGGTTTACTCTGCCCTACCTCAGTCTCAGTGGTCCTTCCCACTTCTGAGTTTGCTGGCTGGTTGAAAAAAAATCTTCACAGTGTTTCCAAAGGTAGAAGACATCCCTCCATTTGGGAAATCCTAAGAATCTTTGGAATATTTACTTGTACACACAAATAAACATACTGACCCTATCCATCCCAAGGCTTCTGATAGAATGGGAAAAGCAGCCTGGTAAAACGTCATGCCGATTCAGTTTCTAAGGAAGAGGAATGCCAATTCTGTAGTAGGTAAAATCTACTACAGAGAATGTATGGCAATTTCTTTAGAATCTCTAAGGAGTCCTACTACCATTAATACAATAGCTGGATTCCTATATTCTAGCAGGTTAAACACATATAGGGTTTACAGTGATAGGAAATAGCTCTGAGGGGTGATAGTAGCGTGTAACACATCATAAATGTACTTTTGTCAAGCCATCTTCCTATAAAACAGGCAAACTTACTTATATTGGCCCATTTTCTATAAAAATAATGTATTTTATTTAAAATGATGCATGTTTTTTCTCTACCCAGTTATATTTCCCGGTCCCCAGCCTAAAAGACAATAGGAAATCAGCAAATGTTTATTGATTGAGTGATCAAGTAAGTGAATGGATGAACTGATGGATGGATGGATGGATGGATGGATGGATGGATTATAACTGTACTCACACATAGTATGCTCATGTACAACCCTGCATTTGTGGGGTTAGGGAACAACTGCTTCTTCTTCCATTCCATTAACTCTTTTGAATTTCTCTCCTTTCATTCTTTTTAAATTATAAGGTGGTCTGTTATTATTTCAAGTTACCCTTTGCAATAATATGGGTGTCTCTGTAAAAGTTCTTTTATTTGCCCAGTTTGCTATAATAATTGATTTTAAAAAACACAACAAAAAAACTAAACAACCATGATATAAATCTCATCACTTTACATTCTATAGTAGTATGTTATTCACCTTAATAAAGCAATTTAAAAAATTTTATGTATTATTCCTAAAGGTTAAACTGTTAATAATATCCCTGCATCCTGCTGTTAGATCATGGCATCCCTGCCCTGTTTCCTCAGGGTGAATGTGGCACAGTGCGCCTGCATATGACTGCACGTCTGTTTGTTGGCACATGCACATCCTTGAGGACAGGAAAAGGACTGGTGTGTGTGTGTGTCTATGTGTGCGCTCACTTCCCTGGATTGTTCTCCACGGAAAGTTCCCTCCACATGGGAAAGGAGCCAAGGAGAGCCCGAGGACTTCCCTGACTCTGAGCCAAGGGTGTGGAAAATGTGTGCACCCCAATCAGCCGGGTGCTTCAAGAGAAGGAGTGGGAAGGAGGAAAGAGGAAGCAGGGAGGAAGAGGGAAGCTGGCAGTAAGTGTTGAAATCTTTTACTTGTGAAAAAATAATCTAGGAACCTAACAATTTTGAAATATTTTAAAGTTTGCAAAGACTTCTCAGGACCAACAAGCACATTCTCAAGTGATGACTCTAAATCCAGTCAAAGCTCAAAGATCTACTGTGGTTTGTATGAACTCGATCTATTAAGGAGAAATCACTGAGGAAGCTCAGCCTTGTCTTTCCCTGATGTAGTTTAATTATTTCTTCAAGATTAGTAATAACCCTTAGAATGTTTCCACCCTCTTCCCTACTGAAACTTTCTTCAAAAGCCATCCCACAATCCGTACCCTGCAAAATACAGCGGCCCTCTCTTTGATCATAACACTGATGATGACTTTGTAGCACTTTATACTGCCCAAGATACCTTCCTTAAATACAGAGCTCCCAGCTCAGGATCTGACACACAGGAGACAGTAAGAGCCCTTCTGTCCATAAAGCTCCTCTCCCCTTAGCATGGATGCTTGCCTCTTTTGGTTTTCCAATATTTCTGACGGCTAAAATACTTTGGCGTTCTCTACCTGATCTTCAAGGTCGAAGTGTCATCTCGTCTACATGCTACCCCACTTTTCCAGAGTCAGAATTAAGGCCTCTCTGCTTGTGTTCTCAGAACCCTTTGCTCTACCCCTGTTATTGCACTGATCGTGATCAGCTGTGGATTTTAGTTGACTGAGTACATATTTTATACCCCCAACTAAATTTTCAGCTACTTGAGAACAGGGCCATTCTCATTTTTCTCAGTATACACGTCTAGCACCAAGCACAGTGTCTTGTACCCGGCTGGGTTTCCATAAATGTTGATTGGATTCAGAGGTTTACACAAATTCTTGAATGGAATTTTAAATTCCTTCCTGTTTCCCACCCTCAAATAGCCAATCACATGCCACAGCCTGTAGACAACTTAGTGTCTCTTCCAGCTGTCCCCTCCTTTGTAACCCCATTACAACCAGCCTAGTTCAGAACCTTATTACCTCCCATGGAGACTATCCCAATAGCTTCCTAACTTGTCTCCCTCCAAGTTTTTACTTCTTATTGGTGAGGTAAGATATATTTCAAAAACATAATCCAATCGTGTTACTCCTTAGCTCAAAAGTGGTAAAGGTTCTTGAATGTCTAACTAACCAATATGCTAATTACATATTCAAAGTCTTCCCTACTCCATAGATGTCTTGGTATTTTTCTTTCCTCTTTTTTCATGGCTGCTCTTCACTTATGGACACTGTTCCAAACACACCCTGTTACTTTTCGTTTTGCTATGGCACCCATATTCTCCATCACACCTCTTTGCCTATGTGGTTGTCATTCTCTCCACCTGTCAAAACCTTGCCTATCTTTAAAGACTTCCTCAGGAAACACTTCCTGATCCCCAAGCCTTTCCTCCACATTATCACAAGAAAATGCATATGATTCCTTTCTCTGAATTTGCAACACGTTTTATTTATACCTTTCTCAGGGTGCAACCTAGGCTTCTTACATCCAAGTTTAGCATATACTAGTATTATCTCTCTTTTAGGTTTATAGGCAACTTGAAAGCTAAAATGCAGACTTACTCATCACTGTATTGCTCCAACCACCAGAACACTAAATTTCATATGGCAGAAATGCCATAAATATTCATTGAATTTAATCGAACTGAAGCTTTTACAAATAGCCAAAAAGCTCAGGTTCCCTGTAAGAAGGATGAGGGCTCAAGCCAACTTAGTGTTGGCATCTGTGATGATTGGTATTCTCAAAATTTCCACTTAAGGCTGATGACAGAATCAAGCTCTGTTACAGTCAATGAATAATTTATTTGTGCACAAAACATTCTGTTAATGGAAATCTTTTTATGGCTCAAGAACTGAAATATATTTACTGCCCTATAGTTACTAAATGTTTGCTTTAATCATTAATACACAAGGTAGGGGCAAATGATAATTACCATTATATGCTCTTAAACTGCATTAATCAAGAGAACCTCTTCTAAAATCCAAAAACTTCTCAGTGGACAGGAAAGGGGGAGGAGGTCACACTAAGACCTGCCAACTCACTGTCACCACCAAATCTGAGAGCCTAAGGATTCTGTTGTTAGACACGCCACCGATTGAGGAAACAGCTTTAGATTCTAACAACTTACACATTTTTTCAGTTTTAGTGCTCAAGTAAAATTGCCCTGCTTCCCTTGAACTGGATTGCCTCAACCGAAAACTACAGCAAAGGAGAAGCGCGTGTGCTTGCGCATTCCCTAGGTCTCCACGCCTGCCAAAAAACGTTCCTGCGCTGTGCTATTTCAGCAAGTTGTGAGATGACAATGGCCATGCTCCTCAAAAGGAAGAGAGAGCTATTTGGCCCACATGTTTTTCTTTTAGGAGGCCAGAAGGCACACTTCTGGCCGCTGTGAGTACTCTGACAAGTACACATGTTCCTGAGGAGGTGACTTTCGGGGGGCGGGGTTGGCAGGAGTAAAGTTGAGAAAACCTAAAACCATTCTAAGCTCTCGGGAAATATTTAAGGATCTGGAAAAAGAGCAAGAAGAGGAAGAAGACTCACGTCTTCCAGTGAATTCCTGTTTCCAACAATAAACCCTCTTGAAAAAATGAGAAGTTAAGTACATGCTTGTCATCTACTTTTATCTCCAACTCAAGTGGTGTACAATCACATTCATCCTCCTACTACCCCAACCAGCTTCTTCTCCCTTTGTCCCTTTTTTCTGTAAAGTGATATTCAAACTCCCAGGCTCAAAGCCTGGTGTCATCATCGACAGTGTCCCCTGAGGGGCATGCACGCGCGCACACACACACACACACACACCCCTACTCTACCCAATTGGGCAGTCCTACATTGGCTTCCTGCCCACTCTCCCCCCTATTGTCTATATCCAGTCACTGTCCATTGTCACCACTCTAATTCAGGCCCGCCAGCCTCAAGTCAGGGGAATAGAAGGTGCTCTGCATCCACCTGGCAAACGTCCAAAGGACAAGTCTAGGCACTGTACCCTTGAGTATATGGAAGCCAGGGACAATTATCAGAGGCAGTGACCTGTGGAAATATCAGGAGAATCTTGAGGAAAAGAATTTGAGCTGAAAGGAGCCACAAGGGCACCATGATGCAACACCTGAGATGTGAGGAACGAAGGAAGAGACAGGAAGAAGTCAAGTCAGAAAGCATTCCCTGAACCTGGGATGCAAATGTTCCCTGAAGTTTTCTAAACAGGGCTTTCATCTCTGATGTAAGTGTGGGAGGAGAGGTAAAGGGCACAACAGGAGGTGACAGCTCTTGTGTGAATTAATATAAGTGCCTCCTAAATGTCTTCTGTGCCTTCAGGAACTCGCGCACCCACTCACCCACCCTCACCTCCACCCCCACGCCATTCAACACAACCTGGCAGGAGCCGATTCCGCCAGTGCAGCTCTGATTACATCACTCTGCTGCTCAAAAATTTTCAGGGGCTTCCCACCACTGCAGGCCAAATGAAACGTATAGCCTTAGCTGCAGCTCCACACGCAGCTCCCAGGAAGCCTTTATGTTCAGAGAGAGGCCACATCTTCCTTTTTCTCACTAGATCTCATCAGAGGGCAATTGTTTTTGTCCCCATGGTCAAGATAAAGACAATGAAACATGTTTGCAAGTGAAATATGGGAATTTTTGTTTGGTTTTGGTTACAGAGGAAGGGGCTGCTGTTATTTCACTGTAAGAAGGATTTTTTGCATTCAAAAAGAACACTAAAAAAGCACAAAAATTTGTCCTTATGGCTCTGCTCTGGATATTTAATAAGTATCAGACTTGCTGATTCATCTCACTAATATGATTAAAATTAAATCTGTGCCCAGATACCAATCTGCAGTCCCCAAATAAATTGTTAAAAAAACGCACAACCAAATATTTCTATCAAATTAAACAAATATTTATTGAATAGTTACCATTCTTTCCAATCACCATTTTCAAGGTGGAAGAGGACGCCAATCAAAGGAGGACAGAGTCTTTGCCTGTGAGCTGTCACAGTGCAGCATGTGAGATAAGAACCTCCCCAAAATCATTCACTATAAAGCATGGGCACAGATATATGCACAAGGAATGACATGGGAGAAACGTCAAGTGTTAAAATGACTTAGAAAAAACGAGATAAAACAGGAAGCTCTCTGAGTGGGTGATTTTGTCCAATTCCCAGTTTAGTCATTTATGATGAAACCTGTAATTGCCAAGGGAATCAGAATTCCACAGACCAGTCTTGATCTATAAAGCTGTTGCTTGGAGTCTGAGATTCTCAGAACGGGGCGGTGGGGGGGGATTGGGTGAACTTGAGAGTTTATATTACCAAGGAAGGTAAAGGTGTGCTGCCTCCAAACTTCCCTGAATTAATGAGCTGTGACTCTTCCCCCAACTCCAATGTGGCTTCTAGTCCCTTATATGATTCATACTGAACAGAATATAGTGACTGCATCAACAAAATCCCGATATCTGAACACTGCCAGCCAACACGGCATACGGTCTGAAGTTAGGAAAACAGAATTCTGGTTCTATGACTCACTGATACTGTAACTTTGAGCAAATCATTAAGTTGTAACCCCACGAGCCTCTGTTTCTTCATACACAAAATAAAACGTGAGTCACATCTATATAGTATCTATTGCCTTTAGTGAGATAACGTCACACCGGAGCCATTTGTAAACTGTAAAGCATTACCCAAATTTCAGTTCATCACAGAAACAAGGCATACGATTACTAAGTTGCACGTGTAGGTTTTGTGTAGCGAGAAAAAGTGAGAGGCTCCTCCACACAGCCGTCCTACGCTGCACGCTGACGTGAGGAGACGGGAAGAATGACAGGCAGGAGGGAATACTATGAAAGGGTACAAAAGCGACCCACAGTCAGATTTTCAGATGGCTACAGAATGCTCGTGGAGCAAAATGCGTTTTGCTGGTACCACTGGTTTCATTAATGCCTGCTGACTGAATGATGAATTCATAAATGGGTAAAGCATGGAATGCATGAGGGAATCAAGGTACAGCCAAGTGACATGCTTGAAACAAAGCAGGAAGAGTCAAGTTTTATAGAAGAGGGTAAGAAGAAACTGGGGGAAATAAATCCCTGTGCCTAACAGCAAGGGGCTCCACTCACTCGGACTGTAACGGGAGAGCAGACGGCTGTCCTTATGAGTCGACCATAAGCGTCCAAACATTTCACATCAGTTTAGTAATAATCAGAAATACTGAAACTCTCTAAGTCACCTTAAAATACAGAAGACCCAAAGAGAAGAACTGTATATATCTGAACAGCTATAAAAATGACCCTATGTAAAAGGAAACATTCAGAAGGTCACAACTCCTTGTGGCTTACAAGGTATACTCTGCATTATATATGTAATAGCAGCAAAAGGTATATCAAACCATAGAGAACAGATAGCAGATCTTATTTGCAAACTTATCAAATCTTTATTAACACCTGCTCAAATTGTCCAAGTAGAAAGAATTACAAGTTTTCTATTTTCCATATTGGTATAAGTAATGCCCCCCCCCAAAAAAACCCAAACAAACATAAAAAGGCATAACAGAAGAGAAAGGAGCAGATGGATACGTGAACAATGCATTTGGGACATCACAAAATACAGTAATCTCCACAGAAAATAAAATATTTCAGATATCTTAATTTAAAATAAGATTGAATAACTTTTGATTCCAAAAATTACTGTTGTAACTACGTAATTCTCAACAAGGTAATTACTGCTCTGAAACCCTATTTCCTCAAGTGAATATGGGTTTTTAATTTTCACTTTGGAACAATTTAGCCGCTTGAACTTACAGCAAGAACTTGACTCTGTGGAACATGCCCAATGAAAGCTAATAGTTTTCACCTTCCCTCTTCCCTTTTCTCAACTTAAAGAAGAAATACCACTTACACAATTCTTAAATAATTGCCTCCAATGCCACGAGGGCATATAAATCTGAGTAGGTAGTTAGAAGTTCATAGTTCAGCTAATATTATCTTAAAATGACTAAGGTCAAGGCAAGTCAAAGTACCGGCAACTTGAAGGGAAATGGCAGAATATGAAAAGTCATATTATTTCATAGATAAAATAATTTGCATTTACTATCTTTTAAAAAAAGTACCATAAAAGGAAGAAGAGTAATCTAATGGTGAGGGTTTTCCTTCCTGCAGACTGTTTTCTATTTACTACCAATTTGGAATGGGGAAAACTGGACGCATTTTTTAAATTTATTATTTAAAAAAATCCTCATTTGGGCTAATGGACAAGGTCAGGCGAACAGAGAAATCCCCGAGGGGCTGCTGATCGTGCAAGACATACACAGCACGAGAAGAGCCCACCAATTTCATGCGAAATGTTTCCTTACCCGAATAAGTATTCGTTTAATTGAGAAAATGTACTCATCTCTATGGGTTATGTCCACGATGGTAGGCTAAAGAATTAGTCACACGGCTAATAAAATATAATTATGGTCACGTTTAAACAATGATTGTGACCATTACTGCTATTAATCACCACCATCACAATCACTACTGGTTACTGAGCCCCTACTACCTTCCAGGAACTGAACCCTCATATAATCTTATGAATTAAGTAGCATCCTAATTTAATTCAAAGAAAGAATTATTTTAAAACACAGTGACCCCAGTGAGCTGACTTCACCAAAGTCTTCCAGAACTCCCAGTGCAATAAGCAAGGAGGAGGCCAGCTGCACTCGGCACCCAGGCCGTGTCTGTCCTCAGGAGGCACAGACAGAACAGTCTCCTAAACACAGTTAGTTTAAACCAGGTCCTGCCAACCAGACTTTAAGTGCAACACTGCAGGGTACTTCGGGAATAATTGTAAAAGCCAACCTTGTGTGCAGATGGAAAATAAAATGTGGCAGACAAAGCCATCTAAGTTAGTGGCTCAGAGTATTAATTTTCATCTTCGAACATCTATTATAGCTATTGAAGAAATTAAGGCTTTGCTTTTGAAACTCTTTTTAACATTTCTCTTCCTGATGGGTTTTTCATCTAACTGCCTTATGTCCCTTTAATTATCCACAAAAGTTTCCGAATGGCACCACGTGCCCATAACAATGGAAATTATTGGTCACAAATGAATCTGAGACCCAAGGGTCATGAACCTGACAGGCAAAATGAAAAGATACCCGGGGTTTCCACACTTGGGTTTTCTACACTCACTGAAAGCTCAAAGGCTACATCAACAAATCAGATTCCAGGGCAATCTTCAAGATTATTTTAGACAAAATGAAGGCAGTCGTCATCGGCATTGTATAAACAACGCGACTGTCTCCCTGAAAAACCATCTGACCTTATCATGTCTTAACATGTCCACAGGTAAAGCAGATACTATTAGTTTAGTTTCAAAGTCTGCTTCCCACATGATTAGATGCTTTCCTCTCTTACTCATTATATTTCATCAGGTTTTGAAATAGCTCCAGTTTATTCAGAGGAAAATCAAGCTGCACAATTTAGAAATGTGAATAAAATTTAGTATTTCAGAAGCTCAAGTCCTGTGATTTGGGAATACAATTTTTTCCCCCAAATTTTCTGTTACTCTGTAAAGGGTTAATTAAAACATGAGTTTGCCTGGATTTAAAAAAAATTACCAAACCTTCAAATCAGTATCATTCAGACTTCTGAAGCCAAAAATCTGTTTGACAGAGCAGGTTTTCCTCTCCTGGCATTTTCACAGTAGCCAAAGTCCTGTTCACACTAAATGCTGCCTTGGCAGCACCAATAATTTTCTAAAAGCCCAAACTCCTCCTGGTTTACAGTTTTCTACCTCAAGAGCTTTCTGCAAAAACAGTGCAATAAGGGAGTTGAATAGAGACCGTCCTGAAGATATCTATTCCTATCACAGAAACAAAGATTTCTGTAAAATGTTAATGGTTTAAAATAGTTACCAATTTATTCATTTTACCTTAGAGTTGACTCTGATACAATACAGCACAATCACACACAGACATCTCACCGTAAGTGAAATCTGACAGTGTCACATTACCTCAAGTATTAAAAGCAAATAATCATTCAAAGAGTGAACAGAAAGATCTGGTCCCAAAGTATAAATGACAACATTTTCTAATCTCACCCTTCGAATCAAGAAGTTTCCAGAAATATGGAGAAACTTAAAAACATGTTTATTTAGACAGCATCCCTGACTTCATTCACAGGCTTTGAGGGCCTCGAATTATTACTGCCAATTTTTTACATAAAACTTAATATTTTGTTTGAGAGATCTTTCCAATAATTCTAAAACCAAACCACATAGAAAACACTTGATGCAACTTACCCAAATGCTGAATGTCAAAAATTGGTAAGAGTGTTCCAATCAAATCAGTTCACTTAATTTTTCAAGTAGATCTGATTACTATCGTCTTTCAAAAAAAATCAAAGACTCCACCTAATGAGGAAAAAAAAAACAAAAAATAGTGTTTAAATCAGAGCAGCATTAAATGATTTATACATTAGCAACACAGAAGTCAAATCAAATAATTGTTGTAGTTCCTCCCAGTTACTATGCTACTTAAAACGATAAAACAACAAACACATCTGCCAACTAAATTAACTTTTTCAGTTTGGGGTAAAATGAATGTTCAAGCCTAGAGAAAACAATAAAATAGCACAGCAGGGTGAGAGCAGAAGAGTTTATTTTCAGTATTGACTGGTACATGGAAATGATGACTATATAATGTCAGTGAGGATACATAAAATCAGGCATGAGGGAAAGATACAGCTGACTGTTTTGGAATTCGGTTGATTGATTCTTATTAATTTATTAATGCAATAAAAATATGTAAGTTGCAGTTCCTTAAAACTGTTAAGGTCTATGAACTAATACCCAGATACATCATTTGGAGAGAACTCACTAAGATGAATTTTCAAATCATTCTCAAAATGTTACACCCTGTCTCTCACAGAAAGAGTTTGCTAAAGGCCCATAAACAGCTTAATTATGACTTATAAATAACATCAGTTAATTTTATTCATTTTACTAGTAGATGCACCTTTTCTGAAGCCCAAATATAAAATTATTATCTAAGCCCCACAAGAAAGGCTGAGAGAAAGCAAGCTGTATCTCAATGGGTGAGAGCCTAAAACAAACTGGAATGCTTGGGGGTTGACCAGAAGAATGAGACAAAAAAACTGGGATGGCTTCCAGCTACCGTATTTTCCCATGTATAATGCACCCCCGTGTATAATACGCAGCCACGCTTTGTGTGTGTTATACACAGCAAAATACAGTACTCCTGAATCAGGTTCCCCCAGGGTAGAGTTAGCATTTTAAAGTCCCAGAACATGAAATACAACTATATCCAAGTGAAAGTACAAAAACCTACTCCAACACCATAAATACATGATTTTTACTATACAATTTGAGATTAGCCACAGACTGTCACTCCTCCAACCCACTCCATATGCTAGAAAAATTCCTTGATAATTATCTCAGTTAAAAAAGAAAGGATGCCATAGATTTGCTATCCACTATGGGAAGGGAGATGCTCAAACACAAAACTAAACAAAATTATTCCTAACAATGAAGACAAGTAGCAATAATTATACAAACAAAGTAGAAATCCAGAGTAGTCGTGGGATCTAGGTTTCCACTTCTAAGACAACCTAGGTCTAGGTTCCCGTCTGGCTGCTATTCAAGAAATAGTTATCTAGGAAACTCATTTGTATATGGTCTCAAAAGATTTACTTATTCAATAGCAGTCTTTATTATTATTTTATTTTATGGTTCCTGCCATACATATGACAAAGGTCAAATGGTTTGGTTATTTTAAACTACGTTCTCTCAACAAATATAGGCACCTAAACAGTGAACTGCAAAATGACACAAAATGACATAGTCATTTTTCACATTTGAACATCTAGAGCTGTGAAAATAATTTTTTATTTTTCCAGGTCTTTCATGAAAGAATTAGGAAGCCTCTTCTCAACTAATATTTGGTAGCTATATTCATAATATCATCTCTGAATTCTTTCCATGACAGTTTTGTGTTATTATACTACTTACCAACTTAAGCTTATGTAAGTCACTTTCCAAGAAAAAGTAATGGGGCTTCTTCTCATGGTGCAGAATGAACTTGAAGATTCTTAAGAATCCTTTCTCACTAAAGTGAACCCTTGTGAATTGTTGGGGAGATAGTAAATTGGTATAGCCACTATGGATAACAATATGGAGGTTCCTCAAAAAATTAAAAATTAGAACTATCATATGACCCAGCAATTCCACTTCTGGGTATTCTTATACAAAATCTAACACTAATTTGAAAAGATATATGCATCCCAATGTTCACTGCAGCATGGTTTACAATAGCCAAAATATGAAAGCCAACTAGGTATCCATTCACAGATGAGTAAACAAAGAAGACATGATATACACACAATGGAATATTACTCAGCTATAAAAAAGAATGAAATCTTGCTATTTGCAACAACATGGATGAAACTCAAGGGCACCATGCTAAGTGAAATAAGCCAGACAGAGAAAGATGCATACTGTATGATTTCACATCTATGTAGAATCTAATAAACAAAATAAACAAATAAAAGAGGAACAAACTCACAGATACAGAGAATGAGAATGAACTGATAGTTGCCAGAGGGGAGGGTGGTTAGGGGAATAGGCAAAAAAGGTGAAAGGGATTAAGAACTACAAACTTCCAGTTATAAATATAGTCATGGGAATGTAAAGGGCAGCATTGGGAGCATAATAATATTGTAATAACTATGTATGTGTCAGATGGGTACTAGACTTATCGTGGTAATCACTTTGTAAGGTATACAAATGTTTAATCAGTGTGTTGTACATCTGTAGTTGGCATTGTATGCCAACTACAATGAAAAACTAAGTCTTAAAAAATTCTTTCTCACTAATTTTTCAATGTATAATATGAAACTGATCAGTACAAAAGTATACATCCACCATTCCTCTTTCTGTCTTTTTTTATTTCTTAGGTTAAGTATGATTTCTTAAAATATGTAGTTCTTGATTCATAAAAGGACTTCAGTTACTTGAGCACGGCCACTCATTGAGTATTTTAAAAGGTCATTCACCTGTAACATAGCAAATATACTCTAATTTCAATCTAACTATGGTTATCTGAGTGGCCAGTGATTTCAAATTACGTAGAAATTTTTCAGTGGTGATACGGCACCTTATATCACACTTCAAATGCAGGCAGTACAAAATGCATTAGTCTCCTGTTTGGCTGATTCCATTAAATGACTGCCCCTAATTAGCCCAGAAGATACAGGTCAGTAGCTTGTTGAACAGGCAAGCCTCGTGTGTACAAACATCAATACGACATTCTTTAGAAACGTTCATTTACTTAGAAGTGAACAGTGACAGGTGAGATATGATCACAGGTTCCTTTCAATTTTTACACGACACAGCAGTGCAACCTCTAAAATAATTTTACAACCTGATTAAAGCAGTTGAGTTTAAACCTCCTTATTTTCCATTTATTTTTATTGCCTGCCTTACCACACTGAGAAACAAAACCAGACAAAACAAAAACCCCACCTCAGTCAATTTTGGCTCCATAAGAAAATCTAAATACCTGTATTTTGCTATGTATAATGTTCACCCATGTTTTTGGCCCAAACTTGCAGGAAAAAATATTTTGTTTTAATTTTTTAACTCAATTTTTTGTTTATTTATTTTTAGATACAAAACCAATTATCATATTCCAGGGTATTATTTTGCATATGGATATCATTATTGCTTTCTAGAGTTACACTTTTAACACATAAGCATTAATAAAAGAATTAAAAACATATGCATACAGAATTAGTACTACTCATGTGTAATGCACATCCTTATTTTTCCCTCCAAAATGTGGGGGGAAAGTGTGTATTATACACAGCAAAATACGGTATATCCGAACTTTGCATTTCAGTCAGTTACATGGTGTAAACAATGGAGCAATTTATCATTAGGTAATATCTGATAACGTTGTCACCAATGGGTCTATTTCAGTTATTTGCGTACAATAAATCAGATGTGCCCATGATGTCAGACTTGAGTAGCTCCCTCTAGCTGAATGGGTCACCCCAAGCAGCACCCAGGAGCCATGCTTCCTGAGTTGACCTGGCCACCCTGGGAGCACTTCAGCTATGTGTGCTGTTGTGACAGTGAACACAGTAAATCAGCTCTTTCGGGAACACTTTATGGCAGCAAATTTTAATGTATTCACAGCCCCGGACTCATCCTTAGTGACCACCAAATACTCTCCTTTTACTGACTAGGAGACTGGGGCCCAGAGGGTCACAGTCACTTGCCCAGAGTCATGCAACTAGAAGACAGGTTTCCTATTATTGTACTATTTTCCCCTTTCCATCACAGAGCATCTTTTCCTCCTGTAGGCAAAAGCTCAATTATATTTAGCAGGAGTTTATTGAGCACCAAGGATGTTAAAGATGCTTCTCAGTTTAAAATGGGAAAGAAATAAGTGCAAAGTGAATGAGAACAGACCCACAAATATTAGAGGCTCCATAACATCTTCTTCATCATGGTTATAATCAACTCTCTTTTTTGCAAACCAAGTAAAAAAATGGCCAAGGAGAATAAGGAGACTGAAATACCTTAAGATGTACACATCTAAGACATGGCATATTTTGGCAGAACTACATGATAACATTTGGAAAGCAATACTAATGGCCAGAGTTTGTAAGACAGCTGTCTTACTTGGTAATTTATATTAATCATCCTTATAAATACACAACAACACTGAAGACATTTTCAACCAGAAAAACACCCTTATTCCCACACCCAATCACAATTATCTTCACTTTTTAAAATATTAATCTAGCATTTATTCACCTCTAGGTAAGCATATTTTCACATAGATGCTCTTCTAATACACATGTAATTATGCATCCTCACTTTTTTGCTGAACATTTCATGAAAACATTCTGTATTTCCATGTAATTCACATAGTTCTCATTTTTACTGGCCGTATAATATTACACGGATTTAGCATGCTTAGTCTTTTCCTTAATCATTCCTGAATGAGAACATTTCAGATGTTCTCATTTATTTTTGACACTAGAGATATGGTTTTTCCTTAAAACATTAAGAGAAATATACTCAATATATCAAATGGTATAAATATTTATTGACCTCAAGTTTATAGCCAAATTAATGCCAAGAGATTGAAATTACCTATAAAGCCACCAGCAATATACGAGCATTCTACTTTCACTAAAACTTCCTCAGACTGTATGTGATTAAATTTTGGGTGATTTATTTCATGTAAAATGGTATTCCAGGGCTTCCTTTTTATTTTAATGGTAACCATAATTACACACCTATTTGACTTTTATCATTAGTGAAATTATCTATTCCTATAATTTGACTACATTTAGGTTCTATTTTTTTCTTATGAACTTAAATGAGCTTTTAATATGATGCATATATTGATTTTTCTACAAATTGTTCTGTAAGTATCTTTTTAGATACTTAGCCATTTAATATATCTGGCATATATTTGTATCCACAGTGTGAGGTACATATTTAAATATGTCAGATAAATCTCATTACCCACGATACTATTTACTAACTGTACTACACAATGCCATAAAATTTTACATGCATATTGTATTGTAATGGGCCCGTTTCTGGATTCTCCATGATGTTACATTGGTCTACATGTTTAAAATGGAATGTTTATTCCGGCAGTATGATGTGACTGGCATTGTTTGGCAGAGTTTTCAGCGGTTTAATCGTAACTGTTTTATGGTATGTTTGAATCCTCGGTGAGGCTAGCTTCTTTTTTCTCTTTTTTCAAATATTCCTTAATATTGGGTTGTCCAAAAAGGCCATTACATTTTTTTCCCAAAAATACAAAGCACATTTTTCATTTTCACCACTACTGATTTGATATTTTGAGTATGTCAGCTATCTCCTGTTATTGGCTTCTAGTGGGTAGAGGCCGGGGTGCTGCTAAACATCTCCCAATGCATGAGGCAGCCCCACGGCAAAGAATTATTTGGCCAAAATGTCAATAGTACCAAGAAACTTCACAAATCACTTTTGACAGTTTCAGTCAGTCACAGTATCTTCTATACACTGCACAAGACTTTTGTTTTTGCATTTCAGTTGCATTTTTACCTTTCTTGAAATAACAGAGCATAATGTGTCAAAAATGTTGCATATTTTCTTCCATCTTCAATACTAAAATGACTACACAAAAGTTCACCAATTTTGATAAGTTTTTTTAAAAAGGCATGCTGATATGACAGCTGTCACAATACAATCTTAAAAAATTGTTTCGAACGGAGCTAAAGACAACTAAGCACTACTAGAGCCATCATACGGAAAAAGCTAAATGAACTTTTTGGCCAACCCAGTATTTCCTTGTGTTCACATCCATGCTCATGAAATTCTCACATATTTTCCCCAGATTATATTATTTAAGTGTGTTATTTGCTGTCCATGTTCAGTCACACCCCTAAAAAATTCCCATTAGGAGTCTGAATGAAATTGTGTTGATCACACATATAAGCATCTTGTCAATATTTTGTTTTCCCATGTTAAAGAAACATAGCATATTATAATGCATCTCTACATGTACCACATTTTAACTATTTGATAAACATTTATGTTCTACAAGTCTCTTGGTTCTGTGTCTTTCCTCATTTCCATTTAATTTGCTTAAAAATACTTCATTCCTCAAGTACAGCCACTAAATTGTGCTAATTCCTCACAAGGGCCCCTGAATCCTTTACATGCAGGTGAACAATGATGAGACAGAAGACAAGTATTTTAAGTCCTGTCTAAAATAAAACATCTCAATTGCCTCAACAAAAGTAAAATTAAACTATGTAAATGGCACAACCACAAAATAATATCCCATGCAACCAATTTATTTTTCTTAGTATATTCACAAGACAGAGCCCTGAGTTCACTTAAAACACAGCTAAATGGCGGAAGTTACCTAACAGCCTCCCCCGTCCCTTCACACCAACCAGCTTCTCTTATTTCCGTTATCTGCGAAGTGGGCTTGGACTCAAAGAAACAGAAGAACTAACAGAGAAATGTTAATTACTAAAAATTATAACAACATGCTGCAAACTAAAATTCGACTGAGACTAGTCTGCCTATTGTTTGCTGTACATGTTAATTACACCCACATGTTACCTTCCTTGATTTAAAAATCCTAGGTACCCTCAAGGAATCTTACATTTTACAAAACCTGTGCTGTATATGAAGCATTCCAGAAACTGCAGCGAAAGGGGAGGACAAACAGAAGGGATGGGGAGGGGCAGGAGTTTCTGTGCGACTGCGACGTTGGGCAAATGAGGACAAAAGCTGTTTTCCACCCACACTTTGGAAGTCACACTGTGTGCCAAGTTGAGTGAAAGCATGAGTGATGTGCTTCTCCACTTCTCCGAAGAAAGAAACGCAGAAAAAATGTGGCAAATATTTAATCTAAGCCTTGTTTCCTGAAAATCTGCAAGTTGCCCACAAATTTTCTTTCCCAGAGTTCAAAATAGCAAGCTGAGTGGGTGTAAGCACTTCAAGTGAAAAAAAAAAAAAAAGGTAACTATGGAAAAGGAAATCATACTTTTTTGCTCCTCATTTTGAGAATTTTAAGAAGCCTTTAGAGGGGATTTAATGATCCTGGATCTGGTGGTTTTTTTGAATCAGAATACAAATACAGTCTTGATGATTTAAACGAGGCCCTCTGGCCACTTTCAAACCTTTTCTTACCTTTTTTTATGTTGGGACTAAATTTACAACCTCACTGTTATAGTTGGAGTTGCAGGTTCCCTAAACTACAGCAGATTCCCTAAGTCACTACAACACAACACCGGCATAAAGGGGAGCTTCATGGGGTGTCTACCCCTCCCAGGAAAAGAGACTCTCCTCAACAGGGCTATGAAAAGTGTGCACATGAGTCACCAGAAGAGCTTGTTAAAATGTTGATTATGATTCTGACTGTCTGGTTTGGGGTCCAGGCTATTTAAGTTCCCAGGCGATGCTGATGCATTGATGTAAAATCCACTTTTCAGGAAGCAAGGCTCTAGTCTGTAAAAATGGTTTACTAAGAGTCAGACAACAGAAATGACAGCCCACCAATTAAGACTCTTGCAAGGTACCTAACACTGTGCTAGTTGTTATGAAATGAGCCAACACACAAAAATTATTTTAAAAATTTAAGTGTCAAATGCTAAACTGTGGCAATGATTCTAACTATACCGGGAACTGGGAACAGGAAGTGTTCAGCAGGGGCTAGAATAGTGGCAAATGACTTCATAGAGGTCAGGCTAAATCAGACCCCAGGCTGTGGGGAGTGTGAGCAGGGGCCAGAAAGGAAATTCTAGAGGGAGTGCCTGGGTTCCAATAAGAGAAAACTACAGTGCACTTGCTTTGCGGTTGTAGATAACATCGTGTGAAACTTTTAACCAGAGTTCACTTTTAACCAGGTGAAGGAAAGTTCCGACCTCGGTTCAAGTCTGTAGGTTTGGGAATTATAATGTTGTTTCGGGTCGCTAGAGGAATCGGTAGTCTTGCCTCAGTCTTATGCAAATTCTCCCTGTTGACAACAAGAGCCTTCTTCAGTGGCATTTTAGGTATAAGCCTGGTAGCACAGAATTACCGTATTTGGGTATTAGGCATATGTATGCCTTTGATAAACATGTCCTTAATGAGTAAGAATTTTAACAGCATTAGACTATAACATTTCACTCCAGTAGAATCAATAATCTTCCGTTAGTGTTTTAATTTTACTTTTATAATAAAAACAAACACTTTTGTCTCCTCGGAGATACTTTTGGATGGCACACACCTACACAACACCCTTGGCTCCAACATCTTCCTTCCCTTTCCTCCCACACTGGCTGACAATGGGAAGAAAACACACCCAGACACAGAATGAAATTATTAATGAATTATGCCCTACATTTTTAAAAATCTCTTTAATTTTTCCTGTCAATCCACAATGTATTGGATATATTGCCCGATGGACTCAACAGAAACAAAACAGGATTGCCAAGGTCAACATACATATGGAAATTCAATCTCCAAACTTTTTTCACTCAAGAAAATTACAGGGAGAGGAGGATACCTGTGCGCTGCAGGAGGGAAGGAACACATTTGAAAGAGAAACAGCATACTGTAGCCTTCCCAGATCAGGGCAACAACTCACTGAGTGCCAGTGTTGTCTGCAGAACTAGCAACTTCACAGCCTACTGTAAGCAGTAAGAAATGAGAGACGGCATTCCTGCAAATATTACATTGCATGGTAGTGTTAAGTGCCATGACTACCAGCCACGGTCCCTTCCATGGTCCTATACTACAGAAATCCCCAGTGTTTTCTGCAAGACATGATTTCAGCAGCAGATTATGGCAGACCTGTGCAGTTTCCAAGCGTCTAGACTTGAACGTTGTAAGACACCTGCATCACTAGGGCTGTGTTAAATAAGGGCCTAGTATTCAGGATGCAGCCATGGAGTTACCTACACCCCCAGTAGATTACACACATGACACACGGCTCTGACTCATTAAAGACAAGGGAAAGATACAATATGAGGATGCTAAATTGTTACCCATGAATGGCTGCAAAGCACTAAATAGAATGCAAACAGGCATGCCTTAAAAAGACCGGTAGAGCTTGTCTTCCATAAATCTCTTCCCCTTTCTATTCTGAACCCTTTCAGGTGACCTCCCCTAACTAGGTCATAGGATCCTGCAGGCTGCACTCCCTAATCGACTGCAAAAAAGATCTTTTTCATTCTAGACTGACAGAAATTTAATGTGTGCTCATTAGAGAATTTACTTTATGGAACCAAACAAACAAATAAAAAAACCTCTGGACATTATAAAACTTACTACAAAGAAATCAAGTACGGTTGGGGATTGGATTTTTACGAAAATAAACTCCCCATCTGTGAGCTATGCCACTACTAAGCCTATTAAGATACAGTGCAAGGTACTATGCCATCTAAACTAGAACAAGGTATGGTCTGCTTTTGGTCTGCCGAGACAATCTGAACCGAACTGGCCCTTCTGAAGACAGCTCATCAATGAGAAATGCCCCCACCCCACCCCCATCCTGGCCTGAGTTGGCCTTTCAGTTAAGTATAAGGCACAGTCCCATTCCTGCCTTCCCCAGTATTTATCATTATAATCCTCTGTGCTTATGTGTCCACCTGCTTTTAGAATTACCTGTAAATATTACCAGAAGTTGTAAGTTAAATTTGCGACAGCACAGACATCTAACTACAATTCTGGGACCATGGTGGAGGTAGGTTCAGTTAAGAAAGGTTTCTGAGCCAGAATTATTTTCCTTGCTGCCCAGACTGCCAGGCCTAGATCAAATGAAGGTCGATGCAGTGTCCCCAGAGGAAGCTGTTCTGCTCGCTGGGTCGGTTCCCCTGAGCCCCGCCAAGAAGGCCCTGCAGACTGACAGCTGACCTGGCAGAGCTGGTGTCTCCCCCGGGGCGGACAGGCCCTCCCCCGGACAACAGGCGCTGAGAGCCCGCAGAGCAGAGCTGAGCCGGCTGCAGGCAGCCACTTGTGGCTGACACCAAGGCAGGCTCCCTCTGCCACAGAGTGTTAGAAACCTCTGACCATGACTTGGACTGTCAAAATGTATAGTGCGAGACAGGACATCCCTCCTGGCATGCTGGTGGGT
This sequence comes from Trachops cirrhosus, assembly GCA_028533065.1. Lineage (NCBI taxonomy): Eukaryota > Metazoa > Chordata > Mammalia > Chiroptera > Phyllostomidae > Trachops > Trachops cirrhosus. The sequence goes on from CM052541.1 coordinate 175,336,963, forward strand.
GAAGCCTAGGCCAGGGCAACAACAGCCTGGCCCGAGGACAGGCTGCTCCTCACATCAAAGCCGGCAGCCCTGGGAGGCTGGCGAGCCGCCAAAGACGCAGAGAGCAGCAGGGGAGTGTGTAGCCTTAGGACAATAGCAAACTGGGATGTGGAAGAGTCTGTGAATTCCAAGCACTGGGGAGGTCTGCTCAGAGATTTTACCCTCTCCTGTCAGGGCTCTGATTTAATTTCCTTTGAAGGAGAGGGAAAAAAAAGAATAAAAAAAAGAGAGAGAAGAAAAGAATATACATTCCCAAACCTTCTGTCTGCAAAAGCAGACACCACAATGCAAGTCACTGCCCTCTGGACCTTTTCTGCTCACAGCCACTGTCTAAAACAGTAGAGCTAAGTGACAGGTGACACTCTCCGTTCATCCTAACGGGGCGCTGAGTCTAAGGGGCAATTAAGATCATTTAAATGCAAACATCACTGTTCCATTGCTAATATCCTCCCAGATATTTCTCATCAGTCCTGTTTAATTAGAGAAGCATCGCACATTAATTATAACCTGGCAGTTTATATATTTGATAGGACACAGTAGACAGTCCCATTCTGGGTAACAAGAATTGAAGATGAGGCATCAAACTCTCACTCTCTGTGATGACTCAGCTCTCGGATCTACCCAAGAGGCTCTACCCAGAAAAGTGTACCCCATTGCTCAACAGAAATGGAGGTGATCAGGAATCATCTTCTACCCTCCTCATTTTATCTTACAGCTTTTTGCATGAAAATATACGGTTGATAAACTAAGGGGGGAAATCTGTAAGAGTAAAAACAAAAAATCTATCACTCTCCATGCCATGGTCTTAAAATGTGATTCCTAAGAACCAGGATAAACGCTGTCACTGTCCTCGAGCCCTTTCAGGGAGGCAAGCATCAAAGGGAAGCACAGTCCTGCAGCCAGTGGGGGTGCCTGGGAGCCATCAGGAGAACCCCCACTACAGACGCTTCGTGGCACACAGAGAGCCTTGTGGGTTTTCCTTTCAGAGGAAATGAATATGAGTTGAGGTCACTCAACTCTAATCCACCCTGTACACCAGGGTTATCCTTCTAGCAGCACATGCTCCATTTAGGCACCGGTTTTTCCTAAGCCCAGCAGGTCATCCATGGTGGCATGCTGGGGGCGGAACAACTTCCAGCCCTTGGCTAATCCGGTGTGGGGAAGGCCGAGGTACAGAGTCTTACTTGACTGCATAAAATGCAGAGCTATTTTCAGCTTCTGAGTCATCAGTCTGGCTCTTTCACCAGTCCTAAAGCCATATTACGACCCTTTAAAAATATCTTTTCTATTCAATTTCAGTTATTTTAACTTAAGCCAAAAGTTAAAAGAATCGTGCAAAGTTTCAAAGAGGTGAAACCATGAAATGTAAGGGAAAAAAAAAAGACCAAAAGAGTTTCACAAATATTTTCAATTTAAAACAGACACCATTTTAATGATGGTGGGTCAGTGCTACATTTTCATCAGTTATCTTCAAAATCTTTTTAAAAAACCTGAACAATTAACACTTAGCAGGACTTCAGTGCCGGAGGACACACGTCAATTTTGTTTTAGTCACACTCCTGAGGCTTCGAAGAGAAACATTAAAAAATGGAAATTTTTACAAAACCTGCTGATATAGGAAGAAACTTAGCTATTTCAGTAATAATTCCACTGGGATTTGTGCTGGATATTATAAAAACAGGATGTTTTGTTCGTTGTTCCTCATGAAGACAAACCAGCATAAGACCACAAAACACAAAACTGCAAATCTAGGTGAAGTTTGCAAGTCTTTAAAAAGCGAGATAAAATTTTTATTCATGTATTTAAAATCTCTGTTCTCTGGAAATGTTGCTTGTTTTCAGGAATGCCAACAGGGAAACAGTTATATAACTCTTCTGTGATGGTCCAGCATCATAGTGCTGGGAACTTACTCTTCAATACAGGACCACCGCAGGTGAGTGTTCATTGCTAAGACTTCTTATTTTAAAAGTTAACATGAGTTAACCCACAGTAACTAGATACCTGTTCCATTTAGTTAGAAGTTAATCCCAATAACATAAGGATTCCAATAACAAACTTTTTCCAATGTTCCTTCAATGAAATGTGATGAAGCTACTGGCACCCAAGGATGAGCTTAATATTAGTGGATTTAGAGATAATTCGAAATAGATATGACCAGCACAGCTAGAAAGACAGTCTTATCTGGGTGGGTGGGGGGAGGGTTGAGCAGGGCTAGCTCCTCTAGAAACGAAATCATAACTTTATTCACTACTTTCTGCCTAAGTAAATGGAAGCATATATATTATCCTCGTATCCTGACCCCCATAGCTCCTTTTGGGAATGTAGAATAATAAATGGGAGAAAGTATATCTAGGAAATAATCGCACCTACATATTCTTCCAAGCAGATAGTTCAGCTCTGCTCTGTCCATCAGGTACTTTATTGGAAAAGCTGGAAAAGTCACCCAAAAAACTGCACCCGCTACCACGCTTCCATGAATGAGTCTCCATTCAAACCACGCACAAGCACCAGGTCAACCATGAGTCTAAAAAGGACACAGAAGTTTCTCTTCCCTTCTGACATCCCAGGGGCTACCTCTAATCAATAAGGCTGATAGTTTCATTTTTTACAAAACTATAAATAATATTTTTTTAATACCTCACCACTTACAAACTTTTCTGCCTGGTGAAATAAAAATCTTGCCTCCTCTCTCGGGAACTATCATTTGTTATTTCTGTTAACATTCAACAAACATTTCCTAAGCACCCATCACACGCCAGGCCCTGTGCTGCATCAGAAGATGCACAAATGTGATTCTGACCTCGACAAATACCTGGTTTGCTGGGAGGACAGAAAGTGCTGTAGTACAAGTGACAGTAGGTCCCATAGGAAAGCGAGGGCTAAGTGTCAAGGAAGGGCTAAGGGTAGAGACACTTGATATGGATCTGGAGCAATCTGCTGAAGCTTGTCAGGCAGACAAGGAGAAAACCAAATTCAGAAGGAAAAAACAGTATATTTGGTTTGGGAATAAACTAGGTTTAAGATACCTTAGAAACATTCAGGGAGAAAAGTGCATACAGACAGTTGGATGTATGGCTGTTGACCCCACAAAAATATGTGAGCTGAAAATCCAGTTTGGGAGACCACGATCTCCATCATATCTATGTGATACCTAAAACGACGGGTGGGTCTGTGTAAACAAATCGGGCAGTTACGGGAGCAGAGGCCTAAGGGCCGCACTTTGGGGAAAGCTACAAAGCCAGAGGAGTGTGTCAAGGGGCTGAGAACAGAGGCGGGGTACTGCTCACTGCACCAGAGAGCCAAGTGGAGAAAAAATTAAATGATAACAGTGCCAAGTACAAATCAACCACTGGACAAATAAGTGAAAAAGACCTAAAAGATGTCACTGAATTTTAAAGTTTACTGGTCTTCTTTTCTTAAGCAGACGGCCAAAATGGTGATGCAGCTGCCACAGGTGATGCAGGAGCTGGAAAAACCATTCGGATTTAGTTTGAGTTTGTTTGTTGGTTTGTTTGTTTGTTTACTTTTTCAAATGGAAGATATTTGAGCATGTTTAAATTTAGGCGACAGTAGAGAGACATTATTTGACTGTGTTAATATCTGACTTAGCTCTGTTCAAGTATAATTTCAAATTCTCAACAATTAACTAATCACTAATACTGACTTATTGATTTGGTCACCCAAAAGGAATCAGAAAGAAATCACACAAAACTGGAAAAATCTTAGAAGTAAAACTCTAAAAGGCAAAGGTCAACTTCGATCACAACGTTTTCAAGGTGAACAAAACTTTCCAGATCATCCATTTAAACCCTTATTTTTTAACAGAGCTTAATCAATACGATAATAAGAACTTCCATCGGGAAATATCAAACCCAAATTTGAATTGCGCGAGATGAAAGTGCTTGTGACAAAGGGGCTGCACGAACCACCCTGTTTCAGAAACTTTAAGCCATTTTTCCCAGCCTAACCCTGGCCAACACAGTGCCAGTGCGTGAGGACAGCAGGAGCATCTCTGCAGAGACGCCCTCAAAGAACCCACTGGCCTCCCTGTCCTCAGCCCCCAATGACTAACACATCCTGCCCGGGCCTGGGTCATGCCCCAGAGCGGTTCTCACCCTGACAGTGACAGCGCGACAAGGAAACACTCGAGCTGAAAAGAGTAGGCAAGAAATCATACCAAGTGAAAGACGTTCGTTTTACAGTGTGACAGTCTGAGTCATACGATTATAACCGAAAACCTGGTTTTATTCCTATAATGAAAAAGTCAGGAAAAAATGCTTCTTTAGAGCTTAGAAAATGACTTATAAAAATCAGTTTCTGGGTAACAACAAATAACAGAGGCATTTTCTTATTTCTTTTATAAGTTTACTTCATAGTTTTCCAACTCCCTTTGGTATTCATGTTTGAAATAAGAGGCGAGGAAAAAAAAATCACCAAGAGGAAGCATCTTTATCAGCCCTGAAATAAGCCCTGGTCGTAGGATGTGGCTTCCAGCCATTGGCGTCAACAACTTGCCTCAGTCTGGCAAGACTCAGGTTGTGGCCTTGTTATATGTACACACACACATACACCAAGCACTATCTAATTTCATTGTAAGATGGAGCAGATAGTTTTGGCAGAGTAGACTCCATTGAAACTACTCTGATTTCCATAAAAAGGAAACTTCTGGGGTTTACTACTCAAAACAAGGAAGAAAATGAAAGATTTGGAAATAGTAATGGAGTTTGAAACAATCATTGCATGGAATGATAAAAATAATCAACATTTACTGAGTCCTTGTGTTCTAGCAATGTGCTAAGTGATTTATTTATATTTTCTCATTAAATCTTTCATGAGGCAGGTACTATTATGGACTGTCTTACAGAGGACTTGAGGCCCCAAGAGTTTAAGGAACGTGTCCATGGCCTCACCATTGGGGCTAAAAATGTTTTTCTTTTTTCTTTTAATCCAGTGGGCTTGACTCTAAACCAACGCTCTTGAAAACATAATACTGGCAATATAAAAAGATTCTTGGGTTGAAGAAATCCAAGAACCCTGCAGTTACATGCACTCAATTTTCAGTTCCATTCATGGTTTTAATCTGGCAAATGGACCACCCGTGCCAAACCAAAGAAAGGTTGATATACGGAACCATCCCTGATTACTCACCATCTGAGCTGGTGTGACGGAACCACGGGGTAACAGAGCTGCAGGTGGGCCAACCAGGTCTGTACTGAACAGCGGTGGAAAGCGTTCACTCTCAGAAATGAGGGTCTTTATTCTAAATTTGGCAACCAAATCAAAATCTTTCTTATACAGCTCAAGAATATTTTTTTACCCGGATCACTGCCCTCATTTACTCTGGCACCGAAAAGTGTTTATTACAATAAAGGAAGACTAAAACGGATGGGTTTGGAGGACTCTGTACTTCCGTGTTCCACTAGATTAATTTTGGAGGGCACACCGTGCTTTCCCTCTCTAGAAAATACAGCACTTCTTTGTTCTTCAATAAAAGCCATACATTCCCCAAAATTTTCCTACATGATAATTCTTTTAAATTTTGTTTTTGCTTCATTATTGGAGAATATCTTTATTTGATTTTCCTACCCAAAAAGCATTATGCTTTTCTTTTTTTTAATCTTTATTTATTGATTTGAGAGAGAGAGAAACATTGATTTGTTGTTCCATTTAGTTATGCATTGATTGGTTGATTCTTGTATGTGCCCCAACTGGGGATCATCGAGCCCGTGACCTTGGCATTATCAGGACAATGCTCTAACCGACTGAGCAACCCAGTCAGGGCCTATCTTATCTTTCTAGTTTTAAAGATTTTATTTATTCATTTTTAGACAGAGGGGAAGGGAGGGGAAAGGAGAAGGAGAGAAACATCAGTGTGAGAGAGAAACGTCGATCGGTTGCCTCTTGTAAGGGCCCAAATGAGGGACCAAACCCAGGCATGTGCCCTGACTAGGAATCGAACCGGTGACGTTCGCTTTGCAGGACAACACTCAACTAACTGAGCCACACTAGTCAGGGCCTTATGCTTTTCTTATAAAATATTCATAGCGAGCCATTTTTTCTTTCATTTATTCAATTATTCATTCAGAAAACAACAGTTGCGTATTCCCAAAGCCATGGGTCTGGTCCTCATGGAACTAGGGGCTAGTGAAGGGCAGACATTGCAAACAGACTGTTACTATGCAGATGCCCTAAAAAATGCATGCTATGTAATCAGAAAGCTATGTAATAGTATTTGAGAAAGCATCTCTTTAATGGTACACAATTTTAACTTTGGAAGCTAAGCATCCATCCAGTCATGATCTGAAGCCTCAAATTTAGAGATGATTTTAAAAGACACATATTAACAAAACAAACTGGCAAGCAGAATATAGCCAGAGACATTGAAATTGACAACAAACTGACAGTAACTAGAGGGGAGCAGGGAGGAGAGTAACAGGGGAAGGAAGGACATAAATGAACATGTATGAGGGACCCATGGACAGAACCAAGTGGGGGTGGGATTGAAGGTGGGAGGTGGGCATGGGTAGGGCGGGGGAAAGTGGTGGCGGGAAAATGGAGGCAACTGTATTTGAAAAAAAATAAAATGGATATTTCCAAAAAAGACACATGTTAAATCCACCACAATTGTACTTTCTTTCAAAACTGCTAGATGTCCCAGGGCACCCTGAATCCAATTTGAACAGCATCAATATGGATGTTCTAGAAACTTCCTCAAAGTTCCTGGTGATCATTCTCACATTCTAGATTGCACAGATTGATCTCTCAGTCTAACATATCAATTTGTGCAACTTAGAGGGAAAGAGAAAAAGACAAAATTATCAGAACTGTAACACCCTTTCAAGTGTTGCAGTAGCAGTCTTTTCAATGGTATGTGTCCGGTCTAAAATGATAAACATTCCCATCTGTGACAAACTTGATGTAAACATTTGTTATCTGATGTAGAAACGAAGAATAAAGTATTTCTGTTCTTTCCAGTAATCTAACCTCCCCTTAGTTTAACTGCATCCTTGTACAGTATGTATCTTTTCTCTTATTCTTTCTAGAACCTGCTAAGAAGACAGTTGTTTTCTTATTGATTTCCCTCATTTGGTATCGCAATCAATAGATTAAGGTGTTCTTGGTTTCCCTTTGTGCAGACTTAGTACATTTGGCAAAGATTATACACAAGAGCACACCCAAATGGAACCCAAGCAGACCGCGGGGTGATCCTACTTTTCACAGCTGGTCCAGCTCGTCTGCCCTCCAGCTTTGGGACTTAGGGTGATAAGAGTACAATCCCGAAGGAAAGGGGAATTGAAGCTGCCTACCTGGGGGTCTCCTCGTGGTTTCAGTGAAGAATTCACCTGGAACAGCTACACCCTGGACTATCACACCTTGTCTTCCAGCCTACCAAAGAGTCTCTTACTTAAAATAAGACGTATGCCTGAGGCTACTATTTGAAATTTGTAGCGTGTCCCTCCAGAACCAGAGTCACAAACATGGAGTAGCATCCCAGATTAGTCAAAGGCAATGTAACAAGAGTACTTTAGAACCTAGTCACTTTATATACGGCATCGCTTCTATTTGCAAAAATAGTCCCACTGGGGACTTGAGTTCATAGGACATGAAACTGTTCCTCACCTTTTCCTACAGGGGCCATAAACGCCTAGGCAGAACTCTAAGCAGTAAATAACGAAGAACAGCATGACACATTATCCTGGGGCAGGGGGCTGGGTCAGGGCATCAGCAGGAAGAATTTCAGCGGCTCTAGGCTTTTGCAAAAGCAGCAGTGGTGGATCAGTCACTGGTAGCAACAGAGGCGGCCGAAATGTGGAAAAGAAAAGACGATACATAAAATAAGTGAATCAGAAGCTAGGGCAGTCATGAAAAGGGAGTGTCCTGACATTGAGGGCAAGAGGAAGAGAAAGGGAATTCCTGCCGCAAGCCAGCAGGGGAATCCCCTGGTTTGGGTTGCTATCCACTCTGTCACTGACTAGGAATGGTCATTATTTAGTAATTGAACCATCCGATCCTTACTTTCTTACTCTGGCTTCTTAAAGTCAGGCTTTGAGTTGTTAATGAAAATCTTGCTTCAGGCTGGTTGATGTTTAGTCCTCAGATTATTATTAGTCTATAGAGTTTCTCAACCTGGGTGATTTTGTTTCCTCGAGGGATATTGGGTGATGTCTGGGGTTATTTCTGGTTGTCAGGACTAGGGAGTGGGGGGAGGGGGGTATTTTCATCTCATGGGTGGAGACCCGGGATGCTGGTAAGTATCCCGCAACGCACAGGACAGTTCCCTTCACCCCAACAAAGAATCATCCAGCCTAAGATGTCAATAGTGCCGACCTGAGAAACCCTTGACCTTCATGCTGCGGTAACACTTCATGTGCCTGTATTCACAATGGGTTTAATCGAGTGATCACAGCTCAAACCTGCAGACTACTACATCTCTCAAACTCCCTTGTGAGGATCGTACTCAACTAAGAGATTTCTACAAACAACCGACGGTACTCTTCAGAATGACAGTCTGACATTTGTTTTTCAGTTGAAGTACGTAAATCAAGAGAGTCAAACTTTGGAAGGCTGGTACAAAGGGTACAGCATGGACGTGGTGTCACCTGAACCAAACTTCAGTTTCCAGAGCACGGTATGGTGCAAGCTCTTATGTGGATGTGATGCCACATCCTGCTTCTTAAGCATTTCCATCAACAGCAGCTGTGTTGTTTAAGCCTTACTTGAATAAGCCTTACTGGACTGTGTATGTGAACGAGAACAAACACAGGGCAACTAAACAGGGCACAAAACGTTCCATGACCCGAGCAAGGAACACAAGCAACCTTTTGCTGGCCCTCTCTCTCTTCAACTAAAAAGAGAAAGCGTGTGACTGAGTCATCTCCAACCTCCCTATCAATTCTCACCACCGCGACGGTCTTCTTCCCAGATGGTAAGGAGAGGCGGGCTGCTCCAAGGAAAGTAGGTAGGCATCCCAGACCTTATGAAACCCTCGACAGTAAGGGCTCTGTGAACACATGGACATGCCACCCAGGCCACAAGTGGTTCCACAAGAGGGACTTTTTTGAATAAAGGTAAAACGGCCCCTGGCTGGACAGAGCAGGTCCCTCCCTGTTCAGCTCCAGGCTGCATTAGAAATGATGACTGTAAGAAATCAAAGAATGATCTCCACGTGTGCATCACAGGAGAGGACTAATCGTTACACACTGGCCTTGTCCGCCAGCCACGGCCTCCTGCACAGAGAGTCCCCACCTCCCAAGCACCATCTTCTCATTAGGAGGGACAGAAGAAAAGTACGTGCATTTTTAACAGTGTCTTTGTAAAAAAAAAAATCACAAATGAAAACAAAATAAAAGGGTAGCAACAATACAAAATAAGAAGGCTTCAGTGGTCACAAATATTTTACATATTTGCAAACATTTGATGGAGACCCGAAATAGTTCTAGGGACACTATGTAGCAGCACTGCACCACTTACTAGGATAGGCTTCATTGCTCTGCCGTAAGAATGGATACTGTTTTCCAGAGCCTCCCCCTGAGAAGTCTATTCTTTGTCTATTCTTCGCTTCTGTCCGTGCGCTTGGTGTGGACATTTAAAAGTACCAGTGTCAAAGATATACTCAGACTCTATCGAGTATGAAAACTAAAAGGCTGTATTTCCTGATCTCAAGATTTTAAAAACCTGATGAAGGAAATGTATTTAAGAAACACCATGGTAGGGGCATATACAAGAAGTGAAAACAATAAAAATCCATTTTTCACCATCTTAACATTTATCAACAACTTTCTATGACTATGTTTTCCCAGCTGAAATGCCAGGATTTAAATGTGTGTGAAATATGAAGCCTTCTGATAAAACACATTTGCTGAGTTTGTTTGTTGTTTTGCTTCGTTTTGTGTTTCAGTAGAGCTGGTACTTCTTAAAATACCTGCCATTTACAAGTACTTGACAACTTGTCCCATTACTTTTTGCCACATGCTGGAGAGGGGGAAGCGGCAGGTACTCTCATCCCATTTCACTAAGAAACAGACAGCCAGAGGTTAAAACAGGAGAGCTTCACACCCCCCACCCCAGTCCCTCATATCCTCTCTCATGTCCAGGAGTTCTCCCAAGCTATCCCAGAGAAAGGAGAGAAAAGAATCTCCTTTGACTGACGTGACTGCAGCTGAAAGACTGAAGACTCGATGTACGGTACTTTTGTGGTGAAACCAAAAGACAGATGCAAGGAGCTGACTTCCCGCTCATTGCAAATAACTCTAACATGAGCAATGTGCTACGAAAATCAATAGCAGTAACGACTGCCTTTTTTGGAGCGGCGTGGGCAGTCGGCTGGACAGGGGCACTGCTAAGCCCAGGAGCACTGCCTGGGTCCAGCACTGCAAGCAAGCTTCACAACAGAAAAGCATGAGTAATTTACTTACTAAAGAGATAACTGTAAAGTCTGATACAAACAGACAAGCGTAAATCCTTACACACAAAGCAAATGCTTGGTTTAGCGACCATAGCATGCAACAAGCGATGAAATCTAGGTTACACTACTCAATTTCCAAAGACGAATGCCCCCTTTTTGTCCTCAAAGGGGTGACATCTCCAGGTGCACAAAAAAAAAGGCCTGCAAGGGAGAGCTCTGGTTTAGAGGGGCTCCCCAGTTACACTGAACCCACACAGGAAGTGGAGGGAAACCTCCGTGACTAGTGTCTTCGAACCTGGTCTTCCGTGCATGAACACAGCGCCGGTAAAGGGAATCGCTCTGCTTCAGTGTGGTCCTAATGCATGTTACATGATTCAAAAGAACACAAATCCAATCGGTAATTGCCCCAACAATCTCTTAGATCATTTTTCCTACTTTGTGGTGATGATGGTGCATTTTTTGAGATTCTGAGAAGAAGAGACAACATCTGTATGGCCTCAATCTTACTTTTAAAATCATTATTTAATTGCCACCAACCACCAAGCAGAAGCAAAAAATAAAGGGACCTGAAACATTAGAAAGAGGAACTTGAGTTAATGAGCAAATTTTAAAAAAATATATATTATGTCTCTTGCCAGCAAATGTTGTCTCGTCAACCTAAAAGGAGTCTGGAATAAAGAGAGAATTCAAACAGACCTTCCACAATAAGCTATTGTATGGCTCACAGGTCTGGGTCACTCACAACTCCAGGAAATACCTACATGTTCCCTAAACACTCTTACTTTGTATGTTCTCACGGGCTTTCAGGACTCGTGCAAATTGTTTTCCAAGCACCATCCAGCCATAATGACCGGGTTACTAGTGATAATTATACTTGCCTGTCTATAGGTCTGTCAGCTAAAGAAATCCCCAGACGGCTATCATAATGAGCAGAAGTCGACTCTGGCACAGCTGCGCTGACCACAAGGCATTCGAAAAACAACCTTCTTCGCAATAACCAGTTCTGGGCATCACTGGTTAAAAAAGACTAGTTTCCTGTTTTTCTCAAAAACTTCAGAGTGTGGGTATTGCTATTTTTTTACTCCACCCACTCCTTTTCTCTTTAATTGTTGAAGATTCAGTGCTGTAAACACCTAATCATGGGCATTTTTTATATTGTAGCTGTGGGTTTAATTTTAGGTCCGATTTGCCCTTTCCAAGCAGGGGCCTCCCCTGTGCCAAAATGCTCACCAGTAGGAGGAGGAACTGGGGGCTGCCAGATGGGGCCTTGGGAGGCAGGGGCGCTGTGCCCCCTGGAGAGAGATCTCAGGCTGGGCGTGAGCAACACCCAGCTGCTCCACACTCTGCCCAGGAGCAGGTCAATGGCACCTCCATGTTGGCTGAACCCCAGAGATGGAGTCTGGGGGCCTTAACGTGGCCTAATGCATCAAGTGCCAGGCCTCACACATCTCACTTACTCTAAGTTATTTCTCTTCCTCACTTTGAAATGCTAATTCCTTTCTTTCAAGGGGAGTTCTAAGTATGTTCAAGACACACTATTGTAGAGGTGGCTGCTCCTTCTGCCCAACCCCACCAGGCCCCAGTTCCAATGCCAACTCCTCCCACACCCTCTCCCCACCTAATTAATACACACATACACAGAGAATATGTCTGGAAAGGATGACGTATGAATTTATCTCCCAGACGAGGACAGAAGCTTCTCAGGGGAGGCAGTCCTGTTTTGTCCACCCCTGTAGACCTCCTGCACCTGAAACGGTGCCTGGAAAGTAGCAGGTGATTGATCAGTCATTGTCCAGAACAAATGCCGCTCCCCACCCCTAGCTGTTTTCGTGACTGCCTCTAGCTCACCCCCTACTTGTGCTCGCCTCTGTGGAAAACCCTCATCCACTGTGCAGTGGTTCGTTTGCATCGACCTTTCTCACAAACCCAGAGCTCCTGGCGGTGAAAACGGCTCTGCACGCTGCTCAGGGCCAACTACGAAGCAGGTGCTCAGTAAACATCTGCTGAATGTGGTGAAATGAGTCCCTTGTGATGGCCTGCCTTGGGGCCACGGGCTATACAGACAGTGTAGAAACATAAAAAGGAGTGAAAAATAGATTTCTGTTCATAATTTTTTTCTTTTAGCAATGCTATACAGCCTTGGACGCTACAAGAAAAGTCTGAGGTATTTCCTAAGTCAACAGCATCCACTCAAAGGCAAGGCAGTAAGACTTAATCCACATACACTTGTCAAAACAAGGACCAGAGAAAGAATTTTTTAGGAGGAAGTTGAAAGTAAAATGTTTATTGCTATCCTGCCAAGCAAGAAGTTGAGGTAATATCCTTTGAAAGTCATTAAAAGGGAAAGATTTTAACGAAAATCAAAATTTTGTTTTGGTTAAACTTCACAATAGGGAAAGTATAAACATTTTTTTTAACCCCCTAGGTTCTCCTTTTAAGAGAAAGGCAAAAATTCAGCAAAGGCCTCTATCCCCTTAGACCTTCTAAAGTTCTCTACACTGTAGAAGGAATAAGAAAAACTCCAAGTCATAATGATACCTGAAAGTTCAAGGGTTGACTTCACACAAGTCCCACTAATATTAAGAAGTGAGGGGATTAAAACTTAAATGAGCTTCAGATGGGAGGGAAATAAATTCACAGTACTTATTCTGTCTCAAGACTTTTAAAATTACTTATATGTATACTTGTATTATCAAGTTCTATAAGCTCTCCATTACTAGCCTGTCACTTTGAGGCCTGGTAGTAGGCCTCATTCCCTAACAAAGCTTGCAACTTGTCTCAAGTAATAAATAGACTTTTAAAATTAGGTGAATCTTCTTTAATTCCTGTATGCTTCATTTAAATACAGGGAAAAATGAAAAAGACACAGAAGTGAAGTCATCTACCGTTTCAGATAAGATTTAAATTGATAATCAAGAAAGTTAAAATTTTACTTAGAGAGTACATGCATGCATCAGATAACAACAACAACCAAAAAAACCCACAAGAGAGCCTCAAACCAAGCAGTGACACAGTAGGCAATAAAACAGCATATTCAAATGCTGGAGCACAATAACAAGGGAAAATGCTGGTTAGAAAAACAAAGCCTCTTTGCTTCTGTACATTTGGAAGTAAACAGAATCAGGTATATTTTATTACTAAGCAGTGAAGTCTTTCCCTACTCATTGGAACATCAATTAAAATAGCCTTCCCCTGTATTAATATTCACACGACTGAGCCATAAGAAGCAATTCAGTAATAATGAGGAGCTCTAACATATGTACTATTTGTTTGAGATGAACAAACCATAGTTTCTATATATGAAAAGAAATGGAATGCCATGTTCCATGTAAACCAAAGATCTAATGCAACAACATTCAATGAACTATAAGCAACATGACCAGCCCAACCAAATAATTCTGCCCCTTGCAGGTATTCTTGCATAAAGTACAGTAGCACTATGCAAATAATATGAATTTACAAAAGACACACACACACACATTTTGCAGTCAGGTGGATGCTAAAAACTGAATATTCCCAAAATTAGAAGATCTGTATTGGCTTTCTTTCCAAGTCATCAATAAATGTCCTTGGAATTAGCCCTCTTCCTCTAAACAATTTAATGTCGCTTTACATCCTAAATTATCAGTCCCACACGTTCAAACTATAAATAGATACGAGTCAGTGTATGAAACTTCTATTTAAAAAGGATTCCATTTCAAAGTAGACTCCTAGGAAAGAAACGATAAGTAAATAGACCAGACAGTGTGGCAGCTGTACTAGAGATTAGGATTTGGTCCACCTGCAAGAGCAGATGGCTGTTCTGGACAGCTGCAGGAGGATGGGAAAACAGCTGGGGCGCTATTGATTTCTGTAATGATGAAAAGCAGCAACAACAACAATGAAACAGCATTTAGATTTTTATAATGTTACGTGAAAACTTTTTCAGGAAATTTTAGGTTTATCTCTCTAAGATGCTGTTATATACCTGAATCTCTTTGCTACCCTACATTCTCTCTTCCCACTACATAAATCGTCACAAGAGAGAAGAAATGCTAATAGTTGCAACATGATTTGACTAGTGTAATTACAAAAGGAAAGAAGAACTTTACTGTATGAGATTTCAGATAGGAAAGACAAGGGTCACTTTTTCCTCGACTTTTACTACTTTCTACAGTTAGAATTATTGATTAATTGATTTGGAACTGTAACAAATGATACATACGTAAATGGCAAAAATAGATTTGGTGGTATTTTTCTTAGGAATTCTATCGCAGCTCCATACATAATATACCACTAAATTTAATATGAAATTTCAAATAGTAGAACTCTATGTATGAATACTCTGAAATATAGTAGTTTGGGTTTCTTTAATATAGATCCCGAATACAAGCCAAATCTTTTCTCGGCCTTGTCAATATTCTGGACATTAACACATAACAGTGTTTTTATTTTAAAACCTCAGATCCTTTTTGAAATTATGAATTAACTTCTCTAGATTGTTAATGGCTATTAATAGTCACTATACATAAAGTAACTTCCTAAAATGTTGCCTTCTGAAGAATCAAAAAGCATACAGGATGTAATGACAAAAGATTTCTAAAGGCAAATACCAAGTTATGAATCCTCCTACCAATTGAATTGAGTTCTCAGAAGTAAAGAGGAAATAAGTTTAGAAAGTCTTTTGCCAAAGAAATCAAATTCAATAGTAAATGTCATGCCAGATTTAAAGTGAATGAAAAACATCCAATCAAAATTGTTCACACTACTTCACATCTACCTTCATCCGACCCCCTTTTCATATTACACACTTTCAGGGTCCCGTCTGTATCAAACCCTGAGACAGGTGTTCGCTGGAACCTTATGAGGAGTAAGATGTGTTTTTTCCTATGGAAAGCTCACAGTCAAGAAAGGCTGCTCATCCACAGGTCCCTAGAACACATTTATAAGCAAAATCTCTATTTAAATCTCACTCTTATTATTTGATCTGGCTTTTGTTCCTGTATGAAGAAATGTTTATACAGCTATAAACAATGACTGTATTAAAAGGATATATATGTGCTAGTAATTTTCAAATTAAATGTGCATGATTTACCTTTTCCATTTCCACTGGAGAGACCACCCAGTGAGTAAGCAGTCAGACCAGCAAAAGGGCTGTAGGGAGGTCCCTTTCTTTCCTCTCTGCTACCTACAGGGAGGATTTCACTCTTCTCCCTCTTCCACTGGGCCCCGCAGCCTCGTACTAGAACCTACCTTCTCTGGCTCTCTCTCCCACTCTCCAGCCTGCTGGAGCATCAGCGGGAACCTCCCCATACCCTTTCAACCAAGAACTTTGAGAGTCATCTAGCAAACAAGAGTGGGAGAAACACTGCTTCCACAATAAAAAAAAAAAAAAAACAACATCACAGCTTATCACTCAGAAGGCACTTTTCTGGAGAAACATGACACACAGATAGATAGTTCCAATAATCAATACTTCAAGTAAGCTGCAGGTCAATTCGGTTTTTGTGACTTAGCAAAGAAAAATAAATGGTATCCAAGAAAACCATTTTTAAGTCAAGGATATCTTTTATGCACACAGAGGGGCAAAGAAACTGGAACCTTTATGCATGACACTTGCACATCCAGTAATATTCTGAGCCCTAGTAACTTCTAGGTATACACATTTGACATTACATATGTCAGTTAAATACTTTTTTTCTGCTCTCCATTGCCTTTTTTTTTTAAAGAATTGCCTCATTTGGAATTACAGCCTTCATTTCAATCTACATTCCCCCCCAAAAAAATTAAATATAAGGAGGATAAAATTCACTGCACACAATCTATCCCTCACAGGGATGCTGCCTGATCATGTCCCACAACGTTGTCCTTCCTCTGAACCCCCAAAGAACAAACTCAGCCAACTTCATTACAAACTGCAATTGCTCCTCGAAGGGCTGAAATCCCTCTAAGTTATCAATTCCAGCCTCACATATTGAAAATGCGTGTATACGTGCTAGAGTTTAAAATTGAAAAATAGAATCTTTGAAAATAGTTTCCTCCAGCAAGAGTTTTATTACAGCCTTTATGGTTTTGGGTTTTGTTGTTGTAGTTTTTTATTCTCTAATAAGAAAATAACTATCTTGACAGCCACTGTTGCTTCAGGAAAACCAAATCTCCTCTAAATGATTCCAGGTATCGAACATGCTGTCATTTTTCTAATTCAAGATAGCATCTGGGTTGCTATCTGTAACCCATGAATTCAGATTTTGGTTTCTATTATACTTCTAATTGCTTATTCAGTTAGGATGTGGGACGGTGTGTATTAATGTTGTCAGGAGCATTGTAAGAAAACAATGAGGAAAAAAATACAAATCCTAATTTCATTAAAAATTAACCAAAAAAGACATTGGGGTTTATCTACTAACTAGTGAGGGTCTCAAATTATTAAACTAAGAAGAGTACAAATGAAAAAAACTTTCAAAGACTAATGTTACCATTAGTCTTCTCTTTTACTTGGCTCAAAATCCTTGCATAATTAACACACTAATACTTAATAAATGTGTATGAACCTACCACCTCTCTTCTCTTGCAGTCTAATTAGGTGATTGACTTCAGGCATGCTATAAATTATAATGACAATTTAATTACTTCTTTAATGTGCACACTTAAAAGATTTATAAACAAGAATGGAATAGCCCAGGACATTGAAATGAGGCACACACCAAGTGAAGCAAAGCACAACCCAGAACAGAGGCAAAGATGGGTGATTTCTACAAGATAGAGTTGAACCAGAGGGGTTTTGCCTGCCTCAGTAAACCACTCACTGCTCTACTGTGGCTGACAACGAATTAAAGGCAACCTATACAGGTTTCTTTATAACCTTAGTTGTCTTTATAAGGAAGGACACAGACCTCCCATATCTTTTCAACAAGCTGTGCCTCTGAGCCTTCCCAAAAGGCCTCCTCTTGCAGTGAAAAAACACAGACTTTCGAGAGTCAGACCTTGGTGCGGATCCTCCCTCTGCCATCGGTCACCTACAACCTTGACAAAGTTAACCTCCCTGGGCTTTCATGTCTCCGTTTGTAAAGTGAAGAAAGTGCCGACTTTGCAGAGCTGCGACAGAAATTAAATTTGATAGATAGTATGGCACATACTCTGCCTCCTACTACCTCTGGAACCTTAGGCAAGTTGTTTCTTCTCCTTGTGCTTCAGTTCCATGTCTCATATAGGGAGATAAAAACAGTAACAGACTCAGAAGCTTGCTGGGGAACTAAATTACTTAATACACATAAAGCACTCCTGCCTGACACACAGTAAGTACTCCTAAAATGTTAACTATTAATAAAACACTGAGCACAATCATTGACACACACTTCCTTTTTCCCAACCTCCATCCACACAGGTATTTACAACAATAAACAGTTCCTGAAATTTCATCTCTACTGTCAAGTTTTCTTTTAGAATTAGCGTGAGAGCTAATGCCTTCTTTATCTCCTTGTCCTGTGTTATGTATATCCATATTGAAGTGTGTATCTTGAAGGTTCTAGAGCACAGATATTTAGTCTGGGGGATTCTCTCCACAAGGCACTTGCAGCTTTAAGAGCTTGTATATGCCATCAGTTACTTAGAAAATATGTGGACAATCTCAAAAACCATATGTATTTTGAAGTTAGTGATAAGGAGAATTGTTGGGAGGACTAACACGTAACGCTGTGTAAAGGGTTTTCTTTTTTTATCTTTAAGGAAACTCTCTCCCTTAGTTGATTTGACCAAATCAGGATTTCATTTTACCCCAACAGAGTGAAAGTGTAAGGAAACCCAGCCTGATATGACTAATTAGCCCTAACTGCTACAAAACAATTTCCCTTTCTCTTGAACTGTCTCTGTGAAAAAGAAGATAAAAATGGAGCTACAGTTTTTTTGGTGGAGACTTTCGTTTCTCTTCTCTGCTCCCAGGGTCCATGGTAAACTGAATGATGAGGAAAGATGAACAACAGAGAATGATGAGATCAGTGAGTTAGGAGAAATCTTAGTACGGACACACTGAATCCAGTTGTTCTAAGCAGCTCTCGTAAGTGTGGTGTTAGTATTCCCCTAATAAGCAACTGGACGTGTGCCTCGGTGTCAATATTTATTTTAATCAAACCACACTTAGTTAGAAAGCATCATCGCCTGCGTATATCAGAAACAAACATTTTACTCTTTTGCCATTATGTGTTTCCATTGGCCTTTTTTGTAACTTTGTACCCTCTTAAGCATTCAGATTTATGTTATCAACTTTAAAGAATGGCTGCAGCCAGAACTAAAGAACACTACACATTCATGAACAGTTCTCACTGTAAAGTTCAAGTAATCATATGCTCCCAACAAGTTTTGATTCACTAACACTGGTATTTATCACTATGGCATCTGATCTACTACATAGTCGGTCGAAGATAAAACATATCTGGCTTGAACTGCCTTCTCCAAGCCAGTTGTTATCATCACAGATTGATTGCAACAGATATGCTTTTGATACACAGAATCTGAACACACTCTCTCTGATTCTTCCTCCACCCACCCCTGGGACAGCTTTGGTCAGCAACAGCTGCAGCTGATACATTACTCTACTTGTTTAAGAACATGGCACAAATAGAGAGATTAGATGACATAAAGCTGTAAATACTGGGCATAGCTCTCATAGAGTTTCCCTGAGCTAGTCAGAAAAATAAATAAGATCTGTGATGAAAGAACCTGTATGTGCCACCAGTTACCCAGAAAACACGTGGACAAGTGTGGGTTTTAGGTAATTAATACATTAATAGCAGAGGAGTAGCAGGCAAGAGCTAGGAGGCACCCTAGTGGTCTCAAGACAATAAAAATTCCAGTAGGATCCCATGTGAGGTCCTTGAAATTGAGTGCTAGCTAAGTTTATTTTTCTGCGTGTTCTTATTTAAAAAAAAATAAAATAAAAAGGAATTTTCCAGCAGTCCCAGGGTCACTCATCTGAATAACCCAACATCGCGTCTTACATATTATCATTTCATACCTCTAATCTGGCACACATTAGCAACAGAAAGGAAATATATGTCCATAATCTTAAAAATAGAAAGACACCACATTGCAAGACTGCTGTGTCAGTCATTTCCGTTTTCAGGAGTAACACAATGCCTAAACAATAGTTATCCTCCTGCTGAGCTACAGTTCACTTAACCCCACAGCCCGGCTGGTGATTGATGAAGGGTCAAGAGGGTAGCAGACTTTGGTGTGCAACACTTCAGTCCTTTAACGACGATGGCAAGAGGCCATGTACTACAATAACGAAACAAATACTTCCTTTTACTGTACAGTGAATTCCTCCCTCTGATTGGCTAAAGCTTCAGCCATGGTTCACGAGAATAAAACCATGTTCCATGGTTAGCAAAACACATTTTAAAGAGCAGTCACTTAATTCCTGGGCCAAGTGAAATGTGTGTATCCTACGGTTGTTAATAACCAGGTGTATCGCTCTGCCTCCTTATGCCAAAACATCCACACAAAGTCCATAAAAAGACTTCTGAAACCCATGCTCAGCATCTTTTGCACAACTGTTTCACAGAGGCACATGCCCATCTGTGAAGGCAATTAAGGAGCATGAGGAACACAGAATGTTCTCATGAGAGAGCATTTAATATGTGGCAAATCATGTATTTCCATGTGTTTGAAGTTTTAAAAAAAACACTAGCAAGTCATTGTGATACACTAATTCAGAATCAAGGGGACATATCTAGTTTGAAGAAAATAAGATAAAATATTCAACCAAATGTTGGAAATTCTGGTTAATTGGATTTGTTACAGTAACTACTAATCAGAAAACATTTCAAACTTATTCCTTAGTAATTATGATATTGTCATAAAATCTTATTTTTTCATAATTGATATGTACAATGTATTGCCTCTACAGTATTTTCTCCTTCTTCGTGTGATTCTGAGCGTCTATTCATAGCTTTGAGTGAGGTAGAAAATTTGAATATATATTGAAAAATCCCACATCACACGATATTTTGCTCTCTCAGAGATATTTGGCAATGTCTGGAGACTTTTTGACTGTGAAGAGTGGGAACAGGGAATACTACTGACAACTACTGGGTAGCAGCCAAGAGATGCTGCTAAACATCCTACGATGCACAGGACAGCAAAGAACTGTCTAGACCCGAATGCCGACAGTACTAAGACTCAGAAATCCTGGCCTGGATGTCACTTCAAACAAGCAAGTCACTGTTACCTGCCTATCCTCTGGAAAATAAAGTGCGTACAAACCAAAAAAACTGTATTATGACTAATCAAAAATTAATGCATGAAAATAAATTTACCTATTTGACAAAAATATATTGTACCAACTATAAACAAATTTTTATTCAGAGTAAAAAATGATTTCATAAAAATCATGCATTCTAATGTAATACAAAAATCATTTCAACCATTAGTCATCAACAGGTATGAAATAATTCCTCCAATTTCAAAATTTGTTCTCAATATTTGTAAAATTCTAAAGCACTACACTGAATTTACTTTGATCATTTGATTTTTAATATGACAAACAGGATGAACATGATAAGGAGGAAATCTAACTTTAAAGCTGTGTTTAATCTTAGAACCAAAAAAAAAAACCCAAGTGAAATCATATTATATAACAACCAGCACTTTAAGATGAACAACTGAACCACAGTCAGAAGACTTACTTAAATCAAACTAAGGCTTATATTATATTCCTTAGTAATTTTGCTTAATAATTTCAAGTTGATCAACACAGTGACCCCCCAAAAAGGCATGGGTTAAAAGTGTATTCATACTACTAATTTGTACCATATGTATTCAACCACTGAATAAGTGTTCATTACCATCCTTTCTGGCACAAAGGAAAGACGGAAAGTTTCTCCTACAGAATGCTGGTCTGAAATGGCCCTTCGGAGAGATGAAACACCACCTTCACTGGAGGCCAGGAAGAGAGTGGGGCCGCTTAACACCTACCTGCAGCAAAGGCAGCCCTAACCAGCTGCAGGTCAGTGCTCTCCGTGTCCCCGAAGGAGATCCCCGGATCCTCACAAATACCACCCCCACCCTCTGCTCCTCTGGGGTTCAGTGCCAAGGTTAATACACAAGTGAGCATGTGTAATGAGCAGAGAGAAAGACCAGAAAGGAAATGACCACCCAAGTCCAGGATACCTGCTTCTCTGACCTCACTGTGCTACTCATGGACTGCTGTCTGCAAGATAGTCACTGAGCTCCTCCAAGGCATGAGCCCCAAACCTGTAAAATAGACATTGTGGGGGTTCAGTGAAATAAATGTACGTAAAAGGCCTTTGCAACCTGCCAAGCACCACCACAAAGCACGTGGGTCTTGTTTCCGTGATGGGTTACCCCGGCACTGCACCTTCTCTCTCTGCTTCCCCACACACCCTCTGCTCTCTCGTCCCTCCTCCGTCTCTCTTCCTCAAGAGACGTATCATCAAACTCAACCAAATTCCATCAAATGGGACCTACAACAACATTCTGTCACTTCAACATAAGATTTTATTTCTTCTTTTAAGCCATACTGAGTACAAACTGCTTTAGATGCATTATTCTATTTGAGCCTTATAATAACACTACCATGTAATAAAACTGCCCCTGTTTTACAGTTTAGAAAACTGAGGCCCAAAGAGATGAAACACTTGCCCAATTGTTACCCAGCTCGAAATGAACTGGACAAGAAGCATGACAATGTGATTCCAGAGTCCACTCTTTACCAAGAACAGCCTCTCATTTTAAAACTCAAGTTATTTATAAAGCCAAATATCAGTTTTTGTGCAGCGAGCCTTATACCATGCAGATAGCCAAATAATGCATAATTCCATCCATATATAAATATACTGAATGTTTTCCATTCATAAACCCCTCTAACACCCCCTTTGCCTGACAATCTTGGTGAGGACCTCAATAACAGGACTGGTAAAATCAACATTTTGCTTAAGACAGGGTCTTTTCAGTATGCCCAATTTCCTTCAGCTGAAGAAGAAAGTGACTTCTCCACTGAAATAGCCACAGTCATCTCTGACACTTCCGAAGTAATCACCAGTATCTTTGGTGGAATAATGCAAAGCAGTGAATATGTGAAAACAATAACAATGATAATAATAATACATGCTCATTTATAACACCTTCCAGCTTACAGAATATTTCCATATACATACTTCATTAGATTTGGACCACCCAGCCATGAAGAGAGGAGATGTTCAAGCAGTATTGGAAGGAAAAAGGCAAGCCAAGTGTCAGAATAACCAAGACAAAAAGTAGTGACTTCAATTCCCAAAGTTCTGGTTTATGGCCAAAAATGCAATTTTGGAGTTTCTGAGGGGCCAGAAAAGAACATATATCTTGTGACTCCAAAATAATTTTGAAAATTCTTATTTTCTTTTTAAGGAAGATAAAATGAATCAAAAACTTTATAAACACAATCCTATCTGCATTTTAATATTACAAATGAAATCCTCAAAGTACAACGTTTTCCTTTTGAACTATACTATGTAAATAGATTCAGAAACTGAAATCACAGAAATTCGTATTTATAAAAGTACAATGGAAATGTTTGTATTAGCACCCTATTTGGCCCCCATCCATTTTTCTCTCTCAGCTCCCCAATTACTACTACCCTTTGAAGGCAACTACAAATGACTTTCCTTTGCTGGTTCCCCCTTCCCCCCGGCCCCCGGACCCCCATCTACCATAGGACTTTGTATATAGTGGAGACTCAACAAAGGCATGGATTGACTAATTCATGGAAATTAGGCTGTTAGTCCACCACTATAAAAATCAACGGTCTTAAAAATATATACTGTTGAAAACACATAGACAAGCAACCCTAAACCCAGCTGAAAAGCAACTGTAAGCAAAAGTGAACTCAGATTTAATGATACTGCAACAAAATGCTCCCTTTGAATTTGACAGCTCCCAGTCATTCAGGTCCCGAGTAACACATGGGGAGCGTTCCTCTACAGCTACTGCGGTATCTTCTGAATCACTGCCATTACCCGAGAAAACCCCAGGAAGTGGTTTGATTGAGTAGTTGGACCAGTGTGTAGGTATCAGCTGATGTCTCTCACACGTACACACAAGTCGGTAACAAAGGGGACACTGTGAAACCAGGAACGACCTTCCCTTATCTCTAGTAGTTTGGGAAATCATTTCTAACCCAGTGAGTACATAACTTGGGAACAAGTCAAATGGTTAATTATGCACTGAGTGTTTAGCAATTAATCTGTTTTAGATCAAGTACTGTAGGAGCTGAATACCATAAGGATGTCCGATGTCTGGAACAATGAGCCTTTGGGACCACTTCCAAAAAGCTGCAATCTTTCCTAAACAGTTATGATCAACCAAGAACAAAGCCTAAGAACAGGGAGCTGCCAGCAAAAACTAATCAAAATGAACAGTGATTTCATAAAACCTTTCAAACTCACTTTATTTTGAAATATAAATCAATGCCATCTTTTATGTTCAAACAAATGGCTAGTGAAAATCATAGTACTACTCGGTGAGGTACCAGCCTCTGATGAGTCGGGGGCTGGCAAGCCAGTGAGCTCACCAGGAAGAAAACCACAGAACATCACAGAGTCAGTCCTCACTCGCACAGCATTCACATATCTACTTAAAAACAGAAGGAAAACTTCCAAGTCATCCTACCAAACCAAAGCTATGTGTGATTTACCTAAACATATAGGTCTGCATTAAATATTTACCCTTTTCCTACAACTGAAGTTAGCCCTTGTATGGCCAATTCTGACGGCTGAACTACGATTTCATGCAGTATTTCTTAGAGTTCATAAATTTCCCATTTGACATTTCGCAATGTACTATTCCAATGGTTCCCAGCCTTTTTCATTGAAATACCCTGAATGCACTGTTTTCCTACATTCCAGGCCTCCCCAAACCTCTATGGGTATTAATTCTCCAAGGGATCTAAGAGTCACCATCAGCCACAGGACACAACCTCTTCACTGCCCATGTCAGCAGTGTTCCCCTAGCAGAAAGAATCTGCAATGTCAATCCTAACGCATCACACAGCAAACTTTGTCTACAGACACCGCCTGGCTTTAGACAGAGGTGTGAGGCTGCTGCATAGGAACAGGGAACAAGACCCACCTGCCTTCACCACTCGGCAGTACACCCCACAAGCACTCCCTGAGCTCTCCCATGCAAAACCACAGCAACCTTTTGGGAAATCCTTTGCATCTATTCAAGAGGGAAAAAAAGGAGCTCTTTACCCTGAACAAGATATTTATAGAAGCAGACGGTTTTCTCATCTCTACTTTTCCAAAAGAAATGGATGCCTTGAAAACAAGTTGTTTATGCAAAACAGCAAATTCTGGGACAGACTGAGAATTAATCCAATCATTGGCATTATTTAGAATGACAATACTCTTCCCAAATAATTGATGCACTCAATGATTACCATGAGTCACTAAGTGCTTTTAATATTATTAAACATGAAAAATACTGTAAGTGGGTTTGACTGAATTCTTTGAAAACAGTTAATCCATGAACAGAATATATGCTTATTCTTTATTTGGAGCACACATTTCCAGCCACCTTGTAGCAAGAGGAATTTAGCATTTGTATAGACTGAATTAAGCATGAGCATATGCAGCATTGGTTCTGCATTAAGTAAAGAAATAAGCCCGTGATTCTTCACAACATGAGCCCTTCCTATCCTAGCCCATGGAAATTTTAAAAACAGACTCTGAAAGGATGATAATAAATCAACATGTTTATAAAAAGAATAGATGAGGTGTTTCCCAGCTCCTGAAAATTTTTAAAGTTGACCAGTAATTCTTCTACTTGTATAGGAAATGAGTAACATCCTCCTGAATTATCAGGGACCTTACCAGCAGCAAAAAAAGAAAAGAAAGAAAGAAGAAGAAAACACGTTTGCACCAATCCCTGAGCAGTTAGCATGACTTCTAGTTGGAATGGGAAGGACATACTGTACTTAAATTTACCCTCTACAACTGGTTCCCCTCCACTCAGCCATTTGCTATTAAAAGAACCAAGCTGTTCTGAAGATAAGCAGGAAGAGGATATTGAAAATGTGTAGGTGGGATATTTTCATAGAGCTTCTCTGAATTCCAAATACCTGAACAAACTGATCCAAATTAAACGCCCAACTTGAGCTTTAACCTGAGTTAATAATAATTTAAAAATACCCATTTATTTCTCTTTTCAACTATCTATTAGTATATTTTTATAGAAAACTTTTTTGGTAAGATTGCTTACAACCGTTTGCAAAATACCATATTATCCTAAGTCTAAATTTCCATTTTTTCAGGCTTTTCCCCTCTATTTTAGGCTTAACAAAGGTATACTTGGTTGGTTTTTAAAAGTGTATTTTGTCACATGAAAATCAGTAAAACAGTGCAAACATTTTTATTGCTCTGAAATCAGGGTTTTTAGAAAACGCATTGCCCTTATTGTCAGTTACGAGGCATGCACTGGGTGTGCCCAATAACCTAGCATCATAATAGTTGCCATGGAGATTCAAAAGTGTTAGAACTATAAATCAATGATAGCCTCACGCTTAGGAATTAACCATGTAACAAGACAGGCAAGAGATGTTCACATAAACAACTGCATTCCTCTCTGAGGGGTATAGACAAAAGGAGAAAAAAGAAAATCCTTAAAAAGAATGTGGCTGGAACAGAAGAGAGGACGGACATTTGGAGAGGAACAGAGTGAGCAAAGGCCTGAAGACCTGAAGAAACATGGCCCATTTATAAGACCTTAGGGAGGTCAACTGGACTCCATCAGAGAGTTAGAGACAAGACAATAAATAAAACTATCTAGGTAGGGCGGGTTCAGAGGTCACCTGTCCTACCAACTTTGTTTTATAGATAAGGAAGTCAGGCTCAAGGTGGTGAAGGAGTCAACAAATACTTTCAAGTAATCACTACATATTAATACTATTTACTAAACACCGAGATGCAGACGTGAGTTGCAAAATGCCACTGACCTCAGACAGTCCATAGTGGGACAAAAAAAAAACATATAAACAATTGCATTGTTCATTTCAGGTTCTGACAAGTTCTATGGAGACAAAGCAAACTGCAGATAGAGGCAAGAAACTGCTCAAACGTGGGTCACAGGTGGCCTGTTCAAAGAAGTGACATTTAAGACTTGAATAAAGAGAAGACATATCTGAGATGCAGGTTAAGAGCATTTCAGGCAGGAAAACAGTAAATGCAAAGACCAAGAGAGGAACAGCTTAACGAGTTTAAGGAACAGAATGAAGCCCAGGTAGATATGCTGAGAGAGGCGGAGCCCTGTGAGCCACAGTGAATGGCTTGGATTTTATTCTAAGAGTAATAAGAGTCTATTGGAGGAATTTTAGCACGGGAACGCATTACATAATTTAAACGTACCATGCTATTCTGGGGACTGTGGAGTCAGGGAGGCTAGTTAAGGGCCTTTGGAACAGACTAGGCCAGATGCTGGGGGCTTGTCCAGAGGCCATGGCAGAGGAAACAAGAAGACCTCACACTCTGCATTTATTTTGGAGAGAGTGCCAAAGGACTTTGCTGGGCTGAATGTGAGGCCAGAGGGAAGGAGATGAAGTCTGGCATTTTGGCCTGAGCAATGGAGGGCATGGTGGTTCTATTTACTAAAATGGAGAGCGGGGGCAGAGTTGTAGCAAGAGAACATCAATAGTCCCCCTTTGGCTATCCTAACTTTGATACATCCCTCCAACAGCCAAGGGCACATAATGAGGAAGTATTTAGGTTGGGAATACAGGAGAAGATCCATTCATGGGTGTAAAACTGGAAACTGTCAGCATGGAGATATATTTGAAACTATGAGATTATTCATATCTGCTAGAAGAAAAGTTTGAGATGAAGAAGATAAAGGGATTTAGGGCACAGCCCTGGGGGACCACGGCACAGAGGGGCAGGCCAGCGAAGGAGATCAAGAGGCTAGGTAGGAGAAAAGCCTGACAACTGTAGTGTCTCGGAAGCTGGGGAACCAAGCGGGTCACTAAGCAAGGCATGATGGTCAACTGTTCCAAATGCTGTTAAGGGCTGAAAAATACAAAGTGTTGAAGAATAAACAGTGGCTTTGGCACAATTTATTGGAAGTGAGGAACTTGAGACCCTTGGTAGAGATATGCAAATCTGAGGAGTCTTGAAAAACGATGTTTCCAGGCCAAGTAACTTACAAGCCAGTCTCTATACTGCAGAGCTTTTTTTTTTTTTTTTAACTTTAAGCTGCCTCCCACCCTGTGGACAATAAAGACCTCCTGAAGAATTCTGAGCAGGAGAGAGGGGCGCTGAAACAGAGTTACTGTAAAGTTCATCTGGTGGTAGTGGACACGATCAGTTCGAGGTGGAAGATGCCGTGGTCCACAGTGGCTGGACAGTGGGAGCCCGCATTTGTGGTGGCAAAAATGAAGGTGACGGGACCACAGGGGAGCTCTGTTAGGAACACAGAGCACCAGAAAAGTTAGAAAGACTTTAAACAGTGCCCCTGGCACCAAAAATCATTCAACAAGGTTGGAGAAAATAATGTGGTGAAATACAAAATTTTAAGCACTTTTGAAAAATTCAGTGACAGGACATGCCCCATGACACATGTATTTTTAAAGAAGGCATAAAGATTGCTATAAAAATATCAACTTTCCATATCCTGTTCTTCTCTTTAATATCATATATTGCAAGCAGGCTTCTTTTATTATTGCTAATACTTGGTATAAAATACAAGCTAGTCTTCCTAACCATTTTGAGTTTATTGTACAGCCCAACATATGTACTAACAAGCTCCTGAAATACATATATGCCTAATTATTTTTAATCAAGTATGTTCTCTTTAATTATTCAATTTTTATCAGCCAGCCAGCTAACTGTAACTAGGTTTGGTGAAGAATACAAGATCACAATACAATTAATTTTATCTAATAAGTACCCCAACAAATATTTTTTAATTATCTAAAAGATAAATAATACAGTATCTACAGCTTGGCGGAATTAAAATCCCATCTCAAAAACATTTCCATTTCATGTTATTTAGAATTTACATATCTTGTCTCCCTTAACTGCTTTAATACCAAAGTTCAAACTGTGTTTCATTCTAATATATTGTATATCACTACACTTTTGATAAAACTAGAGAAATCAAATGGTGAAAAATACAGAGTTTGGCAGTTGAGCCCTTCACCCTCCTACCCCTAACATTTACTGGCCTTTTAATCCCAACATGTGAAAGGCACCAAGAAAAATTAAGAGACATGTATCTTAGCATCCTGAAAAACTATGCTATTGTCCTGAAGCGGAATGCACCTTTGAAAAGAGATGCAAAACAATGAGGATTAGAAAATACTGGGTTTTTCAACAAAAAAGTATTGAAACTATTCTTCCTCAGTTTTGCTACTTAGAAAGACGCAACCGTTAATTATGGAAACCTAACTTTAAGGATGTTGGGTTGCAACTTCCAAACAGATGCTTGGGGTTTATTTGGCGGGGGGCTTAAAGTGGAGCCCACAAGGCAATGTGGCACTCTGGCAATACGTTATTGAACTTATCTTCATGCATATTATTTCCTTCATCAATTTTTATGGGAGCAGAGGCAATTCTTGATATTCTACACAATTGTCAGGCAAGGTTTTTATATCACTTAAACTTCTGATGCAGTAAATTGTTGCCAAAAACTGTCAAAATCCAAATTACACTGGTTTCAGTACAATGAGAAAATGATGAAAAGAGAGTGTACTCTAACATCACGTCAACTCAGACTCATTAATCATTACATTGCTAACAAATGTTCCTGATTTTAACATGTAGTCCAAAGCACAGCTCTCCAGCCTTCTGTATACAATATTTTCCAGAACTGTTCATGTCCAAATGGTAGCTAATCTATACATTCAGTAAGATAACACATGAGAATACATTATTAAACAAGTTTTCAGACCATCAGGTGAATATTCAAAGCATTTTTCAGAGGTACACCTTATTGGAGAGAAAAGTTGGACGGGGAAGAGATGGTCCTATCGGCAGCCAAAAGCCACCCCATAAACCAACAAAAAGTCAGTGACAGCCCACTCCAAGTTCCACATGAGACAAGTAGGCACTGGGGATGACATCGGGGAAGTACAGAGTGTTTTCTGTGCCTCTCCAGATGTCCTGGCAGGAGACAGACTTTCCCAACCTCAGAAAAAAATTGCCAGGAAATGTGTCTCAGTTGACAGCTCTAGATCACAACTTCTGAGCAGTGTTAGGACAGTGACTGCAGGGACATTAAGAGGCCTCTCTGCAATCCAGCTAGAAGACACATCGCCTCGTCATCCTGATTTCAGAAATCATAGGGTTAGAATGGAGAAGGGGCACCACAGGCAAGGTGGGACCATCGTGTAGTACCAACCACCTTCATCTTCAACTCAGAAGATCTGGTTTTTATTCCTGGCTCAGTCATGCCTAGACTGTGTGGCCCTGGGCCTGTCATTTGACCTGTCTGATCCTCTATTATGTCACTTACAAACTGGGAAAGAGAGCAACATCTGTCCAGTCTACTATATGGGTTTTGTAAGAACTCACTGACACTATGTACATAAAAGCCATTAACAAATTATGAAGTCTTATGAAAATGGAGATTTCTTTTTTGGGAGGAGCACATGCTTTAAACTGTAACAAAGGGTAGCCAGTGAAGGTTTAGATCTTCACAGTAGCCTAATTAAAATGGTGTTTTAGGAAGATGTGCCTTGCAGTGGGCTAAGGAACTGATCACGGGTAGAGTAACTTGGGTCACCGTTTAAACAGCTGTAGTAGACCAGGGGTGACACAGCAAACCTCTCTAGGGCAGTGGTAGCTGACATGTACAGTAAAGGATTTTTTTGGGGGGGGAGGATGTGAATGTTGAGCATAATAGTTAATAATGTTAGAAATTAATATTACATGAGCTAGCATTAGAATCAAGTCAATCACTGAATCTTTTCAAGCCCTCCACTAACATCTCAAATTCAATCCCATTACCCTCTTGGACTCTTTCTTTCTCCTCTATCTCAAACCCAGATCTCCACTTGCTATACCAGACTCCTTTCTCCAGATGTTTTTCACTTCCTCACAGTTGCTGAGGGGACTCGCTGTCCTCAGGCTGACTTCTCGTCCCTTAATCCCACCCTTCCCAGGCCATCAGACTTCTGTTTTGGCAACCGTGAATCACAGAGACATCTCAGTAACACCCTCACCAGCCTTACACAGTCTCTCCCATGCCCCTCTCCAAACAAGCTGCTCTGTGTCCCTGGATTACACTGCAATGCCAGCAAAAATCACTCAACGGTGTCACCTGCATCCTGATCTGACTTCCAGTAACTTTTTTGAGAACAAGGACAATGTCTGGTTCACTACTGTACCCACAGAAGCTAACACAAGGCCTAGCTTATAGAACACCCTCAACATATATTGAATGAGTAAAAGCGATAGTATTTGGAAGTTCTATAATCCATCTCTCCTAGTACTGCACTTTTCTTGGCTTCCACCTACTCCCTCACTGCTCTTCTTTATTAGATTCTATTTTTCTTTCTGTCCCCAAAATAAGAATATTTCCCAGGTTTCTAAACTGAGCTCTTTGATATTCCTCCTTTGTTCTCTCTCCAACAGAGATCAGCTCCCACCCACAAACACAGTTGAATGTTGAGATACCTCAGACAATAATTCTCACTAGATCCCAAATTCAACACTTCTGCCAAAATTCCCACAACTTGAACACGGTTCCAGGAGGTAAAACCTCACCCCCGCCTCCAAAAAAAAAAAGAGAGAGAGAGAGAGACTTCAATGAGAAGGAACAAAGGTCAGAGAGGAATTGGACCCTCCCAGTGGGGACAACTGAGCCTCAAGTGGGACTGACAGGCAAGCCTTTGCCACTGGACACAGTCACCAAAGTGTCCTACATTAATGACAAAGAAGCCTCTTTTCTCAGAGATCATTACTTGCCTTTAAAGTCCAGGTTCCCTAAGGCCCGAGTGCTTTATACTTTTAGAGGCATTTGGTGACCTTCCTTTAAGACAATCTGACACATAAAAGAGAGAGGTTTGCTCAGCACTTCCTTACAGATGGGGAAAACTGACCCATTCCACTGAGACCCGAGCTCAAGCCTACCCTTTTGGCCTCCATGGCTGGGACTCTAAGTCTCCAAAGTTCAGCCAATAGCTGAACTGCCTTGATCCCTGCCACCCATCAAGGCCCAGGCACAAATCAGAGCCACAATCCAACTGACCTCAGGGTCCTCATGCCCCTGTCTGGGCAAAGCAGTTATCCAAAATCAAATCTGTCTTTGTCCCAATGGTTTTGTCTGTTCTTGGGACACCCATTCCTTGAACCACTGGGGCTCCAACCTCAGTCATCCTTAATGCCTCTAGTGCGCAGCTGGAATCAAGCATGGGACATACACCATTTTCTCCCCACACTAGACTCAAGTTTCTTGTGGGCGAAGGTGTTTATCTTATGCTTTATGGTTTAAAAGGCATAGATCCTCTTTCATGATTGGCAATACACATTCCTGGTCTTTCATAAACTTATTCCCTCAGTAGGAAGATAAATTCTTTATTGGACTATGCTATGTGGTGTTATAAATACCTCTCCACTCATATAAAACTAACCCAAATAACAGAAGGAAACCATTTTCAGTCTGGCTTTACCTAGTTCGCACAGGAGTCAGGCTGTGATTTTTATAGAAAATGAGGCACCCGCCAGCAATTAGCTATTTTGATATCTGTAAAACTCCATGTCAAGAATTTTTAAGTGTCTAGTAAAAAAGTCTAAAGGTTCGACAACGGGGATATTTCTGAAGTGAAATTCTGCAGCAAGTAAATAACTGAGAAGATGAGCGCAGGTAACCACAGCAACCTGTTTGAAACACCGCGAGAACACCCCTACATGTGTTCTTAGAGGATGCCCGTACATCCTCTAGTTTTGAGGCAATCAGACAGCGTCATCTAACGTTATTAGGTTAAAGAATGCTATTGATGAAAATTCTGGTACCTGAGTGCCATCATTTGTATTCAAAAATAAGGCATCTGAGGTTCTTTCTTTTCAAAGAAAATAGATCTTCTGCCACACTAAGTGAGAAGGGTAGATTAGAATGCGTTTATCCCCACCCACTGTTGTCTGCACAGTGATTTGTGTCCACCTCTGAGCTCCCAGCTTCCTGCACGATGAAAGTCCTTCCCTTTGCTGCCATTCAACAGGAACTCTACCCTGCTGACTCAAATGATGACATCTTGTCGTAGAAATCTGAGTACCTCACAGTGGATCCATGCATCAGTCATTAAGGGATGCTTGCCAACCTCTGTCACAGGAAGATTAAGACAACACATTCAAAGCTGCAAACGTTGACCTAACTAATGAGCAGAGTTTTGTTACCATTATCGGGGCTGCAGGAGGACTGGGGCAGGGTCACCACACTCCCTCCAGTCATTGTATACATGAGGCCCAAGCCTTCCAGCTCCCAAGCAGATAAGCTCCCGTGGGGGCGGGGTTGTCCCTTAGCTGCTGTCAATGCCAGGTATAATTCTGAGTATAAAACCCATTGGTTTACGAGGCTTCATAGTCCTCATCTGCAAAATGACAGCCATGAAATATAAAGTCTCTTAAAACTTGAATAATCACTAAGTAGAATTTATAAAACTAAGGAATTCCTTCACTGCTGCTAACATGCTAATTACACAGTAAGAAGTGAAAGAGTCATTTGCCAAATGATACATTTTTACCCCCTCCCAGAATGGATCATTCAATTGTTCTGACATTGTCATTTAGGTATTATCTTAATCATAGGTAATTTTGAGGGTTTCTTTTTTTCCTTATGTAATACTGGAGCAATGTACATATGTGAAGCTAAAATTAAGAATCATATCACTTCAGTGTTTTAGGAGGTTTTTGGTGTTTGCATCACCCTTCTAAGTAAACCCTGTAACAGGACAGGAACCTAAGTGAAAGAATCAGATATTAAACAGGAAACTCCATCAGCAGCACAGACTGAAGCCAGAACGCCAATCACTCTCACTACATTAGAACAACCGATCACCCATAAGTGATAACAGTGTCTCCATAGAAACCAAGTACACAGTGGAATCTGCTGACAGTGAAGAATCTGCTTTAACAAAAAGATCTCACTTCAAACCAAGATTTTGCTCTAACTTAGATTTACACATCACCCTACACTGGTATCATTAGATATTACACCTTCAGAATTTCACAGTCTTAAAGATTATAAAAAGCTCTGCACATGGAGAGTGGAGAAAAAAAATTGGAAGAAAAGATTTGCATATGTAGTTACAAAAATGCCAAAGCAGATTCCATGCTAAGCTCTGCCAGAAAGAGAATAATCACTGTCGCCCATCGCACGCAGCCTTGAAATTATATTCTCTTCTCCAAGCAGAAGCAGTCATTGGATTATCAAAATGAGGTTATCCTGCCTAAACTCAAACACTGCTTGTACGCAATAAGTACAATGCAATCAACAGACAAGCAGCTATTTCCCTCCCACACAAACTATAACCCTTTGTGAAATATATTTTTAATGAAGAATACAGAGCCCTCCTACATGCTTTGGTTCTGCTCTCACACTCCCCCACATGAAAGCATACATTCATTTTAAAGAGAGGGAAAATTTCATGGCTTCAAATAACATCCTGTACAATGCAGGGCGAAAAAGAATGTTAGCATCCGAACTAACCCCCAAATGTATCTTTTTCACCTAATGTTACCCTTATGAATGTAAAACTGGCTACCAATAGCACCTGGGGGACAGTACAATGAAAGAAATGATGGATCTCACCTATATTTTAATTATTTCTTTCTAATTTAGTTGCATTACAAAGTCTTAATTCATTCAACTACTAATCACTCAAAACTCAGGAAGCTCTGAATTTTAATCTTTCACAAATTTCAAATTATAGTGCTTGGCATGAGTCATATTGCTTATGCAAGAAACAATTTTTTAAAGAAAAAGTTTTTAAGTTTCCAGTGGTGCTCATTTTTCTTTCTTTTTCCAATAATATGGTTTTAAATGTCTAAAATTAAAACAATATGACTGGATAGTCGGATAGATTTTTAGCATCTGGAGAGCTAACTGGAAATGAGGCTGTAAAAATGATTAAGAATGTTGCTGCCCACTCAGTGGAATTATAAGAGGTAAAGAAGATACGGATAAAAATCTCTTTCTCCACTAGGATTTTTCTACCCCACATAGCACCTGCTCGAAGGTATTAGGCTCTGGTGTATACCTCAGAATTTGGTCCCTAGGAGACAGGCCATTAAGAAATTAGTTACAGTGACAAGTAAACTTAGGAACCTGTTACATTCAGGGGTTATACCTTCACAATAAATAAATAATCTTTTAAAAAAACTTTGTAACCCAAATCAACAAATGTTATATTTCCATAATGAAAATAGTCTTAAAAGAGAGAAAATAGTCTTAAAAGAAAACCAATTTTGTATAAAGCTTAAATGATGGAATTCCATTATACTAAAAGGAGTTTTAATCTTGTCTAATTGTCACCTAAACACACACACGCACGCACACAAATCTCTGAAGACAGCCAGCACACATGGGCAAGCCAGAATCTCTATAGGACCTGTTCTTCTGTAACACAGCAAAAAGTCAAGAACTACTTTTGCAAACAAAGTAATGTCAGGGAAACATGGAGAGAGGAGAGGAAAAAAGAAAAGGAGGAGTGTGAGGAGATGGAAATACAGAGACCAGCAAACAAGTTTAGGAACCGGTCACGTTCCTAGGAAAGCAATTGTAATCGGCCAAAACAATGGTGACTCAATCTCACTACAGTTCAGGAACCTTATTCGCCGAGTGTAAGAAAGAGGTGGAGACAAGGAAGAAAATCAGAAAACATGTTTGTGAATTATAATGCATGCGATTATAATTCATTTCCACGTTCATATCTCAATGCATGGCTCCACTCCCCAAAGCATGTCCAAGTGAGATGGAGGTAAACTTTCAGAATCATCTCCAAACACATCCAGATTGAAGACAACAGTAGATTCCTATGTATCTCTAGGAATGCTTGGCACACCTTTCAATTCAAAGCCCTTCTTTCTGTACAGACTGAAAACAGTCCAATCGCTCATGAATAAATCTAACAGATTTCAAAAACAAACCCCTAGCTAATTACAGAGAACTCAGCGCCTCCCCCGGCGACCCCACCGAGTCAGCGGGTGTCTCCACGGCCAGGTCCTGACCGTCAGCTTTCTCAGGTGCAGGAAACGCACCGCTCCCCACACTGCCTCCAAGGGCTAAGGAACCAGCTGAGCCAGAATTGCCGCCGTTCACAAAAGGAATTCCCCCCTTCCCCTCCTTCTCCCTCCCCTTTCTTCGCTGGTCCCTCCTCCCGTCATCCGCTGGTGAATAATATCACTCCGCTACCTGCCTGGATCAACACCGGGAGCCCCTGTCCTTCAAGCATTCAGAGAATTTAACAGCCTGGTAATTCCTGTTGTCCGTTCGCTGAGGTCACA
The DNA here is from genome assembly GCA_028533065.1 of Trachops cirrhosus. Taxonomy (NCBI): domain Eukaryota; kingdom Metazoa; phylum Chordata; class Mammalia; order Chiroptera; family Phyllostomidae; genus Trachops; species Trachops cirrhosus. The sequence goes on from CM052541.1 coordinate 175,372,870, forward strand.
GATAAAGCTAAACAGCAGCCGTGGTTCCCATCAATCATAAGTCACTCACTGATAGAATGTATGGTAGGAGACCTGATGTAAGCAGTCACCAGAGAAAATACCCACTGATGACGCATATCCAGGCATAAAAATAGTTACAGGGCCCTCAAAGGGATTATTCAACAGCCTACATTTAGACTTTCCTACAAGAGACCTGAAGTCAACGAGCTGCCGCTAAAGGCTGGAGAGAGTTGAAGTTCAAGCTTCCTCAACAGACATAACCACAAATAACTGGTTCAAATAAGCTCCTGCAGTAACACGCTGTTTAGTAAAGTTTAACACAATTTTATAAGCATTAAACAGTACCACGAACTATCATAAAATGCCACGTAATCTTTGACTTTGTTCATGTTCTCCACCATAAAACAATTCCACCTTTTTAAAAGTATGTTCCCCAAACATTAATACTTAATCGGTCCAAAGAAGAACGGCATTAGTTACCTTAAAAATAAATGTTAGGAACAGAACACAAATTGCAGTTCTGTATCTAAATCCTTTTAAAACATGCTTTTAAGTAGAGTTATTACTTAATTATAAATTTCATCAAAGAAATGGACACTGTGCATACTGTATTTGCAATTAAATTTCCCCAAATTGGTTTGATCTTTTATAGAAATAATTACCACATTAGTTAGGTACACCTACTATGCTATCTTACACATAGGAGGCATTATTATTTTTTGCCAAAAAATGAATCAATCAATCATTGAAATGTTATATGCAAATATTTTAATTAAGTGACACGACATTGTTAAAACTGAATTTGTTTTTTTTATTTTATGAGAAGATAAATAACTTTTTACATGTACAACAATGTTATCAGTTTCCAAGTCATCTGTTCTCTTATTCCCCCTGCTCAAACAGATGCAGAGCTACCCTGCAGAGGAAGGTCGTTCACATAGCGCACATACTAGAAAATGCTGGGGTTTTGCACATTTTAGTATTTGAATAGATAAAATGTTCCCTCACCAGTTCCCTTTAAACCACTGTGCTGACACAGGTAAGGCAACTAGCTATGAAAGAACCCAAATTCTGCCTCAGAACTTGAACACCTCCTACTTGCATACCATATCTGTTAGTCTTAATTACCCATCCTTTCCTAACAATGGATAGATTTTCATTGTTACCCAGTTAATTACTAGCCACAAGACATCTCTGTGACAGACTTTATCTCAGCGCTTAATGATATTAACTATCCCACCCACGTGACTGGCAAAGACCCATTAGCAACATTGCTGTAACTTTGGACAAACCTAAGAGCTTTATTTACAGCAAAGTTCTCCATCAACAGTAACAAGATGACATTTTTCTTCCAATTCTGGTAGGCTCTACCTCACTCTCCTCAAGTCTGGTAACACTGCTATAAATACAGGTGAAAATTATTTTTAGTACGAGATTTCGCAAAGCGTTCACATTTCTCTCCTGTGCATATGTGTCAACAGTATGTGGCCTACTTTAAAGAATCAAAATGGAAATGTTCGCTGGTGCCCTCTAGTCGGTGGCTGCCAAGTAACTCTGAAGAAACACACTTGGCCTGGGATCACTCCACTCATACATACTGCGAGGTTCCTAATCGGCCACAGTTCAGCAATTAATTCCTGACAGAAAATTCGAGATAACAGAGCAAGTTCAATCTACAATCTATTATATTCCATAAGGTGTCATTACCCCTTTTGAAAATGAATGAGGGAAAAATTTAAGAAACAAGAAAATATAAACACAAGATAATGAGACATAGTTACATTTGCTAACGAAGAAAGAATGTACTTAAAGTTAACTGATTCAGAAACTAAAAATGCTTCTCAGATTTTACAGAAGCTCATGTTTTTAAATAGCTCAAAACGAGACAAGGCGCCCAGAAATAATCACCCACATCATACATGCGACAGCCTTCTGCCATGGTGGTCTGTGCTGGTCAAGTCTGAGCAGAGAATCCTCAGACGGTTTCTTAAAATGCCAATCTCCAAAGCAGGCACTGCTTCAGAATGCACAGACATGACTCTGAATCCAGAGACTACAGACTGATTTCCGTAAGGAATTATTTTCCTCAGTACTCCCGATTTTAGCAAGTGCACCCTGTTCAATGTACTATCAGCAAAACAACTGATTTTTTTGAAAAGAAAACTGCTTAACCCTAGATGAGAACCTATGCTATCATTATAATCATTTTAACTTGTGAGATAATTTTCTGCTCTAATGCAATGAAATAAACCACCGCTTAAAATTAAGAAATGTCAAAAAAAGTTATAAAACACTCCTTAACTTTTTTTTAAATGTCAAGCAACCATAATTACTGGTCACTAAATTAAAACCAGATGACTTAATTATCTGGACAGGGTGGGTGGGCGGGGCTATGCCAATGAAAATGTAAAAGAAAGTCTGCCTTGTCGAAGTGAGACTTTCTAGAAGCCATCTTTACATTCATCCTCTATGTCGCTACCAGAATATCATGACAATAAACCTTTTTACAAACTGTGACTACATTAAAAAAACGGGAAACTGCACCCCCAGGTCACTAGCCTGTGCCCAGCCTAGAAGCCATCCCTCAGGCTTGGATGATAAGGTTACTTCTCCCTTTCAGTGTCAGTATTTTGTCAGGATTCTGCCTGACATAATTTTTAATTTTTAATTTTTTAAATCACACCCTTAAAATGCCTCATTGTTTCATAGTGGCCTTTTCCACTTGGCAAATGTGGGTGCTTTCTGGACTTTTTATGGCTTGTGGTCAATGAAGTCATTATCTTCACCCTTTGCCGCCATGCACTTCACCTACCTGAACACACGTACAAACACACATTTGTACAACCTTTTCTCACACCTAATCTCCTTTCATGAGGCCAGACATTCACCTGTTAACTCTAGGTAAATACATGGGAGTCGTCTTTAACTGCTCCTTCCTCCCAGGTTTAGTCTCCAAAACCTGACAGTTTTGCCAAGTTACCACTCTTGTCCGTCTTCTGCTCCATCACCATGACCTTAGTTTTGGCTTTCAACATCTCTTTGCTTACCTAAATACAGTAATTACCCCAAGTTCACCTTTTCCTTCCAGCAATGCTCTACATCACCCAAAGTGAGTCTGATAAAACCTAACTCTGACTGTGGCCTGTACTGGATCAAACCCTTCAGGGGATCCTCACGGCCTCACACCAAGTCTGGTGTCAGAGACCGTGCTACCGTAACTGTTCATTACATATCTGAACTCCCCCATCGATTTGGAGCTCCTTGGGGCCAGAGACTGTGCGGTGCCGACTGATGCACCCCCAGCTCCCAGCAGAGGCAGCAGCCAGCCCACGTGTTGGGCAAAAGTGAACTGAATAATAGGGCAACGCGCTGACAATTTTAACTCTCACTGTTGTCCAACAAGACTAGATAAAAGGACAGCGTGGTGGAGCAAAAGAGCATTCTCTTTGAAATTGAAGAAAACTGTGTTCAATTCATAGCCTTATCATATCTTAGGCAATTACATAACCTTTCTTAACCTTGGGTTCCCAATCTACAAAACAGTGTTAAGATAACATGGAGTAACATTTGCACTATGTGCCTCCTCCAATAGCTGGCACTTACTGAGAATGGTACCTATTATTGTCTCCGGTGGAAATGTGTAACAAAATCATTTCATTTCCAACATGCAATTACATACACACATATCAGACAGCAAAATTATCTATTTCAGCCCTGTTGAACTAGATGCTTATCTCTATATCACTGTGGCCCTATATAGTAGCCACTGGAGTAATATGAGGCTGACACTTAGAATGTGGCTACTATGACTGAGAAGCTGACTTTTAAATTTTAATTAATTTAAATGTAAGTAGCCCCAGGAGATGGAGTGGGGAAGGCTACCTTACTGGACAGTGAAGATTATTTCAACTCTGACATCAGTGGTCCCCCCTTTAAGTGCCTGCCCCCTCCCCTTCCCTCCAACTTGCAAGGTTCAAGTGTCAGTGTCAATACTTCCCTCCTGTGACATAAATCAGGCATAAAACAACCCATTCTATCCAACCAGATCTAGTGCAGGGAGTATGAGAAGATCATATGACAGAGTTCCACGTAGAGCATTCAGATTAACTGAACGACTGTATCAGCAAAGAAACTAATAAAAAATACACAGAATGGGACCCCCAACACAACACAGAGAGGCAGGGCACAGAGGCAGTGCACGGGGTTTGGGACGAGAAGAGCCTGCTTCCGATCTTGGCCCTGCCATTCACATTCTGTGAGGTCTTGGGGAAATCTTTGGACCTCTCATCTTTCAAATAATGATAACATTACTGGCAACTCACAAATATTGTGTAACAATCACATGAGATAAGACAGACATATAAATATTAGGGCAAATGGTACAACTGAGAAAGCTGTAAAAATAACATTTAAATCTCTACCTTCTATACTATTACAGTAAATAAAGTCCTATAAATATGAGGTACCCTATGCATATGTCTTGACAATTTGGGTAAAGGGAAAGATTAATAATTATAGGGAAAGAGTAATAATTACAAGGATAATTACACTTCCATTTGTAAACCATAATAAAAGGACTCATTAATTCATTGCAATCACTATCTGTAGTATACAGTTTTACCTGACTCCAAGGTCAAATAATGCTGAAATGTGCTTTTGAATTTACGGCCTTGATTACAACATATGTGCTGTATGGACAGGGTCTGCGACCCTCAGCAGGATTTGATGACAATGGTTCACTTCTCTGCTTTACAGTTCAAAAAGCACCTTCACATACATCCGTAACATTATCTTCAGGAAAACTCAAGACAGGCCAAGAATTTTGTTGTTTCCATTTTTCAGAAATGTAAAGTAATAATAGAGTCAGTAGGTACAATTATCAGGTTAATAACTTTTAAGTCTAGAGTTTTACTGCTATATTCCTGGGAATTCATGGTGTTTCACATTGCTAAAAGAGAATCCAGGTTTTTATTAGTAGGCTCCCTCAAGGAGAATTTTAACAAAATATTAGGTGTCACTCTGTACATGTATCTAATCATATGTATATATACATAATTTAATACTTATTAATACTAATGCATAATTTAATAGCTTTTAAAAGAGTTTTTATTCACAGTCACTTAGCAGAGCCTTACAATTCCTCACAAAGAAGGTACACCAGGTAGTACAAGCCCCAATCATAGATAAGGAAACAGGAGCTTGGAAAGACCCTGCTCTGGACCATGTCTCTGCAGTGAGGTGGAGGGCAGTGAGGTGTGTGCTGGGCTGCGGGTCCAGACCACCAACCAGCTGAGTAACTTCAGGTAAGTCATCCAGCCTCTCTGGGTCCCACCTTCCTCCCTCCCAAAATGAGAGAGTCTGATTCACTGACGGATCCCACCCAGCCGTTAAGATTCCATTATTCTTTACCTCGGCTAAGTCAGTAATATCTCTGAGACAAGGCCCCAGACGGTCTGTTTTGGCTAATTCTTTGTCCCCTCTCACACACTGAACTGCTTCTTGAGGTAACACTATTTTTCCACAATTGAACAAACTAGACCTAATTAAGGAGTTCATTCCATGTGTTTGTTTGTTTATCTTCACAGCTCGCTAGGCCCTGTTTCTCCCTTGGCTTGGGCACGGTCAGTAAAACAGCCAGACGTGTGCAGGCCGGAGGGGTCCAGAGAAAAGGGTGTGTCTTCCCATGACCTTCCGTCACAACACCACACTTCCACTTTTGGGATGAAAGTACGTGTTTGTTTTCATGGCTTTTGATATCTTTTTCAGAGAAACAATAAAACTCAAGTATGAGAGGAAAGGCAGGCTCCAGCATCCAGGCCGAGGGACAGGGTCACAATTACTTTAAAGCCGTTTAAGTGACCCAACCAAAAGCCTTTCTGCTGTGAAAGGTGGACTCTGGTGCACAAATCCACAGAAACCTCCCTGCTGGCAGAGATAAAGCTCTTCCTGCATCTCTGCGGAGGTATATGCCAAAGAAATGAGCCACCCAACTGGCCTGTAGAGTCTTTGGAGCCTGGCAGTAACCTGAGCTGCTCTAGGTTATTTTTGCTGAGGGCTAGTGGTTCTTAAAGGGACTATGAGCTAAGTGCACAGAGCCAGACACAGAAGGCAAATCAATGAAAAGACCGATGTGATGTACCTATCTTCATTAAAGGCATTTATCGAAAGAATACAATTGATCAACAACAGATATGTGAACACGTAGATATTCTAATGTAATCAATAGCCATATCCTGTGATGTAACATTGCCGGTTTAAAAAATGCAAATGCTGAATATCACAGTACCCCATTGGTCTAAATGTAAAAGGAAAGCGGGTGTCCCCATGGCTCAGTCTTCAGCGCTATACTGCTACTTAAGAAGGGCCTAGGGATAGAGATGCGAGATGGTGATGGCTGCCAGGACTGTGCTCCACAGTCATTCCATTTAAATGCTCGCTGCAAGCATTATAAGTATAATAATTGCACTAAAAAAGGAACGTGGAGCTCCATGAAGCTTTGTAGTACACTCAAAGTTACATAATGGGTGACTACAGACCCCTTCCAATACTTTCTACCGGAATGGTGAAGATTCCAAAAGCAAATACTCGCCCCATTCACAAAACAACTCTCCTGAAACAACTAGTCCTTTCATTCTCTGCCCCACATCCCTGAACTGGCCAGGGAGGAACAGGAATAACCCAGTAACTAGAAAAGTGGGATCTGGAGTCACAAGTGGCCAGGTTCATAAACCTGCTCCACCACAAACTCTCTGGATGACCTTAGGGACACTGGTTACACTCCCAGCGCCCCAGAGCTTCAGTGGCAGTAACTGTAATACTTATTACCTCATCAGGATGTTTTCGAAATTAAGTAAGATAATCATACGTGTACTGTATCTAGAACAGGGCCTGGCACACAGAACCCTTCAGTTAAACAATTGCCATTATTAGTTGTATTAGTACTCCTATTCAGCAAGCATGTAATTCAGGTTGCCCTGCAATTTGGCAATGTATAATCACAAAAAAAATAATGCTTCAGCTAGTTGTTGGGCAGGTACTTTACAGACGTGATCTGCTGTTGCTCACAAGTTTGCCGGGCAAGTTCCCTCCCTCCTCGGCAGGGGGAAGAGGCTCTGGAGGCTTAGTAACTTGCCGGAGTTACAACTAGTAACTAACAGGACAAAGATTTTTAACTCAGGTCTGACTTTGAAGCCTATACTTCATCCACTCAATTGAGGAATAGTCAGGAAAGGCATGGAGAGCAGTGGGAAGAACCCCCTTGTGCAATTCCTGTTCCACAACTTACTGACTTCCCTTAGGACAGTCATGTAATCTCTCTGCCCTCCTTGACCTTCCAGTTGATTTTTTGGGGGGGGTCCTACCTCTGCAGCAAGGTACCCATCCATTATTGATCTACAGGTAATTCTGCAGAGAATAATACAGTTCTCTGTAACCCTATTAAAGCTATATTATTCTAAGTGTTTGTTTTGGAGTGATAGATCTTCAAAGTCCACAAGACTATATAATATAAATCACGAAAAAACATGCGAATGCCTAACATATGATAGTCCATAAAGCATCTTTATAAACATTAGTTCATTTAATCAACCTACTCAGCAAGGTATCTATGTACCTGTTTCTCAGGTGAAGAACTGAGACATAGCTTAAGTCAACTGCCTATAACCACATAATTAGAAAAGGGTAGAGTTGGCACTTGAATATCCAGGTTTTCTAACATCATATCTTTGTTCCATCCATTTTACTATATCTATTCTAGTACTGGGAAAATCTCAGCAACTTTTCTTGTGTGATCTACTATGCTTAGAAATATCAAGTTATGATATAGTATTTACTATCCCCTTCTGTCCTTCATGAACTGTCTTTTACTTGTGCTGAAAACACAGTTTCAAGAAACTTCTATGCTATTTCCCAACATAGCATAATATCTACCCAAGAAAACTAAGTCAACAGATAACTGTCCAAAGTTGGATCTTCTTACACATCATTGTAGGACCCCAAGCATTCTTACTGCAGTTAGTGGTAGGTGGTCAATGAATCAATGGCATAAGGTTCAAGAGAACTATAACTTTATAAAATTATATGTATGTCCTTATTTGAATAATCATTTTTTAATTTAGGTACTTTTAACAGAGAACTTGACACCAGAAGTCAAGTTTCAGGATAACATGTACTGAATGTTTACAATATACCTGGCAACAATTCTAAGTGAGTCAGCACTACTACTATTATTCCTATTTTACAGATGAGGAAACTGAGTCACATTGACTTGCCCACAGTACAGACTTAGGGGCAGAGCAATAACTGCAACCCAGAGGCTCCAGCATCCAGAATCCTGACCTCATTTAACCTTCACAACCACCTTAAGCAGCAGTAGTAAATCATCCTGGAGAATGAAAGTTGCCCTGATAATTCACTGGCATGATTTGATATTCAGGAGAAAAATTAACTAATCCAATTAAATTCTTTATAGTAAGAGTCCTGTTCCATAATCAAAACTTATCACAAGTAGTATACCATCACATTACAATTTAAAAGCTCACTGGGAAAAAAGTATAGCTACACTTTAATTTTAATACTTAGAGTTTGAATTCATACCCAGAGGTCTTAATAGAACTCTTCATGGACTTTTGATGTTTTTTCCCATGCAGTCTTGCACACTTTTCATTGTTTTCATTTGTAATCTTACAGTTGGTGTGATTCCACCTAGCATCCTTTGAAATTTGCCATTTAAAACATAGAAATGTGTAGGGATTTCTTCAGGACTTAAATTCTTGTCTTTTTTTCCTTGTTTTCACCCATCTTATTTCCACCTTATCTTTTCCTCTCTTCCCTTCCGTGTTATTTCTTTGTCACAATGACTTAGGGTGGTGCCCAGTACTGTCGTAATCGCCCAAAGCTAGAAGCCCTATTATAGGTTTCTCAAAGTCGAGTCTGTAGACAACCTACATCATCACCGCCAGGGGATGGGCCTCCAAATCTACATTTTCAGTAAGCTGCCCAAGTACATTCTATACATGCTATGGTAAAGCACAGGATTTTCAATCTGCCAATTCCTATAAACACGTCTTCTATAGAAGTGTTCTTCATTTAGCAATGTGTATATGCAGATGCCAATTTTATGAAAATATACACTTTACTCTTTAGACTTCTCATTTAAACCACAGATTTTTAACACACTCTATTATTTATTTCAATGTGTAGAAGCGAAAAAACACAAATGTGTGTTCGGTCAAGTGAGGACCCCAAATGGATCCAACGAAGACACCAACTGTAATTGTTTGAAGGGATGTGACCAATCTGTTTCAGCTGAGGTTGCTGATGCAACAGATTTCTATTTTCATCATTTTAGTTTAGTTTAAAGCTTGACTGTTGGGTCTCTATAGCTACCCTCATTATCGAAAACCAATCCTTCTGGACCAACTAAGAATCAATGGCTGATATTAGAAGAAAATGCTCAAGTGAAACTTATTCAGAAGTCTTCATTTAATAAAAAAACCAGTTGACTAATAATGTAGAAGGTAAGCTGAAACTTAAAATGCAACCTCTCTTGAAAAGTTACTTGCTTAAGTATTTGATTATTTTCCATAAAACCTTACAGGGGAATCAGATCTATTTGGTTCAATATGACTGGCTACTTTAATCAATCTTGTCACATCACTTAACTTGTTCACATTCATTCTATTGCTATCAGTGTCAAAGAGACCCCCAATTCCTTAACCCCTCCTTTCCAATAGTTGTCCCTCTCCCTCCCCTCATGTCCCTCCCCCTCCTCCTCTGCTTTCTCCTCCTGACCTCTTTCACTATATTGTCTAGACCCCACTATGAGCCACTTCACCCTTCCCCTCATCAGCATCCAAAATGCGCCCATCCTAAAAATCACTGTGATTTCTGTCCCTATGTCACCTACTCAAAGTGTCTGAGGAAAATCACCCACAAAGACAGACCTACTTCTGCTGAGCCTTTTGAAGGTTATCACTGGTCAGTTTACTCTTCCTCCAGAGACAACTCCAAATATCCCCCATTTTCTTCAATAGTATCTGATTTTCCCAGGGAAATAATAGCCTTCACATACATACACATATACACACATACATACATAGGGTTTTCAAGGAAAAATTCTCCAATATATAGTTTCTACCCATAAACTTCATAGTGCACCTCCCCAGCCTCCCTACCTCCTGTCCCAATCAGTTCTTTCTAGATCTCAGAGCACTCTGGCTGCTCCAGGATTCTGCTCAATGATTCTCTTTCCTTTCTGTCGTCAACCCTTTCCTCCCCAGTGACTCTATTTTGTCAGCACACATAATAGGTTCACATGCATAAAGAAAGAAAATGCTCTCTGGCTCCCACATCTTCTTCTATCTACCATCTCACCGCTCCTATACAGCCGAGCTTTTTGAAGGAGTGGTCAAGATTATAAACTTCATGCTGGCCAAGAGTATAACTATATGGGTCCTTTCTGTAAATGCTACCACAGTTCTTGGTAGGCCCTCAATAAATAACTCATTGTTTAATAGCAATGCTGCAAAAGGCAGAAAGCCTAATAGAAAAATGAACAAAAGACTTCAAACAGGCACTTTATAAAAGAGAGAATGCAATAACCAAGCACGCAGGAAAAGGGGCTTATCTTCATTAATTACCAGAGAAATGAAAATTAAGACTACAAGGCTACCTCACTTAATATGCACCAGAATCCAAAAAAGAAAAAGATGAAAATACTACAACAGGGTGATGGCAACTAGGATCCCCATGCATTGCTGGACAGAGTATAAATCTGTACAACCTTCTTGAAAAAGTACGTGACAGTTAACTACTAACGCTGAATATACACAAGGCCTATGATCCAGCACCTCCTGTATACCTGTATGATCCAGGTATACACCCAACAGATATGTATTACAATGGACATAGGAGCAATATTTCTAATGAGAAAAATAAAAACAAATTCATCAGTGGTAGAATCAATAAACTGTAGTTGTAGTACACTCATACAATGGAATTCTATACAATGAAGTGAATAATTGTTACATGCAAAACATGAATAAATTGCACTAACATTGTTCAGTGAAAGAATTCAGACACAAAAGAGAACACAGTGTATGACTCCATGCATATAGAGTAGAAAAACAAGGAAAATCTGTGTGGTGTTAAAAGTCAGATTAGTAGTTCCCTGGGTTTTATTGTGAGTGGAATAGGGCAGGAGAGTGCTCTTGGAGTGCTGCCAATGTTCTGGTTTTTGACCTGTTCTTCAGTTTGTGAAAATTCATTAAATTGTAAATGTCCTTTTCTGAATGCATGTTATAGTATACAATTTTTAAAAATATGGATATATTGATTTACCCTTGGTCCTCTTCTTATTGAGGACACCCTTGATTTCTTTCTGTGTCACCTGTGTAGACTCTAAGATCCTTGAGGTCAGAAACTTGACTTCCATATTTCTTGCACAGAATTTTGTGCACACTGGCTGTCAACCAACGATTCTGGACAAATGAGTGTGCGGCCACCCCAGCCCCACTGATAATTCTGTTCCCTTATATGCTCTTGACTCCAGGCCTGCATTTTCAAACTCTCGTTGGGCTCCAGGCCTGAAGATCCGCCGGCAGGACATTGCAATGATAGTCATCTGCCCTTGATTTGGTAGTGAGCTCTGAGTCCGGAGCTTTGCGCAGATTATGCCCTTCAGCCCTCACCAACAGCCTGCAAGCTAATAACTATGACTCCCACTTTACAGACCAGCAAGCTAAGGATCCAGGCTAAGTAACGTGCCTAAAACTACACAGGCTAAACGCTGGAGAAATAAATTAAAACGCAGGTTTTTCTTCACCTAAAACCAGTGACCTTTCCACAGACCACATGACCACAGATACAACAAATCTAGAACATAAGTCATTCTTTTCGTAAGAGCCTGCTCATCTTCCTGTGTTTCTTATCCTGGGAAATGCCATCACTATTCACCTTATCGTCCAACCAAAGTCCGAAGAATTGCCTTCTCTTCCTTCATCCTTCACACTGGCTCTGTCACTGGTACCATTTCCCAAGCTTGACGATGCATCCTCTGCTCACTATTCTGAATATCACAGAATTAGCTCAGGTCTCTATAATTTTCTTTTGAAGAGTACTCTAACTGTCTGCAAACCATGTTTCCCACTGCAGGTTTGGGTCTCTCTAATTCATTCTCACGGTGCAACCTGTGAGTCCTTGCAAAATGCAAAACTGCACGTCTCTCCTCACTGCCTACCAAATGAAGGTCCCACATACCAGCATGGCATCCCCTCCCTGACCTAGTTCCTGCCTGGCACTCTGGATCCTTCCCTCATGACCGCCACTCCTCCTCTCCCTATACCCTGTAATCTGGCCATACAAAGATTTACTGCTCACAAAAGCACCGTGCTGTTTTCATGTCTTCGGGACTTTGTACATCAGGGCTCTCTCTATGCCCGGGAAAACCCGTCCTTGGGCTGTCCACCAGGCAAACCCCTGCTCAGCCTGCAAGGCGCAGCTCAAGCATTCGCACCTCCGCCAAGCCCTCAAGCAGAGCTAACTGCAACCCTTTCGTGTCATGGCTAGGCTCTGTGGGCCCTTCTCTCACGGCTCATTTCACAACGCACTGCAATGCTTTGCTGTCTGCACTTAACTTCCAGAACATTGGCTCTGCGGAGGCAGACACATGCCTGTTCTTTTTTACATGTCCAGGCCAGCACACAACAGAATGTCAAAAATAGTTGAACAAGTTAATTAATAAATGAAACTGATGGTATGTGAGTATATGAAACTGATGGTGTGTAGTCACAGATCATTTATTTCTAAGAGTAAATGCAAGGAGAATGTTCCAAGCAGAAAAAAAATGGGGGGAATATATTATTTCTTTGTGTGAAGAAACAATGAACATAATCCAAAGCATAAGCAGAAGACAACATTTAGCTATTGTGTAAGTAGTGTTCTCCGAAACATAAAACCTTTGGGCCTCTCGTCAATAATTTTCTCCTAGCACTACTACAGCCATCTATGATGCTGGGCAGGGGTTATGTTCAGGAGGAAAAGCAAAGGGTAAAGATCTTTATTGAAGAGAACATTTCTTGGATCCCTAATCTCTGAACCTAGTGCAGATAACCATCCATATTCAACTTCAAATTTTAGGTGGTACAAAAATTTTCTAAGACTTATTAGAGATTATCCTCAGAGCTACCCAAGGTAATGCAGAATATTCAATTCATCCCCTGGATCAACTAAATTGGAGCGCCACAATGAACACTTTCAGATTGTTCTATCATTCCTAAAATGCAGGACGGGAACACAAACATGTAATAGTCGAGTCATGGGGTTCTCTCTTCATAGTGATAAAAGAAAGCAAAGGAGAGATGGGCCTGGTGGAGCAGGGGCTTGACTGTGAGGCAGGAGGGAGACAAGAAACCTCAAGTGCCAGAGTTGAGCCCGAGGCCAGTAACTGTGGGTAGGATGCTTCATTCACCAGTCACTGCACGCCGCCCCAGGTCCTGACGCAGAAGGCAGGCCACCAGAGGACCGACAGAAAGCCCTCCTTCCCACAGAGGAGAAAGCTGATTACAGCTTTCCCGAGCCCCCACACTGCACGAAGGCTACAATTTCAAGGCTCTCCCTAGAAAAAGACTGTGGAAAGAAGCAGCCAAATCCCTGTAGAGACACAGAGAAGAGCAATAACTGCACTGACATTTCAAAAAAGAGAAAGGAGCAAGCGCGTTTTCCTCGCAGCAGCGTCCTTTAATTGCCTTTTCTTGCTTCCTTTCTGGAGAAAGAAGGGAGGTGGACGATGGCAGCTAGATCATGTAAGGAACCAGAGGGCAGCTGACATGAACTCCTATCTGGCCTCCTTGCACAAAGGCCTTATTATAATCCACAAATAAAAATGCGTGGGCAAGACTTGGAGGGTTGGTCCCCGCCCCCCCCAACTTACTTCCAACCCCATGCTTTGAATGCATTTGTGTATACACACCCTCTGACAGAATAGGTTCTTCGTGTTGCCATGGAGCCGAAACCTCTGTAGTTTAGATGGAGGGATCGCACTGTTTTTAGATTTCCAACAGCAGAAGTAAGAATCACTGCATAATATTAACTCCACTTCTATTTCAGATTTTCAGTTGCTTGTCTCTGTGTTCACAGGAACTCTATTTTTTTTAACTTACTCTTTGTAAGATTACCGCAATGGAAGCTGCTGGCAAACTGATTCTTGTTTTTGTAAAATCGGTAAGCAGAAACTTGAGGATATGTGTGCTCTGTGAACTTCCTCTCCCGGGGCCCCTCCCTGCGTACAGAGACACTGTTCGACCTCATCACCTCCGAGGAGCTCTTGAGAAAGGCCACATATAAATCAGTCCACAGTTAGCAAATAATTTGTGAAACAAATAAAACAGCCTATAACCAGTAGCTGTTTTCTCTGGCATGATAAATCTTCGTATTATTTATACTCTGGTGAGTCCTTTTACAAACAGTCCTCAACAATGAAAATCATATCTGCAATACTTGTGCAAATATAGATATAGTCCTGCAAGTTCCTCCTGGGTTTCATTTCAAGGCTCAGCTGTTATCTCATTGTTTAAAAATCAAATAATAAAAGAATCTAAAAAAGGAACACAAAGTGATATCCCAGTGCAACCTCAATATTTGCCAACCCTCCTTTCTCGATTTTGCCTCTCCTAAGAAAATGGTGATTTGACTTCTACAAAATCGAGTGCAAAGGAGTTAAAGAAAAAGATTCTGATTTCCTACCCGGAAGTCTGCTTTTGGTCCTACTGACATATTCTCATACTTTTGAGTTTCAATTTCTCAGGTAAATTCGCCAATCTGCTAATAACAAGTTTTGTATTTTCACTTCTCCTTGCACAGTGCACTCATTGAAACTCGACTACAAAAATGACCTTAAGTGCTAACTGGAGCGGCAAAACTGACTCTGATAATTTGAAGAATGAAGATGTAAACACGTGGAGGAGTGAGAGGCCAAAAAGATGGATAGGCACGCTGAACCAAACTCCATGTAACACTAGAAAGCAAAGCAACATGAAATTTTAAAGAAATAAAAATTAGTTTATGAATGACGAAATAAATAGTGATGGCACTGGAGGATAACCTGAAGAAGAAAATAAATATCCATGTGTTCACACCAGATAATAATAATAATAATAATAATAATAATAATAAAAAAATCTGCAAATACTCTCTTCTCTTCAAAGGGTGAAGCTTCATTATTCTCCCTTTAAATGTTAGGTGACCTCCAAAGTACAGAATATGGAAACAGAGAAGCAGCAACTTTTCAGTGGAAAACACAGACTCTACCTGAACCAAGGGACCGAAGTTAACATCACCAGTGAATGACCAGCTATATGGACAGAACAGATTCCATAATACAAGATAATCAGAAGCACATCTCACCTCTGTGGTCTTCTTCCCTAAAACTCCTAACTCCAGTTTATAAAACTCCGGGACAATACTCTTCAAAAATGTCTGTCCCTCCTGAAATATGTCATGGTATGTATCTATGTTATGTTATTATATCTCATATTGTGTTTTGTGTTATGTTGCTTTAAATGTTTTTAAAGTGAACAGCCAATTAATACTACTAAATGAACTTCTCAGTAAAACCAGATGACCCTTTAAAACCATTAATTAAGCAGTCCAACAGACCAGCCTTTGTAGGTAATAATTTTGTTTATACAGTAATTTTTCTTTTTCTTTGATTGTGAAGCTACCAAAACCCATCAGAATGACATCTCCAAATGCTGCAGGCTTCAGTTTTTTTCTTACCACAAATAGTACGTACATTTTCACTATGACTAGCCACAGTGTGCCTGTTATTGAAGATTCTGGCAGTTATTTAAAAAGGCTTACTCTACATCGACTTCAATGGCACAACAATGCTTACAGTTCAGTGTCAGCCTGTTGCAGGGCTTGTGAGCGCCCTAGCCAGATGCCCTGTGCCGCTTGTGGACAGGCATTCCCCAGCCTCTTGGCCGGGTGACAGCAACCACAACAGCCCACAGGCGGGTAGAGAATGATGAATAAAATGATAAATATTTGTGATGAAACAGGATGTTAGAGAGGGGGGAGAGGGGGTGGAATATCTCAACTGCTGAACTACTAAAGCTACTTGGAACTTCCACAGTATTCCCTTGTTGAAAACTGGGACCAGTAAACAGATCTTCTTTCCAGTATTTTCCCCTTTGTTGTAAGTAATTTACAGAATATTACTACCACACAACATAATATCACCAAGGCACAGGATTTAAGACTTTGGGTTATTAAAACATGAGCACTGTACCCCCAACAAATGCTCTAATCATCCATTGAGAACAATTCAGACAACAATACGAAAATATAATTATTTTAGGCCAGAGGAGACACTTTCAACAGACCTGCCCTTGCTGATAACTGAAGGTGCAATTTAAACAATTATTTATCAGGTTAAATCTCTCATTTATGCAGCTTAGTAACAACAACAATAATAATTTACAGGCTCAGGAGCTTTCTTTTCAAAAGTAAACTCAAGAAATTCTGAAATCAAACATAGTACTTCACATACAGAGCAAAGTACCAAGAGTCAGAGACTTCTCTTACACGGAGTCTCAATACTCAGCACAGGACAGCTAACTCAAGTGACTCCCACTTATTCACATACTGATTCTGATATCTGAAATCAATTAAGAGGACAAAAAAAGAAGGTGAAACTGCCACTATGGTGGTACTCTTCTGGACTCGTTTTTAAAAAAGTGTTACCAGTAACGATGCCTTCTCAGAGTCCACAATACCCATGTCTCTCATTTTTTCACTCCTTCCTTGCTTTATTACTGATTATTCCACCAAAACAAAGTAGAAAATAGCTAAAATCAAAGCATGTCTCAGTGGCAATTTGCTCCTTGAAATGAATCTCTAATGCTCTGTTCCATTGCAAGTGTCCTGACACTGATCAGTCATTTTGCTCTGTGATGAGGAGACAGAATACCTGGGCAGAACACCGTTACAGCCACTCACTTGAAACTAACTATAAACGTAAAAACCCACATCAGTACAAAGCTTGGACTTTTACTAGTCTTTAGACTTGTGAGCTCAATTCACTCTGCTTGAATTTCAACTAGTATACTTGACAAGTACCTCCAAATGAAGAAACAAGAAATTATATACATGAATTTGAACATGTTCTACTGCTGTTTCCCATCTGTTACACTAATCATTCCCAAATATGATTTGTCCATCCCCTTTATGCACTTCTCTTTAAAAATAACTACCTGAAAAACCTACTAATTAACACTTTGAAAACAAATGCTAAAGTAAAAAGGTCACAGTGTCCCATATACTTTCCTTGAATACTATTGAATGTATTAGATGTGTTTCTGTAAATCTGTTATTCAGCACGAACAACAGGACATCAAACATAAATGACAAAGTAAAATCTATGAGAAAATACAGGAGGTGCATAATCACAGATGAACTGTCATATTTCACTCCCAATACTATCAAAACTGATAAATTTCCTCTTAGTGTAGTTAGGTTTAAATAGTAACTCCTTGCAGATATTAGTTCCTACGCTCTTTCTTATAAAAATAAGGCAACTCAATGACATTGATCATGTGATCAAAGTAGGGACAATATCCTTTCTTATCTCTCAAAAGAAACAGATACAAAACAAAGATACAAAAACATCTCTACAAATGCTGAAAACATTTAAAAAGTAAAGTGAAACTTACAACATTCTGTAAAAACTGTTTTTCATTTGTTCTCATCTGTCGATCCTAACTTGCCCAAACTTCACTCTTAGTCTTTCTAACTGGATCAGTTCAATTTCACCTCCCTCACCACTATTAATCAGTAAAGTAATCGTGAGCAAACTGTGGTTTTCAGATCTTTTCACCTGAGATAAGAGTAGGCTGATATGTCATAAGCACACAACTGGCGTGACTCCTCCTCCTCTATGGTTTAATAAAACCAACTTAATTCTATTTTCTTAATAACTGTTTTGATGACTTTGCTTGCCCATTTATTTCATATTTTTAAATAATATTTTACTGTATTCTTTCCATTACCAAGTACCCCCTTATCCCCTTTTCCACCTCTACCCACGCCCCCTCTCCAATCACCACACTATTGTCTGTGTCCATGAGTTCTTCATCTGTTTTGCTCCCTCTACCACCCCACCCCAGCAAAGCTGTCAGTCTGTTTTCTGCATCTATGAGTCTGTCTATTTCACTTGTTAGTTCCCTTTGGTCATTAGATTCCACCTATGAGTGAATGGTATTTTACAATGTGTTTGATATAAGAATTTACCCTCTAAAATTACTCAAGAAAAATAATCTCATAAGCTTTTACAATTTTTCTGTGTACGAAATACTAGAAGATATATTGAACTCATGCCTCTAAATACAGTTGAGAAATATACTGTTAAACTATCTACCAATAAACTATTTATTAGATATCTTAGCTTATTTGTAAGTGATTATAAGATCAATTAAACCAATAAAAACAAAATAGAAAATGTTGAAATGGTTTAGAAATTCTAAATGTATACCCCAGTTACAAAACAGAATCTGCCCTGGCTGGTGTAGCTTAGTGGGCTGAGCACAGGCCTGCGAGTCAAAGCATCACGGGTTTGATTCCCAGTCAGGGCACATGCCAGGGTTGCAGGCCATATCCCCAGTATGGGGTGTGCTAGAGGTAATCACATACTGATGTTTCACTCCCTCTCTTTCTCCCTTCCCCATCTCTCTAAAAGTAAATAAATAAAATGTTTTTAAAAAATCCAAGCCTCAGAAGAAGAAAACCAACAAGGTATAATTTAGATAATCAATAAGAGGCTGCTAAAATAAATTTTGCATATAGCAATAATTTGAAGACACATTTCTGAAATTATATTTAAATTTAAAAATCAAGACACTGCAGTGTCATAAATGCTAAAAAACAACATGGAAAAAATACTTTCCAAACACAGAGTGTTTTTCAAGTGCTTTGTGAATATAAAATATAACAATTTTTGTATTAAAATGTAAAGTTAAATAAGTTAAATACATTTACCAGCCAGATTCACTGTATTCAGAAGGTCCTGAATGTAGTTTCCATCTGCATTCTAAACTCTCATCTAGAAATATACATTTACCTGTAAATATTATTTACTAGATCCTCTAAATTTTAAAATGAAACTTACAATTCCCCTTTGGCTCGATAATTCCATGACTCTAGAAAGCACGTGTCTATAGGAACCCAAACCACTTGACAGTAGCCGAGAAGCAACATGAACAATAAAAAGCAAGGAACCACGCAACCCTGATACCTATAACTTTTAAGTAACTTTGAAAGCATCGATCAAAAACTGATCAGAAATAGATAAACCAAGTGAGACTAGAGTAAAATTGTTAAACCTATGAAACAATAAAACAAAAATTAAATCACATTGAGAAATACTAGAAGTATAAATATTTATAACAATAATACTTATATAAAGAACTAGCAGAAACTGGAAGTAAATTAGAAAAAATATAAGCCAATTCAGAAAATGAAACATAATTAATAAAGAAACCTCACTAATTATTGAAGAAATGCAAACCCAAACAACAAGGCAGTGAAGATTTTTACTTCGGCACAATTGTAATGAAAATGGAAAGTGATATGAAAATAGGGACCATGTATAATAAAAATATTTATATCCCTTGACAAACAATCCAATGGGAGAAAAACTGAATATGCAGAAATAATGAAATTTTTACAAAATTTACACCATTAAATTAGATCGAGATTACATGGCCACTAAAACTAGAATATAGAAATCTTTTTAACTGTACCACAGGCATTAATTCTACAGGAGTCCATGACAGTACCAAATCACGTTGTTTGAATACAGTCACTTCTCAACTTACAAACACCTGACTGGCGAAAACCAAAAATAAAACCAGCTGCCACTGTCCCCGGGTTGTTGCCTTCTAACACTACCACAGGTCTGGCTGATATTCCCAGAGAGACTCAGCTGTTGTGAAAAAAATCTTAAAACTTTTTAGAGATTTTGAAAGGAGAAAGGCTGACAGCAATGAAAGCAGGACCAGCCAGGGAAACCACACAAAGCTGGTACTTGACCTGGAGAGTAGTCAATAAACATTGAATGAATGAATGAATTTTCATTCCTGTAGTTTCAGCCAGATTACTCTCCCCTATCCTGTTCCAAGAGCCTGATAACAGGCATCTTTCTTGGGCTACTAAATCACGGAGTTAGTCCTACAGAGGAAATCAAAACCCAGGAACCATCAGCTATGTCCACGGCCAGGCTGGGTCCAGTTTGGGACTAAGCTTGTGACCTCTCGGAGCACTACGTCCATAGATTACTCCCACTTCCTTTGAATGGCCTTAAAGGAACAGAATCACTCTATACACATTAGAAATCTACTAACTTTTCCATTCATTTCACCCCATGTATGTTCATCTTCTGAAATTTTGAGCCATTCCACTGCTCAAAAATCTTCCTCAGCTCCTCTTACCAACTGAATCAGAGAAAACACAGAATCTTAGCATTCAAGAGGGCTGAAAGGTCTTTTAGTTCTACAACCCAATAAAAGGAATAAAACAACCTGGCTCATTCAAGCCACCACAATATGGTCCAGGCTATCCTCCTTATGATTCTCAGGTCATAACCCTGCAGGTTTCTTGCCTCCTGGCTTTCACTCATGGCCACTATGCTACACAACCACAGGGGACACCATTTATGTCATAGTCTATGTGAATGGTGCCCTCGAAAGTTCAGTAATACTCAACTCTAGGGCAACCATATGGGATGCTCTTGCTCGCACCTGTAACATTCTATTCTCTCCCCCTGGAATGCAACTCCCAACCCCATCTCTGCTTTTAAAGATGCTAACCATTCCTCAAGGCCCATATCTTCAAATAAAATGCTCCGTGATTCCTAAAGCTGGTGGTACTATTTTCCTCTAAACTTTCATTTCATTTGGTTTATGCTTACTTTATGCATATTCTCTCTTTTAGGATAGTGAGTTAGTTATGCATGTCTTACTACCAATACTAGATTGTACATATACTCTCTGAGAATGCGAATAGTATAGGAATTACCTTTCTTTATACATAGTTCCACGTCCATCACCAAAGTCAGAGCAGATACTTTTGGCTGGGACTTCTAATGATCCCAGAACTAGACAAGTTTGAAGGAGTAGTTTTTAGACGAGAATGAAATATACTGATGGGAGAGGTAGGGCTAAGTTTTGATGACCAGTGCCTTCAGGCCCACTGGGTTTGAGGGGCTGCTAAGTGGCAGGATGTCACTTCAAAGACACACTTTTTTCTTATTTCACAACTTTGCCTAAAACCAAACATGTACTTACGAAGAGGAGAACTTCCTCTTTACCTCTTTCTCCCTCCAATAAGAAGACTCAACTCTCTGAGAAAATGAATTCCAAATTCTATGCAACCAATTAAAAACACAGTTTTCAAACAAAGTACAAAGTAACCATACATGATTCAACCTGTTTTATATAATATCAAAAAACAGTACTCCTTTTTCCGTTAACAAACATCTACTAAAGGGTAAGTTTAAAGAACACAAATGTGAAACACTTGGACAGCATGCCATTCTAAAAATGGCTTTCTCTACTATATGGAGCCCATGTGTCTTCCTGGAACATAATATGCACTTTCTTAATTAGTATGCATGCTAAAATACCTATTTTAATAGAGGTATCATGCTCCAAATAAACCATTATGATCTATAAAAAGATAATTAACCATATAAAATAGGATGTGGTATTAGGTATTTAGAAAGAGACAGCTTCAAATGGATACAAACAGGTTTCTATCTAACTACAGAAATTTATCTGAATATTTTTGAAAACTTTAAAATTTGTTGCACTCATGTGGCACTGACATAGTGTACACTGGTTAATAACTCAAAATATTTTATTATACCTACATATATGGGCATTTATAATCTGAAAGATAACTCCCATGCATTTTAAGAAAATTTAAATATGAACAAAGCAGGAGGAAGGGCAACAACAGTAAAGCGTAGAGAGCTGGGAGATGAAGCACACACTAATCATGTAGAATAAACCTTCACATAACAAAATATTTTTACATTTTTTTAGATTTATTTATTTATTTATTTTTTGAGAGAGGGAAGGGAAAGAGAAAGAGAAGGAGAAGAACCAAAGGGTTGCCTCTTGTGTGCCCGCCACTGAGGACCTGGCCTGCAAGCCAGGCATGTGCCCTGACTGGGAATCAAACTGGCAACCCTTTGGTCCACAGCCCACACTCAATCCACTGAGCCACACCAGCCAGGAAAGATTTTTTTTTAATCTCTCTCAAAGGTTAAAATTACTTGGCTCTCTTCTTAGCCAGAAAATTTTCAGGGTCATTATCATGAACATAGATTACCCCAGCAAACCTATTTATTTCTATTGATTTACTACAAAAATACTAGAGTCATTATCATGAACAAGATTACCATAACAAATATATCCATCTATTTATTTATGTGTGTGAGTGTGTGTGTGTGTGTGTGTGTGTGTGTGTGTGTGTCCTCCCTATAAGACAAGCAGTCCATTAAGCAATGGAAATAGTGTGCCAGATTTGACAAGTATGGTCTCAACCCTGGCAAAAGTTAAATTCTAAGAAGATTAACAAATAGCTATTATAAACTGGGTTAATTCAGTGATACCTTCGGCAGCTACTGAGATTCATGCATTTATTACCCCTTCAATCTTCAGCTTCTCCATTGGCCCAAATTTTGTTCCACCTTTTAAAGATCTTCTGTCTGAACTTCAGAGTTTGTCTATTTGCTTCTTCACTTTCAGACAGTCAGCTATCACTTTTGCAATCACCATGCCATCCTTTTCCAATGATTCTATTCTCTTTCCCTCTAATGTACAGCTCCTAATCTTCTTTAGAAGATTGGAACATCCAGCCTGTTAAAACTGAGCCTAAAATAGGGACAAACAAGCTCTGAGTAAATGCTTAATCAGTACTTTATTCCACTGTAGTTTGATGAAATTATTCAGTTCTTTCTGATGTGATTTTTTGTTATCTCACTGACCCAAGCATACATTTGAGAAGACAATTTAAACAAATGTTTTTACCCACAAAATTTTCCACTTCTCCCAGCCTCTTCTAAAAAAATTTATAAAACCCAACATTTCTGTTTGGAAGAAATATCCTTGCTGCCAGAAAAAGTTTCTTTTAGCAGACTATTTAGACATAGTATCATACTATCTAACCCACTGTTCTCAGAGATGTCCTCCAATCACCTGCATCAGGATGACCAGATTTGAGAATCCAGGTGTCCTATGTCCCACCTCAGACCTAGTGAATCATATTTATAAAGCCTAAGAACTTGAAAATTGTTAAAGCATCTTGGCAGCATGTTGAACATGATAAAGCTTGAAACCACTGATCTAAATAATCAGAGTGCTGATTAAAGAGCTGATTAAAGAGTCAGTATGAGCCTGAATGACCCAAGTCCTCTATTTCACTATCAGTCTGCAACATTTACTAAGAGCCACCATCTAGAAAGCACTGGATAAAATTAAGTTTAAAAAAAAGATAAAGTTTAGAGGCCCCTTGTGAACACAGGAAGTCTCTGATTTAATCAGGAAGATAAAACATAGACATGAAAATATGTCTTTAAAACATACACACAGCATTTACGGGGAGGAGGTGGGTGTTCGGCCGCAGTCCTGTCTGTGTACAGTGGGCAAATGAGTCCTGGGAGGGGCAGAGGCAAGTGCTGAGCAGAGTATTGTTGGAACTCATAAAGGAAGAACTTCCAAAACAACTTTGGGGCAGAATTTCAAAGAAGAGATTTGCAAGTGTGGATCTCAGAAGAGGCTGCAAATTGCCAGAGGATATTTAAGATCAATGAAAAACTGTGTAAAATCATATCTCTTGATACCACAGTCAATACAGAGAGAAAGAGAAATGTCCCAAAGCAAGATAATAAAAATGCTGAGATACTGGTTTGGACAAATCTCCCTGAAAAGAAGCTTTTACAAATATATATTATCTTAATAGGCAGACAGAGGAGGTATTATTATATCTAGTTTATAGATGAGGAAAGTAAGAATCTTCTGGGACCCTTTGCCAGGGTTACTGTAGGGCCAGCTGGTTCCTTTCACCCAGCGGGGACTCTGTTTGCCCAGCCTGGCATTACTTGCAGTAGAAGGATCATTACTTCATTACTGGTCCTTCAAAACAGCTAGTCATTCAAAAACATATTTCTCCCACTTTCCATCTCAAGAAGACGGGAAAAATGTGTGTGTTGTATGTATCTGTGGACATGTGAGTACACGTTCACATGTGAGTGTACATGTATTCACAAAAGTGTGTGTGGAGGCGGTGTCACCAACCAATTTAAGTAATGGCTCACTCTTCCTTTACAAAGAGTTACTGCATTTTTGTATACTCATGGATGTTCCAGTGCTAGCATTTACAGCAAATTACGTGGAAAAGTAAAAATCAACCGAAGTCTTTTTGATTGGTGATCAAAACCATCACCTGAAATCACCACACTGTGTTAGGATACACGCGTTTCCTCTGTACCGTGCAACAGGATAGCTACATGTGGCTGTTTAAATTCAAATTTAAAATTAGCATTAAATGAAGTTTAAAATGTAGCCACTCAGGCGCACCAGCCACATCTCGTGCGCTCCAAAGCCACACGCAGGCATGTGGTTAGTGGCTATCGTTACAGCCGGGGCAGCTAGAGGGCATTCCCACCACTGCAGAGTTCAGCTGCTCGGCGCCGCTCCACAGCATCCTCCTCTCTGCAAACACAGCGATGGATCCCAAGGTGCACAACTGTCGTTTACATCGAGTTCTAAACACATGCTACCAACAGTGATCAGACTTCTGCCCCTTCTGCTAAGCCTTTCCAAGCAGAAATTCCAGTAGAAATTCACATCTTCCTCCTCAGAAACCCCTGGGCCCCTTTTGCTCATCACGCCTCTCTTTTCACCTCTGCCTACATCCTGGGCTGAGACATATGTGTGCACCCAGCTGCCCCTCAGTGAGCTCCTCGAGACCAGGGCAGTCCCATTCATTTGAGCACCCTCTAACAACCTGGCCCAGCCAGAGGTCCACAAATACAGATATACTCTTAATTAAAAGATTACGAGGTCGAACATATTTTTAATGGGATCACCCAGAGAACAGAAATGTAAATGTAAAGGAGGGAAAGAAAGAAGAAGAGTCTAAAGCGTGGTGAGGTTTTGTAATCATTCCAAAGAGGCACCTGCCTCGCTGCAAATATTGCCTGTGCTGCACATTTAGAAGAAGAAGAGTCAAATTATTTTGGAAGTGGGTCCAAACCTATACTTAGCTGCATGCATCAGCAGTGCTCTGGCCCGCTAGCCTATGTCTCTACCATCAGCCGGCACACACAGATTGGCCCTTTGCCACTGTGCAGGGTGACAAACCCGGTGCCACGATGACCTATGGGACGTGGACCACATAGGAGAGGAGGAGCTTTTCAAAGAGTGTGTGTCAATTCAATTCCAATTCTTATGTAATTATAACACCTTCAAAAATGCAAGCCTTGGGTTCGAAATGAGAACCTCTACTTCACTCTCAGGACTTCTTCTGGGCCACTAAAACAAGGTAAATTTCCTTTGTGCTATCATTTGGATCGTTCCCAAGTATCTCAAAGATAAACAAAATCTGATTTAAAAAAATTTTTGATGGGAAAACCCCCTATATCAGGACACAGTGAATGTGTCAAGGAAGATGGGAAACGTTTGAAAGGGAAAGTTAACGTGTGCTCTTCACTGCTTAGCGTTTTATTTAGCCAACTTTAATGCAGTTTCCCATCCTTCACTAAGCTCGTGGACACGTTCCCACAAGCTGGGGAAGCTGGGGGTGCCTATGGGGCCACCTCAGATCAGAGGAAAGGTAACTTCACAGGAAATGAAACCACGCTGAACAGCGAGAGCACAACTGCTGACAATCGGAGAGATGCGCGATAAGACGGGAGGGGGTGCTGAGGGCGGCGGCAGAGGAAGTGAAACCTAAAACGGGGCAGAAGACGCATCATTTTCCACAAGAAGAGGCACCCACTCTTGCCCCAGCCTCACCTTCACCCCCATCTCTTTCACCACGGTGGCCTTTCTTGCACTGTTAACATTTTAGATTGGTAAAAACTGGCCAAACAGAAGACCTGCCCTCAAAAGATCAGGATCAGTCCCATGCCCACGGTGCTCCCTGACGTCTGGGACAGGCACCGTGGTCCCGCCCATCACAGGCCCCGCACCAACGCTCCCTCAACTGCACAACCCACCAACTCTTCTCCTGTCTTCTTGTCACTCACTCTGGGCTCCACATACTCCTTCCTCAGAAAACCTTTCCCTAACTTTGGAAAGACTTTATTGACATTTTGGTTTACCAAATAAATGAAGTGCCCTATTCTCCTCTCTAGCACGTAAGCATCATTTGTAATAATACTTCTGTATGATTACTGGGTTAATGAGGACAAGTGTCTCCCACACAGGCTGAAATCATGCCTATTTTGTTCCTGCTCTATCCCCAGCTCTTAGGACAGTGCCTGGCACATAACACACACCCAATAAATAGGTGTTAAATAAGTTAATGGATAGTAAGCAAGCATCATATGTGTCAAAAGAAGTTACTGTATTTTAATTGTCTATCATACTGTAAGGCAAATTTTTTTAGAAAGACATATGCAGTATTCTTTAATTTCCCAAAAGCTTCTACTCTAGCACAGTGGTCATACATGTTATAGGTGAAAACTCCATTTAGGTTAACTAGATTTTAAATATATTTTTCCTGATATGGTATTGTCAAGTTATGCTACCATAAATAATTATTAATTTACACCACTGACAGTTTCAAATCTCACTAGCTGATAACTTCTTTCCTACTCTTATTCTAATAGCTCACATGTGAGTCAGTAAAAATCAAGTAACAGTTTCATGGGCTATATACTGTTGGTTTTAGCACCAATTCTTCCTTTTTCAGGATCACCAACCTACTTGATAGGAAAAATAAAATATGCTAAAAATGTAAAAATAAAGTACTGATGTTACATCACCAAAATGGAAGAGTCACTTACTTACCCTCGCTCTGTTACAAACTTGTCCGAGTGTGTGTCGTGGTGATGTTGAGAACAGAGCCACGGCAGCCAGCAGAAGCCACATGTGTGGCTTCCCTGCAAAATGACACACACTGCAGGTGGAAGAACTGTGCATGTGAACTCCAAATTAACACACTTTATTCTCATCGACAGTGATGATGAAAGGCCATGTAACATCATTTCTAAATGATGGGGAAGTGTTAGTATTTCTGAATTTATTTTATTAAATAAGAATCTCATAAACAACTTCCAAAGATACGAGTACCCAACAGCTGCTACAAACCTCGGACATGACTGTACAAAGGACAACAATAGTCAACAATAGTGTTTGCCAATGTCCCATAAATAACCATATGTGTATATCAGGTAAACTAATTCTATTTCTCTAGTAGCTTCCCACACACGTTCCAAATCGTACCAGTTTTCTATGATTTTAACAAAAATAGTGTTATAATGAAAGGAAACTACCACAATAGTCTCTACTACCCTTTTCAATACATTCTTCCTTCAACTCCTCCTCTTTACTTCCTATTTATTTTTTGCTATTAAACAAACCCAGTGTTAAAAATACAACAGTACCCAGAGTGTTCACAGTTGCATATGCTGTTTCCTACTAACTGTATCTTCCTGTTCCTCATGTCCCACCCGGTCCTCTTATCTTTGGATTCCATTCTGAATTTCGATGCTACTAAGGAAAACCTACTACTGCACTAACAGGCTAGATATCTCCTAAATACAACATTTGGAGGTTCTGCCTTGGCTTTCAACTCTGCAGGCCTGTGGCTGTTTCAGAATTGTCTCCCCAAGATTCATGCCCATGAGGTCATGCCCAGCTGACCTCTTTGGAACATGATAGCCTGAAGCACAGCTGTAAAAATAGAGCACTCTATACCGACTTCTTGTTCACCAATGAACACAATGTTCTTTCAATCTTAGAGAACGAACACAGTCATATAATTATATAAATACAAGGTGAAATGAATGAGACTTAACTTACATAAATGTATATTCCCATGACCAAGCAGTGTAAAAATAAGCTGACACCAGGTTCCAATAATTGAGGAAACAATGATAGCATAAAAACAATTTAACTGAGAAAACCCGAAGTCTCAGATTAAATCATTCCCACCATGACTTTTAAAAAATACATTAACATTTTGTAGTTAACACATTCATGTGCTTCTTCATAGTACATAATTCCCTACACAGTATTTTACTTTTAAGTAACACAATTTACATTGTTTTATTTTTAAAACATATCCTTCTGCTTTGACTTCAATGTCTTTGTAAACTGTAGTCACCCATCTATCACATACCTCTACCTAGATGACTGACATTTTCCTTCATTCTCACTGGTTTTCTTAATGCCAGTGTACTGTCAATGTGGTTTTATTTTAGGTCTATAAAAACACAAGCAAAAAAGAACTCTCAAAAATTACACAGACCTTTGAAGTAAGTCATCATAATTCTCCTTTTTTTTCATGAGACAAGATCTCAAGAAAATAAAAAGAAAATTACAAAATAATACCAATAAGTGCCTTTCCCATAAAATACCCTCTGCCCTCCTCCTCATAACTGTGGTTTTCTTCACCACTGTCAGAGCTTTATATTTTAATATTTGATTCATAATTGTGCTTTAACGTTTTTAAAAATGAATCTTCCTAGAGTCTCACTGTTCAGGTCAGGAATGTGCTTTACCAGCTGCAGCTCCAACACCAAGGTCCACACTAATTTTCTTCTCATACATAGGTCATTTTCCAGAATCACATTACTCTCAATGAAACATGCCATAACTCAGTTTATAGTACGGATAAGTTTATCATTATTCTACTCATAGTCTCGCTTTTATAAATTATCTTCTTATTTACCTTCTACAAATAAACTCTATATTCAAACCTATTAAGCCTTACACAATTTACAATAGCCAAGTGTTGGAAGCAACCTGAGTCAATGAATGGATCAAAAAACTATAGCACATTTACACAATGGAATACTACTCAGCAGAAAGAAAGAAGGAGCTCCTACCCTTTGCGACAGCATGGATGAAACTGAACAGCATTATGCTAAGTGAAATAATCCAGGAGGTGAGGGACAAATACCATATGATCTCACTTTTAACTGGAACCTAATCAATAAAACAAGCAAACAAGCAAAATATAACCAGAAACCCTGAAATTAAGAACACTCTGACAGTAACCAGACAGGAGGTGGGAGGGGATAATGGGGGGAAGGGTTTTCAGGAACAGCTATAAAGGACACAAGGCCAAAACCAAGGGGGTGTGGAAGCAGGGGAGGCAGGTGAGGATGGCTGGGGTGGGTAAGGAGTGATGGGGGGTAAATGCAAACAACTGTAATTGAACAACAATAATTTTTTAAACCTATTGAGCTTTAGGGGGAAAAATGCAGTATACATTATCTATGTAAGAAAAATGAAGTGGCATTTTATTTATTGATAACTGTATTTAGTTAAAAAGAAGAGATACCCTGACATGGCTCTCATTCTGTTCCTTTCACATTAGTGTAACTATTCTCAAGTAATATTAATAAACTGCAAATAAATGTCAGTCACTAATGTTAAACAGCAAGAATCTTGGTCCACAAAGAGACAGAAACGTCTCAAAGAATACCTATTCACCGGATGTAACTAAGGAAGTGAAAAACACCTTGGATATTCTTTATTGTAGGTAAAAATGTAGAGTTTTGAGTACATTTTATGTCCTTAGATATACATAAACTTTTTAAAAGTATTTCCATGGTAGGGTAGTTAGTTTCACCATATAAAGCAATTCTGTTAATCGTAAAGACACAGTAGCGCAATTTTCTATGAGCCCAGCAAACATTTCCTTTCATATTCATTTCCTCTATAGATATAAGACTTACAGTCCCGTTTTGAAAAATCACTACATAATGCAAGAGTCATAGCTAAAAAGAAAGTCACAAACACAAGAATAATGTCCCTTTTGTCATATTCTGCTACTTATTTGTCAATTATGTTGGTTATCTCCTAAGTGCTGACTTCCAAGTGGCAGGGCCCTCAGAGCTGGCCTTGGTCCACTGGCTCATTGCTTTACCAATGATACTCCAGCACTGGTCCACTCTTGCACCATTCAGACAGCACGGCTGTGTTCTGCATCACCAGCCCCAACAAACTAAGACACCCCATGACCCACACCAGAAGGTGAGCTCATTCAGCTATTCCCTAACTACCAAGAAACAAATCCCCAAACACATCTTAAAATTTCAAGAATTTAGAAGTTGGGTTATTGTTTGAAATAGTAAAATAATAAATATCCCTTACAAAAGGAAAAGGAACCTACCACCCAGAGGGAAAAAAATTTTTTTAAATGAGATTTACTAATCTGGTAAAGCAATTATTAAGCATCCCCTTTTCAGTAATTCAGACACCCATTTATCCAGCAAATGTACAATGAGTCGCAGTAAGGAAGCAGGAGGTACAATCATAATAAAAAGGAGTCTGGGGTTTGAATTCAGACTTTTAAACTCAAGCTCCAAAACACATTGGCTCTGTGACCTTGAACAAGCTACTTAACCCCTCTGCCCTCCAGTTTTTTCATCTGTACAATGAGGAGACTGACAGCCCCATAGGAGCACAAAGATTGAAAGACATGAGATAAAATATAAGGCTTAAATTTATCCATACATGTAAACTGCCTAGAAAAATGCCTGACACTTGATAATTTTTTAAATTATCATTATGAACTAAAAACTTGATCAGATTCTAAAGCTGCACTGATAAATAAGGCTCAACCGCCCAACCTCTCCCTACTGAAGATGGTCATCTAGGAGGGCCAAAAACCAATTACAAACCAGTGGTTTACCCTGATCAGGAAGCACTACAGAGAAATTTACTTGCCTAAAGATAAATGGATTATGAAACTTCTTTTGGAAATTCCAGGACTTAATCCTCTCTTAGAAACTTCTGTGTCCAGTCTAAATGTCTCCCCTACACTTAACAATAGTCAAAACCTAGTCATCTACACTCAATAGCAAACGAGAGATAAGAATAAATGCCAACTATCTCATAATTATTAAATCATTCTTCAGTTCTTATCTCACTTGAACCTTCCATAACCCTTGTGGCTTGTAAAATAAGACTCTCCTAGTTGCCCTCCTACCTCTCTCGACCTGGCCTCAGCTTACATTTCTACACTACATTACATCATCTCCCAGTTGTCCTTTAAGCTTCAGCCACACTACACTACTCAGAATTCCCCAACCTTCCCCCAGCCTCCATGCATTCTCAAGTCCTCCCCAAGCTGTTCTGGATACCTACTGACATTGGAAGGCCAGCTGGGAGAAGGGTCCCTTTCACCACTCCCCCCAGGATGGCTTAGAGCTCCTTCTAGATATTCTTATTACTTTCCTCTACTTCCTTCTCCTTCCTTCTCCTTTTGCATTTATTCCACAACATCTTAATCCTTGAATTATAAATCAGTTCTCTCACTAGACCCTGATGTTTTTGAAGGTAGCCATGTAAGCTTTTAATTACTATTTGATAACAAAATATAACACAAACAAATAAGTAAACAGACTTTTTACGAGGGTCTCCTTAGCATGGATTGAGTGCTTACTACAGATCAAGTACTTTACACATTTAATCCTCCCAAGAGGATTAAATCCTCCAGGTGTCGTGGAGGTCATTTTAGGAATTATCTCTGTTGTACAGATAAGGAAAGTTGAGGCTAAAAAAAGTTTATCACTTGTTCCAAAATCACACATCTAAAAAGTGGTGGACGCAACATTCAAACTCAGGCAGCCCAGCTCTGAAACCCACATTCCTGGTCATGCTCTGTATTGCCCCTTCTCCAGCCATAAATCCAATTAACTGACAGAACTGGCTCTCAACAAGAATTATGAAATTTACACCCATGGAGAGTGTTAAATACAGATTTTTTTCAAAAGACTGATTTGCCTCTGGATGCAAAGGAGGGAACGGATGACCACAGCAAGCTCCTTCCACTACCACATACCCTCTCCTATTATTTTACGTGCTCATTGGTATTTTCCAGAAAACAAAGAAACATGTTTTAATATAAGTCCTGCTCCATACCTAACACACTGGTTATGAATAAATCAATGATTAGCTATAATTACATCACTGATAATTGGGATAAACATTTAATAGTTAAATATTTAAGTTAATAGTCTATAAATAAAGATGAACCAAAATATAACTGAGGATATAAAGAAAAGAATAAGAGAAAGGTGAAATGATTCACCACCTTTCTCACTGTGTGAGCTCCAGTCTATCAGCACTTCCATTTAGCCCAAACCAGCTATGGGGATATTCTGAACACTTTGGACAAGTCTTTATTTTTTTTTAAGGTCATTTATACTCAGTTCCAACTAATATTCTAGGCGAGATACTTTCTTGGATGGAACCCAGTTTATATTTCATTTCATTACACCACAGAGAGACAGGAAACTGAGCCCCATGGACAAATCAGTGTTTTCAGAAGTAAAATCTAAGTTTCTAAGTTCTAGAGTTAAGTCACTAATGTTGCCACAAATATTTATTTAGCAACAAGACCAGCTACAGAATGTGCAGAACCCCTTGAAAAACAAAAATATAGAACCCCTCCCGTCCAAAAATTAAGAATTTCAAGACAGCAGCGCATTAAACAAAGCTCCAGGGTGCTTCTGAGCTTGGGGTTGTGTCGGACCGCACAGGTCACATGCCTGCCCACCACGACGCTGGCCCTACTGAACCCCGGGGTTCTGCGGGACACTCTCCTAGGCACTGCGAGTACAGCAGTGGCCTTTTAATCCACATCCCCAATATCCTGAAAGGCCTGAATGCAGCATCAAAGATCCTGTTAGGCAATCAATGTTCAAATACAAATTACGTTTAAGAGCTCAAAGAATCTTTGGATCTCAAACTGCTATGTAGAGCCTTAGGGTTAAGTGCTAGTCAAAAATGATACAAATTCAAGCACGTTGTTCTTTAGCTTCCCTATGTGTCTTCTTTTGTAAATCAAGAGGTTGACAAGCTTTTTTAAAAAATGACTCTCCTTAGATGGAAAAGGAAGGTTGCAAATTATCATAATAGTAAATAAAGCACCCAGGATGCAGTATTGCTAAATATGATGCTTCTTTTAATATTTTCAACCTAACAAATGCCTATTGTGCTCCTACTAAGTTTACATTTCATTGAAAAAAAGCAAATAGTGTCTCATATTTGCTGACTTCAAACCATGGAACACAGAGAGGATTCTGAAGTTATAGCCCAGGCGCAAAATATATCATCTGAAATGTAAGGGACAGTGCTATCACTTTCTGAATTTCTCGCTGGGCCCCAGTGTCCCGGACATCCGCTCCGAGAGGAGCACTGTTCTAGGAAGTGGGGATTCAACAAGGACAAGATGAGTTCTGCCCGGCTTGTGCAGCTGATTGGAAAAAACAGACAGTAGACAACCAATTCCTTTAAAACACTTTCTAAAAAATATTTCAAATTATGATTGCAAGATATAGTAGAGAGTTGCATTCATTCTAGAATTTTCCTCCAAGAGGCACAAACTTCTTAGGTGAGAAGTAAAAGATTTTTTTCTACTGACCCTAATCAGAACTGTAGCTTTGGTCACTACAAAGGCACAAAATTCTTCCGCAGCATAAAATAATAGAATCTATCCCCCAAAGTAGATAAATCCATAGCTCAAGTATGAATCAAATTACATATGTTTGGGCCACAACTGTAAATGCGGTGTTGGGTCTGCGTTAATATTATAGAAATTCAAATTCTAGGTATAATCCATAAGAACTCCTCACACGGTGGTTTTCATAAAATAGCATGCTAATCTCCTGGTTGTTATAAGATTTAATTAATGTGTCTAAAGATCCCACTTAGCACCTCCAACGAGATGCTGCATAAAAACTGAGGATTACTGTTAATACAGATCTGGAGTAATTGATCCTTATATTAATACTGCTAAATAAATACTTTCATAACACCAGTGCCATAAATGACCAAGCTGGGTTTACAAGTGGTTAAATCTTATTACAGAGAAAATAAGCATAGTGCAGGAGACCCAATATCGTGGAGCCACAAAGGATGAAACTAACATCCACTTTTAGAGTTTTTCTTGTTATAGTAAACACACATTATGTATAATCCTACTGTAGGAGGATAAAAGGAAAGGGAGTCATAGAAAAAACTAATCTTGCTTTAGCATAGTGCTTTCCACTTTTACATTTTCACTCGCACCACCCCATTTGCCTCTTGAATCCATTTAACTGCTGAGATTGTACTATAATGGAGTCTGCTCTCTTTGGCACAGTACCAAGGAGCCACAACTTCCCCTCTGTTCCTGACTTCTACCGTTATTTCCTTTAGTGGGCCATTGAGAATATCTGCACAAACATTTTTGTGCATTTCATAACCAAGTAAGAGTGCTACCATAACACCCTGAGTGAGGCTCAGACGGTGAAAAGAGAGGATCTCTGTGTTATAGCCTGTCAAAGGAAACAGCGATCTAAAACAATATATGATGTTCAAAGCTATAGCTCTTTTTCTAAATGTACCCAAATCATCTTCAAGTTCCTTGTTGCCTAAATCAGCTGAAAGTGTCCCAAGGGAAATCACATTGTGCTATATACACAACTAAATAATCCTGCGGGGACTTATTTTAAAGGAAAATATTTAGGCAACAATTATAAAAGCATGGGTCAGTGATTAGTTTGATGACTCAGTTTAACCTAAACATGTAAACAGTGTTTGGTCCAATTTAGAATAATTTCTAGGTTTACTATGAACGAGTAAATATTTTCATCTATGAAATCCTCCCAGCAGACCTCCCAGTGAACTTTGGCATTCTGGCTGTGTGGCCCAAAGAACAATCTACCATTACGAAGCCCGTTAAGAGTCAGCCAGAGGCCTTACAGCGATGATGACTGCCCAGCTGATACTACTCTTCTTTATCATTGTCCCAGGTACCTTAAACACAGGAGATCCATGTTCCTGAATTACAGGTTACTAGTACTAAACATCGGCTCTAAAATGTAACCTGAAAGATCACCAATGCAAATTGAAATACCTTTTTATCTTTTTAGATTTACTATACCTTTTAGATTTACTTGCTTGGCTTTAATTGCTTAAGCCTACCGATGGCCAAAAAATAAAAATGTCAAAAAACAGTAAAAATCCGTCTACAATTTGAGGGTAGTACCTCCAGGGTCACAGTGCTGTTTTGAAATTGGCAGGACCACCAGCATTTTTAAAACTAGATTCATTACCTAAATCGTAACAATTAAAATCATAAATACTGAGATAATTTTCTTGTAATGGTTCTGTCTCAAAGTGCATAAAAGCAAGAGGTTTGTGCTTTGCACTAAACATGCATATCTTTGTTTCCACAACAAAGTAAAAGGTGACAGTTAGAAGGAGGGTTAAACAAGAGGTTTCCTGTCAGGGCTTTGTAAAAAGAGAAATTGTACATTCTATCCAGGCGACTAAAAAGTCTACTCAGGCCCTCTGCAGTCAGCATTATTCAGCATTATTCGCCCTGATTTCTGGAGCCCGCCAATGCTTTTGGCCCACCTGACCTGAGCGGGTGTTCTATTATGCAAGTGACGTGGTCTCCCCAAGGCCAGTGTTCGCCCGACACTCCCGTCAGTTCAGCACTGTGGCGTACCCTGGCGAGCTCGGTAAAGTGAGCCATCGCAAGTATGTGCATCCTCCTCTGTGTCCCTGCTCCTGGCGCCCGGGAACCAGCGTCCCGGAGGGCCAGCCCGGCGCTGCAGCCGCGAAACTAGGTCTCGGCCGGCGTTGCGTCGGCCACAGCGAGCCCCACTTTCTCCGGGCAGGAAGGGGGAAGGCCGAGACCATTTCCTATTGTGCAACTAAAATGAGCGGAGACGTCATCGCATTCGCACTCCCTCGGGTCTCGGCTGACCGGGGAGGAGGGGGGAAGGGCAAAGTTCAAGCCCTTCCAGGGCAGACTGAGCGCCGCGGGCGAGGGCAAGGCCGTCGGGGCTCCGGTCTCCTGGAACAACTCCCCTCGCCTGGGGCCCGCACAGCCCGGCACCGAGAAGCGGCTGAGACCACCAGAAGAGCCCCGGTGAACCGCGGCGGGGGTGGGGGCTCTTTTCCTCCCAGAATAAACCAAACCCACAACTACTGCGGGCTGGCCTCTGCGTGTCTGTTTATTTCCCAGGGTGAAGGGATGGGCGTGTGTTTCCAGGTGTTTAGAGAAAGCACTTTCCTGGCGTAAGTTTCTTAGCTTAATTTTTAAGTAGATGACTTTTTTCCCCACCAGGATTATTTTTAAATAACCAAGAGTGGAAATCCTTTCAGCATTATTCTTGCAATTTGTCTCCCCGATTTCCATTTCCTATTGTGGATTCCTCTGAACTGTCAAAGACGAAAAAAATGTTTCTGTACTGCATCGCTCCAGTGAGGTCAAAGAAGGCTAGAGGACACTCTTAGATATTTCTAAAGCATATTTTATATGTTTTCACTATTAAAACACCCATTATACAACATATAAAATCCTTTTTATTTATTAAGTCCTTAATCTCAAATGGCTAATATTAAAAAATCAGAGTCTCTTAAAAATCTTTCGATCTTGTACTTACTCATTTTAATACCACACAAAACTTTTGGCTAGAATGTTTTTAAAATGGAAATTACCCACTCACATAAAAATAATGGTGATATTTAAAGTTGCCTGTATCCTATATTCCCAGCTTTCCAGTTAGTTTCAAACCATAAACCAGATTATAACCATATGCTATTCCAGAGAAGCAGTGATTTAGGGTTCACAAGGGTTAACACTAAGACCGTAAGGTGTTGTATAACCATTTTTAAATTAAAAACTTAAAGACGTAATGTGTCGATGGCACTGTCAATTACAAAACAAGTCAGAGATTCTGTTTTTCTCATGGTCACTCAATGTTACAGATGTTACATTGTGCCAACATCTCTAGCATTTGAACTAACCAATGTTTCACATCAGTACATGGAATGAAAACATGTAGGGTTTCACCAATGTATACCATGGACTTTGGGTGGTAATGATAGGTCAGTGCAGGTTCATCAGTTAACAAATATGTCACTTTGGTACAAGATTTTGATATTGAGGTAAGTTCAGGGGGAAGCATGGGAAATACCTGTTTCACTCAATTTTGCTGTGAACCCAAAACTTCTCTGAAAAATAAAGTCTATTTTAAAAAGGTATGTTTAGGGTGTTGTAAGTGTCATGATAAATGCTGAAAGTGTCACTGCATTGTAACCTACAGGTTCAGGAGTAAATGAATCTTAAGAATTGACAAAGAAATCATTATCTGGATAGCTTTTGTGAAGTTCAACAACTGGGTCTACCCCTCCTTGATAAAGAAATTACATTTTCTAAAAAGTTTACTGAAAAAAAATGTGTTTAATGTACATTAAAAACAGTACAATACATGTTCGTTGTCCTATCCAGTCATTTACTACCTAAGGGCAACATGAAAAGTGACTTTGGCTTCCACTTAAAGTGATCCAAAGCCCTAGAGTGCTTTTTCTGTTGTCTTATTTTCTAAATATCTGAATAAAACAATTGAGTATTTTATCACATAATATCTTAAGCCCGCAGAGTTTATTATTGTTAACCACTTGTTTTATATATATTCCTATCCCCATTTTACCAAGAAATGGACTCAGAGAACACAGGATTAGCATAAATGTATGGATCTCAGAAGGGCTCCTTTCAATATCGTTGAAAAGAAATGCCAAAGCCTTCCCCTCTCCATATTCCAAAACTCAAAACTGAAACCAGGCCCTCTGTACTTCCTAGGACGCTCCAGGTTGGCTTGGTAGCCACTTCCTCTGCCTGTGAGTGCTGGGCGGGGCCTACAAAAGAATCACATCCAACTGCTTTATCTACCTAGCTGGAAAATAGCAATTTTTAAACAACTTCCTTGAGCTTCCCAAATTGTTATCAAAGGATTCTGGATTGTAAAAGTGGTACCTATGCATCCAATCCTGGGAAACACTGCAGACAGTGGTCTGCCTCCTGGGTGATCTCACACTTTTTTCAGTGTCTTTTTTCTCCTGGTTATCAATCATTAATTTATCCATTAAATCTCTGCAATGATCCTTGTGTTTTCCTTTAGAACATAATCTCACCTGTTCCTTTATATCATCTGTCAATGGTATATAATTAACACTCCACAAGCTGGGAGTGCCCAAATACTATAGAAGCTCACTGAAGATTTTACTCAAAATTCACACTCTCTGGTTTATACTTAACTGCTGGTGATGGCATTTTGGAAAGGACACAACAAGGATGACTATTATTCTATTTCATAATCATAATTTCAGGCTAAATGAAATCAATATTACCATAAATTCAGTATAAACTGGATTATAAAGACCAGTATGATAGCAATGAAATAAATCAACTTGTGAATAAATACATCACTGAAAATATAAACCATAATAATAAAATGTGAAATCTTCAAGTTCCTGGTGTTATTTTCAAATGCATCTCTTTTATATCATGAAAGAGAACAAAATAAAAGGATGTTTTGCAGGATAACATATTTTTACACTTTATCGTTAGAAATTGCCAGAAAAATTTTAATGCTCAGATTTTATGCTTTCAAGTACATTATGAGAGTGCACAATTCCAACCCAGGGATATATATTCATTTCATTCAGTGGAAAGGATTGAGACTTGATGCTTCCCAAGGTAATTCTCTTAAAACTCATCATTCAATTCGGGATTGGTTTCACTTAGATGTGTAGTTACAGCATGAGAACCGTGGATCGCTGCGGTGATTCTTTGGGTCTCCGTGTTTCTGAGATCCCGGTTCTCTACCACCAGAGCCTCCACATGTCCTAGATGCTGCGTACATGGTGT
This sequence comes from Trachops cirrhosus, assembly GCA_028533065.1. Taxonomy (NCBI): domain Eukaryota; kingdom Metazoa; phylum Chordata; class Mammalia; order Chiroptera; family Phyllostomidae; genus Trachops; species Trachops cirrhosus. The sequence continues at coordinate 175,411,819 of CM052541.1, forward strand.
TTGCTGTAACTTGACTGTGAGAGCTGACTGGCCTCACAAGCCGACATCTCTAAAAATGTTCAGAATGGCATAGTGAGCTCTTACTCTTCTCTCATAAGAGCCAATAGTGAGTATTCTTCTTCTCCAATGAGCATTCCCCAATCATCTGTGGCTTTTGCAGAAAACTGGCTCCCAAGAAGCGCCCTGGCAAAACCACCAGGACGCCCTGCTTTCTCAGGGCCACAGAGTAAGACCGCAGTGCTCCTCTGGGGTGAGTTCTCCCCAAAACCAGAACCCAGCTCAAGAGTAAATGCATGCAGCACAGTCAAGGGAAGATTATAGCTCACTGAGTGAACAGGAACGAAGCCAGAAGTGCCTTACACAGACACACTTGTGCACACACGTGAATGAAGAAAACTTTATGAGAAACCTTATATGGTTTACAATCCTTGCTTCCATAAGATCCTTTTTCTACTTCAGTACTTTCAAGCCCCATGATTTTATTTTTCTTACCACTGCCCCCGTAAAGACAACTTTCTCTTTATTAAATGGCCCTTAGCACAAATTACTAGTGTTCTGATCCCTTCGAGCTTGGGTAACTGTACAAAGTACAGCACCTGTCACTGCGACAGTCCCAGACCCACAGGTGGCTCAGACGCTGTCCCTTCCCTCCTCTAGATGATACAAGAAGACGCACCATTACCTCATGCCTTTCAGCCTCTAGGTAAAAGCCAATATGTTCTTCAAATGGGAATGCGTGTCTGTGGTACTCGGGTTTCAGAATACACGTCCTCTTTCAGTCTCCATCTACATTTAATACTTCAGGATAGACCCTCAATAAAGTCTGAACAATAGTAAATGCTCAGACAGCCTATAATCAACTGTTACTGAAACATCAGTGTCCCCGCAGGCATTAAAGTGTACTTAAAATTAATGAACTGTATAAGTTATTTTATTACAATAAAGTATTTCTGTATTCTCTCCTAGCCCCTCACAAAGTCCTGTGTACTTCTTTTAGTTACTAAAAGAGTAACTAAATCTAAAATGTTACTTGCCACAGTGGTTCAAAGTTCCAAAATCAAAGTATCCACTGAGGAAATGGTAACTTTTCTTTTGGTAACATATAATCATTAACTTTTAGTTATTGTATAATGTATTGCTTCTGCATATAGGTCTACGAAATATGCGTCCACCTAGGTATTCACCATCTTTACTGCTCACTATGTGGATTAATAAGCAACCTGCATGTAGATTAAAAGAAGAGAGTTTTCTCATAGATTCTAAAGATAGTTGATCTAAAGTAAAAGTATTTTTCAAAATTATCATTAAGATACAATAAAACTCATTGCATATTATCAGGTACTACATAAGTGACTTCTTACAAGTAACACACCCACAAAGAAGTATTTCCCACAATTCTGTATCTCCACCATTAATCAACAGAAAGTGTAAACTGAAGAAAAGGTTAATTTATGTTATACTAAAATGGCAACCATCTGAGCTAACCTTGTTGTCAGTGTGGCGTATCATTTATATGGCCAAAGAGTACTAACTAGAAAAGGTACTAATAACTGGCACAGGTATGAGTATAATAGTATGTCCATCAGCAATATATTCACTGTACCTCTATCATTAGTCAGTGTCCTTGAAATCACTGGGCTTCTGGGACAAAGAAAGTAATAGTAATATCTAATTCAAAACCACTAGGTCTTATATGCAAAATATACATCCTTCATACTCTTTATAACTAAAATATATTTCCTGCATAGAAGTTTTCACATATCTTTCATCCATTTTATTTTATTTAACAATGTCTGAAAAGTTACGGAAATGCCAAAATCAGGGACCAAGTGTTTGATATATGGGTTACAGTCCGTGTGTCCCGTTATGTATTGTTTTAGGTACAAACTCTTTAAGCTGGAATACAAGTCCTTAGACAACATATCCCAGACATTCTAAGTTTGTTTTTAACAGCATTCACTTGATATGCCCTCAAATCACATGCTTCTCTGAAAACACTCTTGACACTTTGCCATGTTGGTAGCTATCAAAATCAAGGCCTATCTGGAGCAGCCCCCTCTGCTATGAAATCTTTTGGGCTCTCATCAGCCAGGGGTGATTTTATGCCTCATATATGCCTCTCTTATGGTATTGAAAATGCTGCTTTTAATTACAGCTCCCCTTGCATAGCTCTTTAATATAGTAAATTATGAAAGTTTTGATATTAAAAATAGTGAAGCACTCTTCTTTGTATCTTACATTCTGTTTCTATCTCTATTGTATTTTGTATTTCCGTATATCTTACACATGCCAGAACCTCAATAACTACATTTGTTAAAATAGATTTGTATTATATTATTATACATTCCAACTCTGTTCCAGCTGTAAAAGTCTCAGCAAGTGCGTCTACACCTTTCAATAAAATGTTTCTAAACCAGCTGGCAAGAGGCTATGTTCTGAAGAGTAACTGGAGATAAGCAATTTATTTTTTTAGGGCTCATAACAAACATAGCCTGGAGTGAATTTCAGACGTGAAGAGCCTGATGCCTGAAGAAAATAATAAGATAAAAATGAAAACTACATAATAAAAGGTATTGTTGGAGAAGCTATGAATAGTTAGCCTGGAGAAAAGGATATTTAAGGGGAACACAATCGTTACCTTTAAATAATTGTAGGACTGCCATGCAAGGCAATGAGCCCACTCATTCTAGATACCCGCAGGGCACTCTATCTGCTGATAAACTGAAGCCTCCGAGAGTGGAAGAGGACTCCCTAAGAAAAGGAGAGGTATTTGAGGAGGGACTGAATGCCAGCACTCCTTGGTGATCTGTCTTGAGTGATTTCTCCTCGCCCAGATGGGGATTAAATGATGCTTCCAATGGTTTTCTCTAATCGTGAAATTCTATGAAAGACATCAAAAGTGTTCTGTCACCATTTGACAAATCAATACAGCGGATTCTACACCTAGCAAGTTAATCAGCATAATTTAAATTAGACCATTTAGGAGATGCCCTAAATAAGTCGTCACCGTAGGACTATAAATTGTATCAGAAGGATAGGAAAAAGCAGAACTTCTCCTAAATGCCAAATTGATACTAAAGATGCAGCCTGCTCCAACCAAGATCTGACCCCTCTGGTAAAAAGCTTGGAAAGGTTACACAGACTCAGGAAGCAGGCTATCTGCACATTCCAAAAGACTCAAGACCCCATTCCTATACCCTTCTCTTCTCCCTACCTCATTTTTAAGAAATATTTACCCACCAGAGATAAGAATAATAATGTAATTTACACAACTGTGTGTGGTAGAAATTTTCTTTTGAAATTTAAACCAAAACCAATGGCCTTCAAGAGATCACAAATGTTGAGTATACCATTAGACACTGCTTGCTTCTACCGCTGTCGGAAGGCTTAACAGAGCAGGCAGCAAAACCAAGGCAAAGCTGTTACCCATTTCAGAATGCCCTCCATGTCATTCTCATTGCTTCCCTCCTTTAAGAACTATAAGAATACAGGAGAAGAAAGACTAATTATCAGGGCATTTTTCTCACAATATAAATTCTCGGAGTTACCAGCTAACATTTAAAATTCTCCAGATCTTCCAGTGTTATCCATCGTAACTATTTTCAGGCGTCATTAGGTTTAACATTAGCAACTCCTACCAAACGTGGCCAACAATCAACTGATGACTGAACAGATCTGGACTTTGTCCATTAGAAAGTCTAATCTCCACATTTAGCATCCAATTATTTTCTGTATTCTCTACTGTCAGGTGATTCATTTTAAAAGGCCATTTTCAATATTCTCAGGCACTTGGCCCTTTTTAAAAGCTACGTTTGACTGAATCTTCACGAACATTACTGAGGCCACTGAACAAGTAAACAGATGACAAATTCAAAAACAAATGACTTTGGATTCCTGTTCTTTTGCTTAAATACAGGTATAGCTATCTCAAAATTCTGTTACACATGTGCATTAGTGACTACAGAAAATGTAAATGCACCAGAGGTTATTACGACGAGCTGTGAAGCTGCTGGCCATCATCTTTCTGAAAACAATTACACGTGCCTGTAATAAGTTGCATCAATAGCAGTCAATTATCTCAAGAACACTCTACACACCCTTGTCACAAATGTATTGCTGTGTATCAGATTTTGTTTCGACAACTGAATTATTCTCAAACTTAGTGTTGCTTCACCTCCTAAAAATAGCCACTCCAATTCTCTTGTATGTTACCCCGCTCTGTTCCCAGGAGGTAGGGCAGTGCTCTAAACAATGCTTCATTTTTACAGATGAAGACATAATGAAACATAACAGAGGTATAGCCACTTCACCTGAATCATTTTGAAGATCAGTGACAAGGCAAGCAACATACTACTAGGGTCAAGGTTTACCATCAGCAGCTCGGGTGTCCTCTGCAACCCTGGTGTGGACCCTACTGAGCACAGCCTCACAACAAGGACAGAAAAGATATTTGAAATCCTCATTTTCTCCCAGAAGTCTCTATTTCTCCCAACATAAACTTTGACACATGGCAAACACACTGAACGACAAGAAATGCTCTGAATGTTCAGAACCCTGGATTTTTCCCTTGCTTACAGAAACAGAAGTTATTCAAAGTGTAAGCACCAGGAGAAGAAAAATGAAGTTTGATCATTGTTCCATGGACAGTTGAGAGCTGAACTTCCCCTGACCTGTCCATAAAGTGTTAGGCCAGCCAGCAGCATTGTCCCACAGGGCACTGCCGAGCGGCAGAGACAGATCTCCTTACCAGCTTCAAGTGGGAGGACAAGAGTCACCCCTGCAGCTTTCTCTCCCTCATCGCTCTTTGCGCTACAGACAAGGGTACATAATGGAAGAAAGGAACGCACTCCCTCGCTCTGATGAATTTATCCGGGCGGGCCCACCAGGAAACAACTCTTCCTCAGACCCGCAGGGACTGCCTTCACAGAGCTTTCCTCTTCAGAGGACCCTGAACAAATGTGGCCAAAGACGACTGTCCTCCATGAGAGAACCCCAGCTCAACTGCACACTTCCCTATCCAACTGAAGGAAAGAAGTAGCTCGAGATGGCCCCATCTGTTCACGTGCTGGAACATCGAACGGGAAGTGCAGAGCCCAGGGAGGCCTTGGCCATGACTCTCAGAAGTGGCTGTGCCTGCTGGGTGGGTAGGTGAGGCGGCGGTTTCCTGGGCGACTTCTTAAAAAGCTGAAGAAACACGTCAGAGCGAGCAGGTGAATGGACTGTGGCTACAGGAGTGAAGACTAGCCTGGACTTCATCCCTCATTTGGTTCTGATTGACCGCCCCCGTCTTACACTGGGTCAAATTCCTCTTACCATTTGGACTGAAGCGAGTTGTGAATTATGACTTTAAACATTCACCAAATATTTACTGCATGCCCACTGTATAACATGCACCGTGTTGCCCACATGGTTTGTGGCAGTATAAACCATCACAACCCAATACAAATTGTATAACAAAATTTATCTGTAAAAAACTCATTTAAATAAAATTTAAAATATGTATTCCAATATACGTTGTGGCAATGATTTCACTTCAACTACTTATAAATGCCTTTTACAATAGGATGTGTCTCTGTAAAGCATTTTCTCTTCTCCCCTATAAAATAGTAAAAGGGCCTGATGCTACAGGTTATAAACAGCTGTAATCCTAAACCACAAAGAGAAATTAAAAAAACTAATGCTATAATATTAAGTTATGTAAAGACAGTTCCTCTTCAGAACTATCTTACTATGAAAAACATAGATCTAGATATAATAATGGGGTATTTTCACTAGTGATTTACTAAGTCTTGTGGTGCTTCTAGAGACCCAATACAAAAACACTGGAAAGTAGTGCAAGGACTGAATTTGGCCTAAAAAGTTTCTAAATTAGTCCAAAAAATGTGAAGGCCATGAGGGCAGGGGTTTATGTATTTGTTTGTTTCTACTCTTTTGTTCACTGATAAATCTCCAGTGTCTCGAATAGCACCTTTGCTAGAACGGGTGCTTAATAAATCTTTCTTTGGTTAATAAATGTTGGTTTAACAGCAGCAGTCCCAAGAACACTCCAGTTGTGTCTCCTAAGCACATCCAAGGCCGGGAAAGGAACACTGGTTCCCCTGCTCTTGAGATTGACATGGTTCAACTTGGGTAATTCAGGCCCCAAAGGCTATTTTTAGACCAAAAACTCCAGAAGGATGATCTACAGAGAACCAGAGAATTTAGTTCATTTCACTACCACAACACCGGCCGAACTCAGTAAGAAATACCCCAAACTTTAACTGATATTTCCACTTGTTAACTGTTGAAAAATGTGCATCCTGATAGCATTTCTTAAACCAATTTCAATCAAGAGATTAATAGACCATTTGAAAACCTATAAAACAGTTTGAATTCTTTTGTGTTTTTCTTTTGGTCTAATCCCTTCTTAATGATAATTACAGCTACCAGGTGTTACATGTTTACAATAAGTAAATGTGTACAATGTTACACATTTACAATTACATATTTACGTATCACTGAGATGCGTACACACATTCTCATAAAAATGTTGCAGTCATCCTTCAATAGATATTATCACCCTCACTTTGTAACCTCCAGAGATTAAGTGACTTTCCTAAACTCCCCCAGCTGACGGTGGAGTTGGAATCCATCCTGTTCCGTCAGACTTCAAATCTAGGCTCTTAGGTCCTACGGGAAAACACTGTGCAAAGTGATACAAAAAAAAAACAGTCGACAATATAATTTTTGAAATAATCTCGATGTTTAACAATTGCTTAGGCTGCATGGAATGATGAAAAGACCAAAGGATTTTGAAGCCAAATAGCCCTGAGTTCAAATTCTGCTTCACTGCTGACTATCAGAGTGTCCCTGCAAAAACCATTTAATCTTTCCGAATCTCATCTCCTAAGCGTACACATGAAAATAAAATACCAACTATTACTGGGGTCGTTACTGAGAGTGCCTGGTATGCAGCCTGGCACAAACTGCCTGCTCCTTAAGCCTAAATTCCCTCCCCTCTAACGGATTTTCTAAATTGGCACTGTGCTGATTTTTTAAAGTGTTTAGTTCATCCTTGTAATACCATAATTACAGAATATAATGACACTGCATTCTCTAGAACTACAAAGTAGAATTTATAAACTGATAGAATATGAGTTGGAAGAGGCTTTAGAAGCCATCTGTTCCGATCCTTTCCCTTACCAAATGAAGTCCAGAGCATTTAAATGACTTGTTTCCAAATTTTTACAGAAGGTTCAGTGCAAAGACACAACTAGACTGTGTGTGCCTCCACTCCTCTCCAACTCTACCCCCAGTTTTTGCCTCACATTACACAGGCATGGTAATGCATGTAATTTTCAGACAATTAAGCAGTATAAAATAACCTCAGTTTAATTGCATCCAATTAACAAGCCAAATTAGTGTTTCATATGTACACTATTAAATGAGTTGTCTGGCTTCCAAAAGAAATAAAACACTGTTTCAAATGAATCTAGCACTTTAGTGAACAAAGCTACTTACAACTTAAATTACCTTTCCTATAATCTTCTTTATATGGAGTTAGACCTAATCTCCATTTTAAAAGGAATATTGTACTTTCTGCACTACCAGGGTGAGAATTAGGCTGTATTTCAAGTATCAAAACTTTCTTCCTCATGGGACACATATCATTTTTTACATGTGTGTGTACGTGTGTGCATGCCTCTCCACATGTGCGTGTCTACAGATCGATAATTAAATACAAATGAGGGTGTGTCTACATTTGCCTACTGCCTCGTTTCAAAAGTCCCACCTTCTGGTTGGGCTTCTGAAATCAAGTGAATCTGCCACAATGCAAATAATAAGAGCGTCACTGATCTCCTGCTTTCTTTTTCAAAGAAAGTGAAACCATCAAAGGAATCTTTATCCAGAAAAAGAGCAATGCCCTTCAATACACTGCACTATGCTAACTGTCCAGGATTGTCATGATTTAGGTAGAACTGGGCATCAGTTAAAATGTGGTATTTTAATGAACCGTGAAATGAGTTATGTATACTTTCCTTACAATATGTACACCTAAAAATGTAAATACCTTATAATCTTAAGTATAACCATTTTATAAGCCAGCATGTGATAGCCAATTTACTATAAATATTTATGAATATTGTCTAGAGTAAGAAGTTTTATGGTGGGGTGAACTAGTAATTCAATGTAGTTCAAATTGACAACCTGCCATTCTTACCTGACCATGTTTATCAAAACACTTTTATCATTTTTTATTTATTATTTTTAAGATGTCTGTTCACAGGAGAGAACTCAAATCATCACGCAGTAGCAGGAACCTATATTACTCCTCTTTGGAGTGTTATAGCAACTTAACTATCTCCTTGCTGCCAAGATACCTATCCTATACACGCTTATCATCTTTCTAAACACACACATGACAGCATCACTCCTCTGCTCAAACTAGTGAAGCAGTTAACTACTAGTGAAGTAGTCAGTGAAGCCCAGCTTTCTCACGGGATCTGGAACCAATGTCCCTTCGCAGGCTCACCTACTTTTTCATTCTCCTGGCACCATAGCTATGCCCCACACTTCCCTTTTAGTAGAATTTGTCAGCACTCTACTCAACCTTCAAGGTCCCCAATGAAAAATCACTTCTTCCCACAAAGACTCTCTGATCTTTCCAGCTGGAAGAAAGCATGCCTCCATTCATACTCTACTTGCACTTGTAAGTTTTGATGAAGTTTACTTATAAGCCATATGTCTTCTCTACCTTATAAAATTTTTCAAGTTGGAGATCACTATCCTTTTACTTCTCAGTTACTCATTCTGACCCAAGCCTGACTCCAGAGCCCAAGGTTGGAACTCCTACATAAGCTGACTCCTTTTGCCCACCTAAAGTGATTTTTATACATTATATACATTTTAAAACAGGGAGCAAGTTAATTAAATGATACAGTCGACAAAATGGAATGAGTGCAAAAGTACATAAAGGAATGTTATTTTCACTAACTTCTTTTTCTACTCTTTCCTCATATTCTTGTTACTCCCCTAAACACATGGAAAGTGAAAAATAAGATCTGAAGTTTTCTAAAGGTCTTGAGACTGGCAATCCTGTAGGGAAATTATCTGGGGACCTGAATGTTTCACTAACTGCTCAGAAACGTAGACCCACCTCATGCAGGGCTCCAAAGGCCGATCTGTTACTTCACACAGAGACCTTGTAAGAATTTTTTCAATTGGTAAGTAATCAATTAAATCAATAACGCTGGCCAATTAACCAGAGCCCAAATAAGTATTTTTTAAAGGTGAAATTATTTATACTTAAAAAAGTTATATGCAAAATAACAACAGCTGACCTACCACTAAACCCCTCCAACTGAAGTCCGCACATCGAATCCTAACAGATTTCTAGCAGGTCAGGAAGCACTGATGTGGAAGTAACGTGATGAGATGCGTGTTATACGTACATCAGCCTCCTCAAACTTCTAAACCCTGCCCCCCAAACCCCTCCTCCAATGATCAGTCTCTAACATGGCCAATAATAGGGTCATCACACATCCTGATTTGCAAAGGACAGTCCCTCCTCCCCCAATCATTTATGCCAGGTTAGATGATCTTTCCTGTGGTCAACCTGCCCACATGGTCTGGCCTCACCTTGCATCACCTCCCTTCTTATCTGCACTCCAGCCTCACTGCCTGGCTATCAACTCCTCAGAACACTGCACATCCCCCAGCCTGACGGCATTTGCATTGTCCCCCCTCCGTACAATATTCTCCCCCTCTTCCCTCCCACCTTTTTCTACTGACTCTTATTTTTCAATATTATCTCAAACATCAGCTCCTCAGAGGGGTCTCTCATTCAGTCCCGAGACAGGCGTGCCGTACCCCTTATTATACGCTCCTTTACATTTCTTCCACAGGACATATAACCAATGAGGCATTACATATATTGGTCCATGATATTATTAGTATCTGTCAACCCCACTAGATTACACATTCCTTTTCTGGTCTAGATCATGAGTATACCCTTGGTGTCTAGCACAAAGCCTGACCCGTAATAAACACTTGTTGAATAAATGGATAAAAAAATGTATTCATTGATGATGACTGAGGCCCCTGTCACAGTGCCCCAAAGAATGGAAGACCATATATGAGTAAAAGTCAACGCTGCTGGCTGGCACCCAACTAATTCCTGACTCAAAAGGGGACTCAGAAGGAGCAGGCCGACCTCCACCTGCTTTCTACCCAGATTCAACATCGGACATAGAAACATCACTTTCATCTCTTCCTTCCAAATCATGTTCTTCAAACGTGCCTGACTATGCCTAGACTTCAAATTTCAACCTGATAGGAAATCTACAGTGATGAAGCCATGTAGAATAGATCACATCATAGTTAATAACTCCAATGATTTATGACACAAATTATCAGGAAGTTCTGATTCTATTCCAAATGCAGTCTTGAAGATAGGGTAGCCCTATGTCTATCTTTCTGTTAGTATCCATAGTCCACCTCAGATGCCAAAAACTGCACACACCAAGTAAGCATGTCATTATCCTCTTGCACATAAAGACTTGTGATTTGCATCACAATAATAGATTAAGGACTAAAACATTTTCTCCAAGTTACTTAGGGCCATCTCATAGCTGCAAAAACTGATTTATAACCTCTTTTTTGTTAGCATTGCCATAACAGCACATAGTAAGCAATGCTTTTGATTGTGATCGACTATCCGGAGCAAACAGAAAATTATATCATTTATACAACTTCCTTCAAATACACACAATCTTATTTTCATAAAGCCTTCCTATTTTCTCTCAATCCTGTGTTCATCCATAGCTTCCAGCATTGGGGAGCCTCACAGGAACAATCACTGAAGTTTTACTCAAGATTAATAAAGGCTCTGCCTAGGTAGTTACAGCAAACCCACACATGCTGGATGGTTTGAAGTTCCTTGAAACCTAGGTCCACTACGTTGAGTTAGCAAATTTCCTCTGCTCCTGTTTAAACATCACGTAAAAAGTTGCAACACTTATATACCAGTTTCAGCCAAACTATGGATTCACAAAGAATTCGCATGTAAATCCATTGACTGGAAACACATCATTTAAGTGGTGAACCATTTCTCCACCTACAGGTCTACTGCATGGACCAACAGAGTTCTGCTGATGCTGACTGTGAATCAAAACATGAAAACAGTGTTTACTTGTAACAGACTTAGGTGCAGAGCAGACTGTTTGATCCAAAACCATCCATCCAGTGGGTCTTAGCCAACTTTTCCTTATTATAATAGTTACCATATCCGGTAATAAATTATCATATATCCTATGCATTATACTTTTGTTTATGCCAAATAACATGCTCAATAAACTACTTTTTGCTTTAAAACTACTTTTCCTATGTTAAAGCTTTCTGGTTAACTTCAGCTAATAGTTAATAACTCAAAAAATCTAAAACCAACACAGAGTACTCGTTATTTGTTAACGCCACTATTAAAATGAGCCCTACTTTAAAAAAAATGGGCAACTTCTTAAATAGAGGTTTTTCATTTTAAACTGAAGAAACATGAAGGAGCCAACCTGGCTTTCTGAATCAGGACAAAGTGCCAAAGGTTCAAGCAGACACATGCACCCTTGTCCCACAAGGAACACCTGCATGCACGGTGTCTCTGTTTGGTTTTCATAGTGACAAGAACAGTTGTAAACACATCTCAGCGAAAAGGAACCAGAGCCATCAAAAGACTGCTGGCTAATCTTTCAATGTAGCTAAACAGCATGATTTCATTAAGTGATAATATACGCGGTAAATCCCTTTCACAATCCATGTTTAGTACAAATACAGAAGTGTTATTACCTGTTTTGATGCTATTTTTCCAAAGGCCTCTACATGGATCTAACCATTTAAAAATCAAGTTAAATTTTAATCAGTTAACCAATTAAAAATCAGTTAAAACTTAAAATTCTAATTTCAATTTCAGTCATTAATATACTCCTAAAATTATCCCCAAATCAAATTCCACATCAATTTAATCATAAATACCTTTATGTGAATATAATCAGTCTCTAATAAAGCCAACCACATAAAATACAATCACCATAACAGGGATACATATATATATATAAATATATATGTCAATAAGCAAATACTGTTTTATACCTCACCTATGTTGAAAGCGGGAAACTCAGACAATTTTCAAAAGATTCACCATAACAAGGTAACATATTTGTGTACACAGAAATGTACTGAAGCTTTCGAACCTAGTGGTCAGAAGGGATTATGACACTTGAATCCCATGCAGTCATTAAGGGGAGGTTGGTAATCCCTTTCACCTCAAAACACAAATGCACAGTTCTCCTTGTGACCTCTAGTGTACCACAGTAACCTTGTCTTAATAATGGAAATGACAGCCATTTAACTCATGGGGAGGGCATTTCTGTTTTAATCAACTATCTGGCCTATATCCTAAAAATCAAACCCAAACCCAATCTATGCATTACACAACTTACTTGATTAAAATTTTGCTTTGGCACTCTTCTAAGGTGAAAAAGCACAAGATATTTGCAAATCCTAATGTATATGTAACATGTGTAAAATATACCTATTAATATAATATAGGCAAATGTTTAAAATAACTTGCTGCACTCAGTGCCAAACATCACCAAAGGTTACAATATCACTGGAGGAAATGTTGCAAATAAAGTTAAATGGCCTTTTTCTAGGAGGACAGATCATTGCAAATTTAATTAAAATGTATCCTATTAATATTTCAAGTAATTTTCTGGGCTTGATTACGCCACTACCAAAAGAACTGTACTAAGGAGAAAAATCAATAGCCTTCGATCAGAGCTCCGAATATGCTAGGGGAAAAGAAACAGTTCTCTTGTGAATTACCAAGGTCTAGCCTTTGGGGGTAAGGGAGAGTACCGATATTCATTTGGAGGTAAACTGAGTTATTTTTAAAACGGCAAAAAAAAGAGGGGAGGAAATCAGTTCAGATTTTCCATTGTAAGTGAAAGTACCGGAAACAAGCCTTTTTATGTTCATTTCAGGCCTAAGTAACTGTACAGAGAACAAGGCTTTCGCAATGTCAGTTGCACACACTGCTTCCTGTGTGAATTCTAAGCCATTACAGGTGTCCTAAGGTCTCCGGTGAAACCTATTATCAGAGGATTCCTCTGGTCCCCTCCCCGCAAAGCTACCCCTACAGCCCCGTACCCCGCACATATTACTGCCCGTCTCCTTCAAGTGTCTTTATTAAGGACCCTATCTTTTCTCTGCACTCTCCAGGTTCAAGTACCCAGTTGCCCTCGGCGTGGCATGTAAAAGCTTTCTCATTAGAGAGGAGTAGTTCCTGCAGTCCTTTTTAGTTAGATGCTTTCAAGTCAGACAGGAGAGAAGCCACTTGAAGAAACCCTTCCTTCCTCTCCAGCTTTTCCCCACTGGGACCACGTCCCCCCAAGAAGAACACCAGCGCACGCTTCCTGACCTTCTATCCCCTCATCCAATTTGGGCTTGGAGGGTTGGGGTCGCAATTTCTCTGCTGCACTGGATGTGTTATGTAAGAGGGACAGAACGCGGGAGGCACATGCGTATAAAGCGCATCGATCTGTGATAACAGCTGAGGTGGCAGCGCTGATCTGGAGTCTCCCCCACCAATACGACAGACACCACACACACACACACACACACACACACACACACACACACACACACCACCCCTTCCCACCCACCCACCCACCCACCTCCACAGCAATGTTTTCCTGTCTCACCCCTTCCAGCACCAGACGCACAGAATGGAAAGGCGGGGGGAGGGGTGAAGGGAGGTGAGAGGAGCAGCAGCAGCAGCAGCACATCTGCTAAGATAGCAGCCGGCAGAGCCGCCGCGGCAGAGAGCCCCTCGTTAACCCCCTTCCTGTGGGTGCACGACGTCATGGAACATTCCCGGAACGGGCCAACGTTCCACCCACTTCAGGGAACAGACATAAAGGCGCAGACCCAGCTCCCCACAGTGCACAGCCCAAACACACATGTCCCTTCCCGGTCCCCGGGCAGACGCACAGACGAACATGCATGCAAACCGCCCCCACCGGTCTCCACGCGCCCCCGGCCAGCCTGCGCCGCCGGGAGCCGCTCTGCGGCCGGTGCACCCGCAAGGCGAGGGCGCCTCCGCCTGAACCTTCCATCGAGACAGTCCCCTCCTTCCTCGCTTCCTTCCTTCTCTCCTTCCTTCCTTCCTTCCTCGGCAGGAGAAAGGAGTCACTGAAATGCCAACAGCCAGTGCCTCCGCTGCGCTCTCTCGGCCGCAGGCCGGCGGCCCGGCCCTCGCGCCGCCCGCCCGCCTGCCCCCTACCCGCGCGGCGCGGCCGCGGCCCCCTCCCCCGCTACCTGGAGACGGGCGGCCGGCGGCCGCGGCAGCCGCAGCTGTAGCCCGGCGGTGCGCGCCGGTGCACGTCCCTCATTAGTAACCAGGCACATTCCTGCCTCCAGCTCTTGCGCGCGGCCCCCTCCCCCCAGGACATTACGCAAAGCAGCCTCCCCTCTTCTGCATAGATCCTCGGCCAGGGTAATCCCCGCATTTCCCAACGCGCCGGACCCCCCTCGCGAGGTCTCTCCCCCATCCCCGCCCCCTCCGACCCTCACCCTTGGAAAACCGGGAAGCTGCCGGGGACGCGCGCCGGGAGGGGCGATGGAGTCCGGCGGAGGCTATTTCGGTATAAAGTGAAACAACCTCCCCAACGCTACGGGAGGCAGGAAAAACACGGCGCCGAGGCCACTTACCGAGCCGAGGAACCTACATTTCAGCCGCTCTGTTTCCCAAATGCTCAGTCCGCCCTCCACGCGCCCCCGGGGTGCATGCAGCACCCCAAAGTCGAGACGTGTGGGACTGATGTCAACGAGCAATGAGACCCTTCAAGTTGCTCCAGGGTCCTGGGAGCCTCAACCTCCAAGACGCAACTTGGCCAAGACTTGTGCCACAGTGAACGGAGATGTTTTGGTGGAGACCCTCCTCCAGTGGGGAGAGACAGCGCTCCGCGGCGCCCCGCTCGCCTGCTCTCCACCCCCTCACCTCCAACCCGCCTCCCGCCCGCCGCCCGCCTCCGGGCCGCAAGCCCCTCGGGCGGCTGTCAGATCTCGGCCGCTGCCGGGTGACAGGGGCGGGAGGAGGGCGCGACTCGGCGGCCCGAGACCGAGCGGGCGAGGGGGATCCTCGCAGCAGCAGCGGCAGCCGCTCACCTGGAAAGTCACCGCTGAGGAGGAGGAGGAGGACGCAGAGGAGGAAGAGGGAGAGAAGGTGGGGGAGGAAACCCCCCTGGTGCCCTTGTTCTCGCTGCCGCGGCGGCCGCTCCTCGCCCAGGCTGAGCGTGTCTGGTGGGGGGTGTCTGGTAGCATTTCCTTAAGGACACAGGGAGGGCGGGCGCGGAGGGAGGGAAGAGATCCTGACCGCCTGCCCTGGCTCCTCTTCCCTTTATTTATTTTTCTGACACTGTACGGAGACTGGCCGGGGCAGGGGCCGCGGGGCTCGGGAGGGAGCCGAGAGGCCCGGGCCGCAGCAGTCCGCTTGTGGGAGCCGCGGCGGCCGCCTCCCCTCCCGGTCTGTGGACGCACCGGGTTATTCCTGGCAGCGCCTCCCCGAACAGAAGTTACTAGGAGGAGTGCGCGGCGAGGGCGGGCGGGGGGAGAGGCGGAGGGAGGGAGGGAGGAAGAGGGAGAGACTCAGCCAGCGACGTCATCGGATCCCCCAGCGCGTCCCAGGGAGGGAGGCTGAACCAGAAAAACCAGTCTGGAGCCTGCAAGGGAGAGAGGGATGTGCTGCTGTGCGCGGGGCGACGTGGGGGGGGGGGGGGGGGAGGCGGCCAGCAGGACCGGGCCGAGCCCCGCCGCGGCCGCCCGGAGCGGGAACATCGCGGCCGCGCTCCCACTTGCTGGGATCCGGGAACTCCCTGGAGAGCGGGTTTCTACTTGTTCTGCAAAAAAACACTTGGGCGTCTCTAGGAGCCTGAGAATTTCCTTTAGGGCTGTGGAAACCTCCTCCTCCCCCCACCACCTATCTTCCCCACTTCCCTTATAATCATTCCCGGTCCTGATAACAAACGGAATTATATAATAATCAGTATTGTCATTATGATTTCGTCCGGGCACCTCTGATCCCTTGCGTCTCCCTCGTCCCCGCCTCTACTCACGGTTATGTTATCAGTCAAGATAAACAAAATCAGACTGTAGGTAGCTCCTGGCAGCGTTTCTGGAGCTTTGCAAAGTGTTTTGACTAGCACTTTCCGTGCCCCTGCGGAAGCACGAACTTTTCTCGCACTCGAAATGCCCCAATTGCCTCCCCTGGGGTCACTCACCAGGGCGCCCTGGGCGCACCCAGCTCGGGCACTGCCGACCGCCCTCTCCGGGATATTCAAATCGATTTGGGCAGCGGTGCGCGGAGCAGCTGCCGGTTTCCTGGTGGGCCGTGCTGGGACCCGGGGCGAGCAGCCTCCTGCAGTCTGCGCGCTCCTCTCTCCTCGGAAGGGACGCGAGCGAAATCACACCCAACGCGAGGAGAACGGGGCCGGAGGGCGGGGGAATCCCGGGCGAGTGGGGGCCGGAGCTCTGGGCTTCCTCCCCAGCGACACCCGGGGGACACCGGGACTCCCTCGAGCCGTTACCCTGCTTGTGTGGACTCGTGTGAACCCTCGGGGACGGTTCCCAGAAGGCCGCGGCGGCCGGAGGGCAGCGAGTGGCAGCCAGGCGGGGCTGGCGCCGGGAGCGCCTCCTCCGGGTGGTCTTCCCGCCGGGCAAGTACCGCGCGCCACCCTTCTCGGGAGTCGGAGCGGCCTGGCGGAGGCGAACGGAACCCGGTGCCCCGGGCGCCGCGGGCCCCAGCGGCCCTACCCACCGCAGGCCGCGCCGCCGCCCTGCCAGGGGCGGAGTAAACAAGAGACGCAAGATTTGACCTGGCGCGACCCGGATTTCTGGCCGGGGTTCCCCCTGAGCAGGTGACTCCGTGGGAGGGGTGGAAATTAGTCTCTGGAATTCCGGGCCAAAGACATTAACTGTGGTTCTGCTTTTAAGGCAGGTATTTCACCAACTGAGGAATGCTTCGCGTCTCAAGTTTCAGATTTCGCAGAAAAGGGCCACATGTCGAGTCATATCAAATATTCCCTTCCCTTTTCAATAAAAACGAATTCATCAAAAGGGAGGCAGCCCCTTTAATGACTGTGAGAACAGCGCTGCTGGTTTCCTTTTTGTTTTGGTTTACATTTCATTTCGACCTGTGATCGGTGTATTTCTGCGCTCCCTATCCCAAACCGACATTGCCCTGAAGGACGGCTGCAGGTAAAGCGATTGATACATATTTTATGGATATTTTTCCAAAGGAGAAAAATCTGAATAATGCGGAGTAAGTTTCACTGTGTCCTTTTAGGTTGATCTCATTTAAATTCAGGGCCTACTTCTGCTTAACTGGCTCCTTTCATTGTATAAGTTCTTTATTATTCAGCCCTTCTTAAATTGATGCACTTAATAAAAGTTCCCCCAATCATCTTCTCTTAAGTGTATGCCGTTACATTCTTAAACGTCCATTTAAAACGCAAAACGCGATTTTTGAATTTTTTTCACTTCCAAACCCACCTGCTACACACTCCCAGAGTCCATTTTATTTAATTGCTTAATAGAGAAGATTAAGCAGTTTCTTTAAGAATTCAATTTCCCTTCAGCACACACAGCAGCTGCCCAAGCTCCCACAAAGTAAGCAAAGGAAATAGCAGGCAGCTTTGCTTCACTAGAACGAATGGATGTTGCCATCTTAAATGCCTCTTTAAAAGACTAGATTGAATGGTGTAATGTGAATATTAGAATACTCAGGTACTTGGGCTACTAAAATATTTTTTTAAAAGATCAAATATACATCTATTTTGATGACCCGATCCTACCACCAAAGAGGACCCCCCCACAGACACTCTGTACTCAAAGTTGGATTCTCCTTACCTTGTTCCAAAATCATCAGGCTCTAAATAATATAACCTGAAGCGAGTTGATGCAGAAATAAAAAGTATTTGTGAGTATGTGTGAACTTGGTGACATCCCTCTACTGGGAAGAATTACTCTCTTTCAAGTAAATGCATCCCTGTTTCCAGTCCCTAATGCTGCAACATGTCTGTCCACTTGCTTACTTCTAAGTGTAATAGAGTCATAAAAGAACTCCTCTTCCAAGAAATCCTCAGAAGACAAAACCAGCCTTGGTAAACTGTGCCCTGGGCCCAAGGAGGCTCTAAGGAAAGTTGGGCTGGTGGGCAGAGCTGACCTTGCCTGGGCACCCATAGGGTGCATCAACAACCAACAATGAAGCAACTTCCTTTTATTACTCATCTTTCCTATCACTTCTCACTTCAAAGGAAGGAAAAATCTAGTAACCTTGGTAAAATAATTAATGTCCACATGGCAGTATAGCATTTTCTCAGTCAGAAATCACTTCAAACTGAAAGCACCTTCATTCAAAAAATATTTATCAAGTGCCTGCTGTGTGCTAAAGATACAAAGATACATCAATGAACAAATCCCTGATTTCCTGGAGCTTGAATACTAGTGGTGGGGGCTGGGAGTGGAGTAGAAACAGGATAGAAAACAAATATAAGAAATGAACAGTATGGAATTTGGAAAGTAAAAGGAGTTATGGGGAGGGGGATATGAAACAGGGTAAAGAATGCCTGTGGTGTGGGGTGTTGTGTTGCTGTATTAAATACAGAGGTCAGAATAGGACTTGTTGAGAAGTAACATTTCTGCCAAGGTTTGAAGGAAACACTTGAGCACTGGAGATCATCTGGAGTGAAGAGCTTTGCAGGTAGAAGGAACAGCTAAGACAAAGCTCTAAGGTCAGAGCAGGCCTAGCCTGTTTGTAGACCTCAAGTGGAACAGTGTGGCTGGAAAGAGAATGCAGCAGCCAGTGAATGGAACAGCCTCCCAGGCCACCCCCTAAGGACTTCCCTCACTCAGGAAAAGGCTTCGTAAAGGACAGATTTACGGATTTGGCCACTCAGTTCCTCTGAATCTGAATCTTTGTGGGCCCAGCAATGTGTACTTTTAACAGATACCGCAGTTGATTCTTAGGCATTCTAAAGCTCAAAGTCTACTGCCATCTAGCACGCAGGCTGACAGACCCCGCAGGAGAACTGGGTACCGGGAAACCTGTGTTCCCAATAGGACTCATTCAGTTGCAAATTTAAATCCTCAACTTAAACTAGCTGAAGGATTAAAGGGACTTCACTGACTCACAACTGGAAGGAGTAAATTTCAATTCAGCGAGATCCTGAGGCTCACATGATGTTACCCTGGCTCAGTGTTTCTGTCTCTCTTGGAATTTCTTATCTCCGTTTGGTTTGCACTTCAGACTACCATTCTGCAGGGTGGTGGCAGGAGTCCCAAATTATCTTTTCTCCTAGTTGCTCAACGCCAGTGGGAAAAGACCTTCTTCCCAGATAGCTCAGGCAGCCTTAGTCGTGTCCTTGCACAGGAGCCAATCACTGGACTAGGGGGATGGGGTGGTCTGATAGGTCAGACCTAGGCGTGGAGTGCAGGGTGGGTCTAGAGGAAAGGGCAGTTCCCAGAAGGAAAGAAGAGGAGCTGTGTAAGAGGTTGGAGGGGGTGTCCACTACAGCCCTTAAGTTTTTGACCTTGGTTCCTCAATTTTTTTTTAAATTAAGGAGTCGATTAAGGTCATGTGCCTGATTCCTTATGACTATAAACTCTTTATAAATCTCTGTAATAAGTCCCTCTGTACAACTGTGCTAAATAAATTAACTGGCATGCCCTGCCCACAAATAATATATAGTATGAAAATATAGAACTATATATAAATATTAAAGGGCTTATCTGCTGTGGGATTCACAGGAATAAATGGAGCATAGCCTTGGGTCTTGGTAAAAGGGGTGATTTAGAACTGCCCTTCTGATGGACCTCCCACTTCCTACTCATCCACAGTAGTTGGTATATAGAGAAAAATTAAGCAGAGCCACGATTTTCGTGGTGTGAAGAATACTTAGGTCTCCAGAAATTAGTTGAGGAAACGAATTTTGAAGGAAAATCTGCCTGTCTGTTAAATTGTTAACAGGATACAAGTCAAACACTGTAATATAGACAAGGCTCTTTATTCCAATGTAACCTCCTTTGATAAAGGAGTGGAGGGAGGGAGTGGTAAGTAAGGACCAGCCAGCCAGAGTCATACTCACTGAGATTCAAAGTGATATCTCTTAGGACTGAATGATGAGGTGTTCATCCTCCTAGCTTTCATAGGATCGGGGGGAGCTCAAAGACACCCAACCAATTACATGTGACCTCTTACTCCCAGAACTTCTGTAGGTATATTCCAAAGACCACCCATAGCATTGTCTCTTGAAACGCTGATTTAAATGTCTGGGCTGCCCCCTAAACTTATAAAATCAGAATCCTCAAGATTAAGGCCTGGGAAACTCCATGGTGAAAAAGATACTTCCCGTGAGTGACTCCTGTTCTCATTAAAACTGGAGAAACACTGATTTACACTTTGCCCCTAAGATTCAATTGGGGCTGATGGGCTGCCTGAGAACCTCCTACTTTCTTCTCTATCATATTTCTCAGGTTCCACCTGATCCCTTATGGCAATTGGCCTGTTTTACTCTTCAAAGATATTCTTCTGATGCTTGTTTTAACCAGATTCATCTGTGTAAAAATATGTTAGGAAAATAAAAGCTTCAGAGGAGTAGGGACAAAGGCATTCTGGAGCGCAGAATTAGAAATTACAGGGGACAGACGGGTGAGGGAGAGGTGAGTTGGTGGGGATGAACAGGATGCAAACAAACCTCTGATCCTTTCCTGATTTAGCTTCTTAGATTTTCTGGACTAGCTACAGCCACAGTTTCTGAAAAGAAGCTGCGCATTTTAGCAGTACAAGCTGCTAATGAAACTAGTTTCTTACATCCCAGAGAGCAAACTCAAGATATGCCCACTTCAGGTCTTTATCCTGAGGAAGACTAGTTCTCTGGTCTCTCATGGAAAACCTTCGTAGAGTAAAGAACAAAAATCAGATTAGAAAAGAATCCATAGTAGAAATAAGGCTCTGTCCAGGATTGCTGACGCCTGAACTGCTCCCTTAGATATAGGGGAACACGGGTTTACAATTCCATCATTAACAACTCAAGAGCATCTCATTAGCCCATCCACCATCTCTTCCATCATCCTCTCCCCACTCCAAAATGGGGCATAGTAGAAATTCCTCCACTTAGCAGTGACTGCTTGAGGTTAAGCCTTTGAACTATTGAAATCTCCCATTACAATCCAAATATAAGTAACGAGCTCTTAATATCCTAAGCTCTTAATAAGTCATTAACTTCTTCTGAGAGATTAATTTATTAGATTGTTTTTCCAGAATGACAGCTAGCTTAGGACTCAAACTGATTTATCTCCACAAAGTATAAGATGGGGTGAGACAAAGAGATCCAAAGCTTGGGCTGGACCGTTAAGGAGTGCACTAGAGGTCTAGGAATTGGACACAGACTGAAGATGAAAGGGTGTGGAAGTATGAAGTGAGAGACAGACAAAGAAGCAAGGTGTTGGGCACCAAACTGAGGATTCCTCCACTCAGGGCCTGTGGACAGGGCACATAATGATCTAGGCTTCTTAGGAGCGAGGCAGGTGGTCAGCTCAGAGAACAGGTCCTGGCTCTGACCCCAAATTAACAGGAGACTTGCGTCTCCTCTCCAGGCTCCTCCACTTCCTCATCCAAAATACAATGGGATTCCTTATGGTAAAAGACTCTGAAAATTAAACTGTTAACAATCCAGCAAGGTCAGGAAAGAAACAAAACATGAAGGTAGGAAGAGAGGAGAGCGGAACGGAGAAAAAGAGGGTAGAGAGTTCATCGGGAACCTTCATTTTCCCTCCCAAGCTCTTGATATGGTTTCCTAGGGCAAAACTTCAATTTCCAGTTTTAAGGCATGAAGGAGATAGGGAGTTTGGTTTACCCCAACGCCATATAAATTTGAAATGCTATATGCTCAGAAACAAGAAGAGTTGTTTGTAATTATCAGCCTTAAAATATTTTGCGGCAAATGTATTTTTCTTTCATTTAAACCAATGAAGTCTTTTACTGCTACCTTAAACTTTCAAGATTTCTGACAACAGTGACTTGACCCACTCCCAGTCAATTTCTTGGTCAGCTCTCTGGTAGATTTGACACTTTTTCACATGGTGTTGAACCTTGAGCTAAGAGGAGAAGACAAAACAAAGTTAAATAGTTGTCACAAAGCTTGTGCAGTGATTCATACCCTTAACTAGAAATTTTATGTAAAATAAGGTGGCAAGTTGACACAACAGTTAGACATTTTTTTAATTTAGGTAAACAAAATAAACAAATCATAAGTATACAGCTACATTAATTTTTGTGAATCTGTGTGTATTTGTGTAACCATCACTCTGGTCAAGATGAAGAATATTTTTAACACTCCAGAAAGCTCCCTGGCACCCCTGCCCAGTTAATCAGTATTCTAAATTCAATCTCCGTAGATGTTACTGAATGAAGATATCTGTCCACTCATCTATCTATCTATCTATCTATCCCCAAAACTAATGCATCGAGTGCCCACATGCTGGGCACTGTCTTGTGGCTAGAGATACAGAGGTAGACAAAGAAGATGAGGGCTTCGGGGCTCTGTGAGGCTCCGTGGGGAAACTGATAGTAATCCAATTAGCAAATAAGACCATTTCAAATCATGAAAAATAACAGGAAAAATAAAACAAGATAACTGATAGACAGTAAGTGGGTGGGGCAGCAAACATTGGATGGGGATGCGCGATACCTGCAGAGTTGGCATTCGGGCTGAGAACTGGTGGATGAAGGCCAGGGGAAGAGTGCCCCAGGAGGAGAGAACTGAAAGTGTAGCGTCCCTAAGACAAGAAGCAGCTCAGGGCCAGAGGAACTGAAAGGCCATTGTGGCTGGACCGGGAAGGTGGCTCGTCCTAAGAGATAACATGAGAGAAGCAAGTAGGAGCCAGAGGAAAATTCCTTTATGGGGAACAGGTTGGCAAAAAGGGGATAGACATTGGAGATAAAAATACGTTTGGCATATTCTATTAATTAATTTTTAAAACTTTTCCCAGAAAGAACCTTCAGAAAATTAGTAGTGGCTTCTACATAGGACTTAAACTGGATGGCAGGTCAGCAAAGAAAGAATTTCAAAGCAGAGTGCCTTCTGAAAGCATAATTATACATGCTGAACATAACAAAAGGAAAATAGTTTTTAAGGTAGCAAATCCTAAAGAGAATTTAGATAATGTGGGTGCTATTCTTCACATTTTTCTATGGCTAATTAGAGAGAACCGGGAAACACACAATGCTGCCCACAGCCCTGCCAACCCATTATGGGCACTTCTAATTTCAGATAAATGAAGCCCTTGGTTACCACCCCCAGCTTGTCTTGGAACATGCTTTGTATTATCAGAGTTGATGAGTAAAAATAATAGCCTTCTGAATATCTACAAAGGGTACCTTTCTCTTATTAGCAGATACTTAAGTTCAAATCACGTCTCCATGTTAAGGAAGCAACTTCCAAATTTACTTTGCTCTTGAAAACCTACGTTTTCAATTTCTCCCCTTTACAAAGAAAATGTGGTATTTGGGCAGCTTAGAGCACCAACAGTTTCATGAGCATGTGAGCATGGAACTAGGAAAAATTAATGATTATGTAAAATCTTAGAGACATGTGTATCTTTAGTAAATAAATTCCATACATGTTATCAAGGCTTACTAAATTTACCTGGTGAGTTTCCTGCTTCATATTTTAAATAATACATCATTTCTTGAAGTAACTCAAGCATGCTAACATTAATGGGCACAGGAAGAAAAGTTTTGGTTTAACCAGAGCTGTGACTCGCATAGGTCATTTCCTAGCTCTTACGAAGGTTTTTGTGAAATGCTACACACAATTCAGCCAACCAGTCAGGCCAAATGAACCGGCAAGTGTGTTATAAATAGCAACCAAAATGATACTTCAGATGTTAACTGGTTTGTCCTGATTTAATAATGAATTACATCATTTAACAAATGAGATAAGACCTTCACCTTTAGCTCTCTGATCCAAACTTCTAATAGTTGAAATGTATTATTACCATCTGGTGTCTGGCCTCTGAGATGCTCTAGTGATGTCTGCCTCATTTCAAGTAGTCAGGGCTGGTCTGCCAAAAAGAACTCTCCTAAGAGTCTTGATTGGCAGGCCCCACGGGAAGGCTGGGAACCTAGTGAACCATGAAGATACAGCTTGAGCTCTGTAGCAGTTTCCTCTAGTTCAAGGCAGACTCATTCTCTTCGTTTGTGCTACAGGATATTGTCACAAAATTAAAGTTGTTTTTATTTTGGATCTCAATCCTCGAGAATGCAGCTCCTATACTTTTTAAGAATGTTTAGATTTCTTTTAAGCTCTTTGGCACACATTACAAAATGGTGATAATTTTATCACCTTTCATTCTCAGGTAAAATAGTTTGACAGTAAAGCTGAGAGTGCTATACTGCCTGGAATTTTAACTCGGAGAAGCCACATCAACCTGACAGTTTTTTATTGTTTTTCATGTTGTTTTAGGTTTTGAGAAAGTCAAGATGAGTCTTACTGCGGGGCCTGGGTAAAAAGATGAAGGGATTAAGAAGTATAAATTGATTAGTTACAAAATAGTCACAGGATATAAAGTACAGCATCGGAAATACAGTCAATGATTGTAATAATTATGTATGTTGCCAGATGGATACCAGAATTATCAGGGGAATCGCTTCATAAATTATATAAATATCTAACCACTATGCTGTATACCTAAAGCTAATATAAAATAATATTAAATGTCAACTGTAATTAAAAAATAAAATTGCATGTTGCTTTGGTATAAAAAAAGATGAATCATTGCTTTCAAGAAACTTGGAAAATGGTGGGAAGAACAGAGATGAGACACACAGGCCCATAGCCAATAACAGATGAAGGTGAAAGCGAATGCTAAAGAGACTGCAGATTGTAAGTATGATCAGTTTGCGGGGGGTGGTTATAAAAGAAAAATTTAAAGCATGAAGTTTAGGAAAACAATTAGAAATGAAATGCAAATAACAACATGGAGAGTGACTCTAGAGTAGAAAAGTATCTGTGTGTTGGTAGGTTTCAATAGTTTAGAAATGCCAATCTTGGGCAGAACAGGAATTTCTAATAATAATGGCTGTGCATCATTACTAGATACAACCGAAAGATGGTTAATATCAAGTCCATGTTTGTTTATGGAGTGAGAGGCGTTAAGTAATCCAGCCATCACCACCCAGCCAGCAAGTGGAAGTGCAGATGCTAGTCTAACGCTGAGTCCCAGACTCCTACAACTGCACTTAGTAACCACTTTCCTCTTCAGTTGATTTTACTAAGGTGACCGTACATTTTGGAGTGAAATGAGAAGCTGTAATAAATAAGCCTGGGTAACTGGTATGAACCGAGACAGTCTGGGACCAACTGGGACATGTGGTCATCCTCTCCCTACATCTCTCCACTCCCAGCCCTCTATCTACCAGAGGCACCCAGTGCTTCCAATCACTTGCTGGTTACTTGGAGTACATTGGTTAAACGCTCATAATTTTAGAAAAGTTCTTCCATTTTAAAAAACACACAAAGAAACTAAAATGAAGTGAATTTCTAACAGTGAAACTTCGAGTGGTGAGTTACCTGATAATAAGGACTGTTTCAAAACAACACCATTTTCCTGGTACCTATCAAATCACACCTCTCATGTGAGATACTTGGCCCCCTACGTGCTTAAGCCTATTGGTAAGCTACATAGGTATATTGATGGGTCCACAGGCGAACACCATAAATCAGCAAAAGGTCTCCTGCCCAAGACGCTCAGCACTACGCAGACCACTATTAGAGTTTCACATCCAGTTCACAACTCATCAACTTAAGGAAAAATAAGACAGTTTGGAGAGCATTCAGAAGAGACTAGACTAAAATAAATATATAAATATTTTAAATAGTTAAAGTTACCAAATATAATGTGTTTCAATAAAATGATGCATATCCTCAACTCACCCAAGTTTACAAACGTCTGCTAGATGCAGATGGGAACAGAATATCAAATGCCTGAACACCTCCTGCATAAAATTTAAGCTATAATGCATGTCCATAAGAACGTATGATAGCTAAAGTAATATTCTACCTGTTCCACTTTTATTTCAGTTTTTGCTAATTTTAAATTTTATTTTTATTCCAAAAAATATATCTATAAGCAAAAGTAATGCAGGAAAAAGGCAAAGGAGTAAGGGAACAAAATAAATGCTAAACGAGGAAATGGAAACCATGGGAAACACCAACACATAGAAACATATAAAAATACTCTAGCCAGGCTCAGAGGATCAGCATCCCCGGCAGCAAGTGTTGTCAAACATTGGCACGGGTTGCTAAGGAAGGTTAGGGAATCTCCCTTTCCCAGAAGTCTTTAAAAATAGGATCACATCTGTTGGGATGGGATAATAGTAGCATTGCCTGAGTAGACAGCTTCTAAAGCAAACCTATAGTCTGGTAATCTTACCATTTCTATTTCTGACTGTGGAAAGTAACAAATGACTTCAGTTCACCTAGCAGACTGGGATGCACAATGTCCATCATTTTAATTGTCGTAAATCTATTTTCATTGATTTTTGCAATGCAAAGGTAAGTAACTAAATTATTCAGAATATAGTTGAATTTACAGCAAAGGTTCAAACCATACCCATTTGTAATATTTCCTCCAAATGTGATAAAACCAGAAAGGTACTGAGTTTATGACCTTACAAGAAATTCAAAAATAAAACAATATACAGAATCCTATATTCTATTATTAATTTTAACTGAGTAGGACTTGTATCCAGGGCATTGAGGTTACAAGAGAACTAGATTGGATAAATGTTATTCCGATCTGCCAGGCCAATATCCCAAAAGGTGAAAGGACATTTGTTCCCCGGAGAGAATTCAGGCTGTGATCTAATGCATCTGCACTGTGCCCTCCATCACTGACATTTTGCCTTGTATGAAACTATCAGACTATTGGCTCCATTCCATTTAATTTCACACATATTTGCTAGACTCCTGTTTTTTGTTAGGCACCATGCCAGGAATACAAAGGAAAAAAGGTCCCAATCCCTGACCTTGAGGAAGACAGAATCTCAAATAAAGCAGGTGGGTCTAGGTCTGGTGGGGTTTTACACTAACGTAGCTTTGGAGCTTCATTTTAAGAAGAAGGATTCAAAATTATAAACACAAAATGAAGAATGAAAGTGAATATTTATTGCAGGGAGAAAAGAAATAAAAATGAATTATAAGTTTTAAAATTCTGACAAATTCCAGAAATATCACAAAATCTAGAGGAAAAAACCCCTATATTTTATTATTAATGAACTACTTGTTTCACAGCTATAATTTTATTTGTTCGACATTTTGGTTGCATATTGCTGACCACATGACAAGAATTTTCTTGTATTATTTCTTATAAAAAGAACGGAATGGTAATGCAGTTATTCCTCTAGTATGCTTGATCAAAATTTGTATTCTTTATGGTTCACAACTTATTCCTAAGTAAATTTTCAGGATCGTTGTCAAGTGTGGAAGAACCTCAATTAAGTTTCTTTCATGTATGGGCTGTAAGAGCTGTAACATTTCAGGGCATTGTGAATTTCCTTGTGTATGAATGACTTTAAGTACTCTTTCAGTTGATAATACTCAAGAATCAGCTTGTCATTGGAGTCTTTATTGTAATGTTATATTGTGAATTTTATTTCATCTTTTTCAATGTCACTATTTTATATCTATTTGAAAGAAATTTAAATATTTTCCAATATTTCCCTCTTCATTAATTAGCTTATCAAAGAATAAAAAGCCTATTCAATACTTTAACTCAAAACTTTCTTCTTCTTAATGAATGAGTGTTCTTTGTATTATCAGCAAATGTTGTGTTACAATGTATTTCTTGATGTCAAAGTAATTTCTAATGATTTTGTCACTCAATTTTTCTTTCATAGTCCATTAATTTTCATCTAGCTCTCTTCTACTGAGAAGAAATTAATAAATTATAAGTAACAAAAGAAATGCCCTTCATACATGTTCAAATTAGAAGACATTGATTTCTCAGGTATTTTTTTAATTGAAAAGTTCCAAATTATAGTAGACATGAAGTATTCGCTTTATCACCTTTTTGAATAACTCTGCACATCACACTTGTGTTTATGTTTCTCTACCATGCTTTAAAAATATTTTCAAGTCTATATTGCAATGTACCAGGTCGTAGGACTTGAGCAGCTTTAGTCTGGACAAACCATGCTGCTACCCTTTGACTCTTAAAAGAAATAATCTTGTTGGAAGGTTTAAAAATTGAAGTATAACTACCATTCAATAAAATGCACAAATCATAGTGTTCTGTGCATAGTGATGTGTGCTGAATAAACCCATGTAACCACCACCTAAAACAATGGAGAGAACATTCCCACCACCCCAGAAAGTTCCTCTTGTTCCTTCTCTATTAGTGTTCCCTTTCCCATTCACCCTGATACCCGGAGCAACCTTTTCCTGATTTCTATCACCTTAATACATTTTGCCTATTCTTGGACTTCATACGAGTAGAATTAAGCAGTATGTGTGATCTATATCTCTCTTATTTTGTTCAACATAATGATTTTGAAGATCTCTCATGTTGTTTTGTGTCTTGGTAGTTTGCTTTGCTTTGTAAGTGAGTGTTATTTCATTGTATGAATATACCACAATTTGTTTATTCATCCATGGACATTTGGGTCCTTTCCAGTTGAGGGTTATTATGAATAAGGTTACTTTGAACATTCTTGAATAAGTCTTTGCTTTGTGTGGACATAACATGTTTTCCTTTTTCTTGGGTAAACACCTGACAATAGAATTGCTGGGTCATGGGGTGAAAGCATGTTTAGCCTTATTAGAAACATGATGTATGTATTTGAAATATTCCGTCTACAAGGGAAACACAAAAACACGTAATTGCACAATCCCAGAGCAGTCGATGAATTTGGGTTCTATAAAGGCAGCTCTTTCTGCAGCTGTACTGCTCACTTATGGCTTCTTGTCTACCACCTAAATCTGACCATGCCATGCAGAACGACCTGCTGTTCTGTGAGCGTGTGACTCAGTCTCTCAGTCTCTTCCCTATGCGTCTCCCTGCAAGGTACTTGTTCTGGCCAGCTGCTTTTCTCTTCTCTTTAATCTTCTCTATGTTTCTCAAAGACTTGCCTTAGTCACGTTTGTCTCTGGGAGACCTTTAGAGCATCCTCCTCCAAACCCCTACCACCGCTACCAAGGCTGAGTGAAGGTTTTCTCCTTGGTGTTCCCGTAGAAGCGTGTTTTTCCATATAAGTGTTTGGTTATTTATCTGTCTCCATCACTGAATCCTAAGCTCTCAAGAGTAGAGTCCTCATAGGGGTTAAAATCAGGCCTATGTCTCAGTGGATTGAGTGCCAGCCTATGAAACAAAAGATCATTGGTTCGATTCCCTGTCAGGGCACATGCCTGGGTTGCCGGCTAGGTCCCCAGTTGGGGGCATGTGAGAGGCAACCACACATTGATGTTTCTCTCCCTCTTTCTCCTTCCTTTCCTCTCTCTCTGAAAATAAGTGAATAAAATAAAATAAAAAATAAAACCTACAGCCTAGCAAAATTCTGGACCCAAAGTAGGTGCTCAATCAATGAATAAATGCTTGAACAGGTGTGAGCATTGGGCTCATGGCATGGGCAGGAGGTAGGCTGGAGTGTGGATCTAAAAACACTCCTGACTCTCCGTCATAATATACATAGGTAAGAGTTGAAAGTGGAATTGGATGAGATCACCTGGGAAAATGTGCCATTTTTAAAAGTAACTGAGAGTGAGAGGAAGGGCCAAATTGTGGTGGATTGTGGAGTGAATGGCAAGAGAGGGGAGAAACGCCAACTGAGCGCACAACTAATTCAAGAAGTTTGGTGCTGAGATGTCAAGCAGGACAATTAAGATAATATCTTAACAAGTAAGTGAGCTCGGGCAGTGATATGTTATTTTCACTTTTATTTTTATTTCATTTTTAGTTTAAGAAAGCAAAACCTATAATCCTATTTTTAAAATGAGAGAACAGAGTCACTGAAGAAATGATATTTTTTTGAAATGTAATCACACATGAGACAAGCTCAGTCTATATAAAGCTTTTGCTGAGTTCTCGCCCCATTAAATCATGATTTGGGTTTTCCCCCCCATTCTCAATGATATGATTCTTTTTTTAATTTTGAATAATATTAAATTTTATTTTATTGCACATTTTACTCAGTCCTTTCTCTGGGATATTTATACTATTTTAATCTTTTGCTTACATGTGTTATATGTTATGCTTCAGTGAAGCTTTTTTTTTCCTTATTTAAAAAAAATTTGTTGTTCAGTTACAGTTGCCCCCATTTTCCTCCCATTACTCTCCCCTGTCCTATCCACCCCCCACCTCCCACTGTCAATCCTCCCTACCCCCGTTGTCTTTGTCCATGGGTCCTTTATACATTATTTTCATTCAAGGCACTGATTAGGATTGGAGATGAAAATTATTTCAATGTCTCAAAGTGGAAGCCTTTACCCATAATGAGTAGAATGGTGTGAAAGCTGTACGAGAGGTTTGGATACCCACCAGGAGCTCCATGTGCTTGCTCCACTTGTATTAGAGAGCTGATAGTGCTAGGAGACACCATTCCATAGTGGAGTGCAGATAATTGCAAGAGACCATCTTGTCCAGCCTCTTCTGGACTTTACTTCTTGGTCAGGATACAGCTTAGATATCATATCTCCTGGGAATTTTTCCTCAGAATATGGTAAGTACATCTTTAAGAAAGTCACAGCCAAACATATTTTCCTCTTGAAATTTCATAATGCTTATTATTACATGTACACGTTAAAACCTCTGAAAAGTTCTGCTGTAAATACACCTATTTATTTTAATTCAAAAAACAGTTCCAAACTTCATTTGAACATGAAATCCTTATGCTCTTGTTTTGTGAACAACTGTGTGCATCTCATAGAACCTACTCTGAGAATCACTAATCTACTCTAATCTTTTCATTTAGACAGAGGTCTCATTTAATGTTCTTATCTCCTTGTTTCAGCTATCTAAACTTAGTTGCTTAAAACAATGTTATTGTTTTGGTTGACTGGAAGAACCTGGGCAATTCTTCTGTTCCAAATAGTGTTAGCCGAGTCCACAGTCATCAGGTGCATTGACTTACCTTGGGAACATCCAAGATGGCTCACTCTGATGCCTCGAAAAGGATGGCTAAGAGGCTGAACTTAGCTTTGGATGCTTGCATGGCTGGGCTTCTCTCTCCGTCTAGCTCTTCACATGGGTTACCCATGAGATGTCACCCAATGGCGTCTTTATAGGTTAAGCAGGCAACTTACATAGTAGCTCAGGGCTCCCAAAAGTTCACGATCAGAGGCTTCTAAGGCCTTTTTAAGGTTTAAGTGTACAACGTGTATACTATCACTTCCATTGCATTCATTAGTTAAAGCAGTTACAGGGCTATCCCAGATTCAAGGGGCGCAGAAATAAACTCCACCTCCCCATCATGGAGACAAAGAATGTGCAGTCACATTTAATCCACCACATTTCTCATAGACTTTTGTCATCTTGTGAAATAAAGAACCTTCTCACTGACCCTGGAAAGGTCTCCAGACTACTCTAAGTGTCCAGGCACCCCGGCATCACAGAAATGGCTGAGATCCACTGATGTCTTCCCTGATATCTAGGATCAGTGAGTCAGACAAATGACCAACAGGTCTCAGATCCAGCACATCAGATAGCAGGAGAGTTGAAACACAAATCCCAGATCTACTAGGCTAAACCAGAAGTTGGCAAACTACATTCAGTGGACTAAATACAACCACTGTTTGTTTTAGCAAATAAAGTTTTGTTGGAGTAGTGCCACACCCATTTTTTATGTATTGTCTATGGCTTTTTTTTTCTGCTACAAGGTCCGAATTGAATGGTAGTGACAGAGACCATCTGGCCTGCTGAGCTTAAAATACTTACTATCTGGTCCTTTGCATAAAAAGTTTGCCGACACCCAGTCTAGACTTTGTGAGTATTACAGCATGGCAGTCATTGTATGGTGAGATGACTCTATCTAACCATATGTCTCAATCAGTTCAGGCTGCTATAACAACAACAACAATAACAAAGCCATAGACTAGGAAATTTCACAGTTTTGGAGGCTGGGAAATTCAAGATCAAGGTGCAGCCTGATACAGTTCTTGGATCACCCTCTTACTGTTTTGCTTTCTTATTGTATCCTCACGTGGCATAGAGCAAGATCATCTCTCTATTGTGTCTCTTCTTATAAGGGCACTAATCTCATTAATGAGGGTTCCACCCTCACGATCTAATTGCCTCCCAAAGGTCCCCCATCTCCAAATATCATATTGGGAAGTAGGGCTTCAAGATATCAATTTGGTGGGGGTATACAAACATTGGTTCCACACCATATATTCAGGAATATCGAATATTGGCAAGCCATAAAAACACTTTCCACAGAGACAAAGAATTGTTTTGTGTTGTTGCATGCATCAAATAGTTCATTATTTGTCATGGTGATTGTATTCTATTTTTTATCTATTTATCTGTTGATGAACATTTAACTTGTTTGCAGTTTTTCATCATTATAAATGAAACGAATAAAATGTATGAACAATTCATATAAAGGTCTATTTCTGAACTCTCTGTTCCATTGATTGTGGGTATCTTTTTTCACATTATTGTTGTACTTCAGTATAGCTGAAGAACCTGAGAATTCAAAATTAAAACCAGACCTGATGGGTTAGTATAAATATATTAGATAAGATGAGAAGATGAAATATATATTATTTAACAGTCTTTGAGTTTGATTGATAACTTTTTGATATTTAGACATAAAGTACATGAGCCTTTTCTTGGGGCCCCACAAATATAAGCTGGGCAGGGGATTAAAATGAAGAGCACCAAATAGATTTAACTTACTTTCAATATTCTAATGTCTGTGAATTTAATGAAAATATTTTCTTGGAAGGGTCAGTTACATAAGAATTATTCATAATAATGAATAGTTGCATTATAAGTGTTGGGAACAGTATCAAGAGGTAAGCTGGAAAGGGGAAAAGGAGCTAAATCATAAAGAACCATGTAAGCCACTCTATAAAGTTTGAACTGTCGTGAGAGTAACATGGAGCTAATGAGGGATTTTAAGAATGAAACTGACACAATCAAACTGGCCTTTTAGAACAATTAACCCAGACTCAAAGTGAATTTAGGATAAGGGGCAGACCAGGATAAGAAGAGCAAGTAATTTTAGTAATAATTACTAGAACAGTGGTGATGATAATGGAGAGAAATATACAAATTAAATAATTATGTAAGAGTAAGATTTATAGGGCCTAGTTAAAGAGAAATAGAAATTAAGGAGGATTGTCAAGTTTTTGTCCTGGGCAGTTGGGTAGATGGTAATGTCATTCAATGGGATAGGGCATTGAGGTGGAGGTTCGGGAGCCACCTAGGGAAAGATAATGTATGCAACTTGGATATGTTGAACTTGAGAACCTGAAGGCAAATAGTATGCTTTTTTACACAACCTTGTCGTATAGTACTTATATGATAAATAAATAAGTCAAACTTCTAAATTGACCAGAGCAGAGAAAGGAGAGAATTTCAGGGGAAAAGGAGAAGGGTTTGCAGGAACAAGTATAAAGGACACATGGGCAAAAACTAGGGGGGGGAGGTGGAAATGGGAGGGAGGTGGGGAGCACTGGGGGGGTGGGCTCGGATGGGAGTAAAAGACAGAACACTGTACTTGAACAACAATTAAAATAAAAAAATGTTATAAAAAATGTAATTCCCTGCTCCCTTGAAGATAGACATGGCCATGGGACTTGCTTTAGCCAGTGAAATGGGAGCAACGTAACATGTCATCTCCAAGTATAAAAGATTGAAAAAAAACAACTTCTAAATTATTTCTTTAACTATTTCTATCCTGAGAATGGAAAAGATAGAAGGAACTTTGTCTAAGGTCTAGAGAAGCCTGAATCGATTGCTGCCCTCATCAGTTCACGCACGTCTATGTAGATGTGTCTAGAATGAAGCAATGCTATTATTAGAAAAATGTTACTTTGTTCTAGACATACTTGTTGTATGCAGCAAGTCACAATAAACAATTCAAAAACCAGAGAATTAGTGTAATAAAAATTTACTCGTGTTTGTAACATTTCAAAGTGGATATGGTGGTTTTACTTGGAAAATTTTCTGCTAGCTCAAGGATTCAGGTTCCTGTAGTCTTCTAAATCTGCTATCTTAGAAATGTGACTTCTGAGGGTATCCCGTTAGGTTGTAAGACTGAAGACTTTTCTGATATATTTAAGGACTAGACCTGGAAGTGGCTTAAATCCCCTGTGCCCCCCTTCCATTGACCAGGGAGAGCACATGGTCTCCACCTAATGCACAGAGGCTGGTAAATCCAGACCCAACCTGTGCGCAGGAATAGGAACTGGAACTAAGACTGAGGACCATCCAGCCTGTCTCTACAGCAACTGAAAATCAAAGAGCTAGCTTTTATAAGTGCTCGAATAACAAATACACATACGAATAGTCAAAATTTATGCTCCCATGCAGATTTACTGGTCAAGGAATGATCATTTATTTCATAATTGCAAATGGAGTCTATGCTATTCTTTTCTACTAATTTAAAACATTTTATTTGGATGCCAAAGGTTTGCTTAGCTCTTTTAGAGGAACTCATACTTTTATGCTGAAGATAATACTTAGTGGTTCTTTTTTCCTGCAATCAGCTCTGTGAGAATTTGCCACTATAACTACGAAGAAGAATTTGGTAAACTGACGGAGACCTCTGAGAAATAGATGACTCAGATGTCTCAAGTTCCAAAATCTTGATGTCACTATTAAAAAAAAAAGTCTTTAAGAAATATTCTAATTAAATAACATTTGGCATTACAAATAAAAATTCCTTATGTTTGCATAATATCTTATGTGCCTATATTATTTTTCTGGATTATTATGATGACCTTAAAATAGTCTCTTTATTTCTCTTGACAGTACCCAGATTTTTCTATGGGGAGCTACTACTCCTTATCTACTCTCCAATTCCTACTGTTTCTATCTCCTATTTATTGGGTGGGCACGCGGCCTAGGCCAGGCCAATCAAACTTCACCTCTGCTTGACTACAAAGAGAGATTCAGAGACACATGTAACGTCCAAGTCATGCTAAATGGAGTCATTGCCAATCAATGACCAGCCTGCTGTTTCAACCGTTGAGAAGTAGACCTTCTCTTTCTGAAGCTAGTTAGATACCAGCTGGAGTTATTGGAGGCCGTCTTGTCCCACG
Organism: Trachops cirrhosus; assembly: GCA_028533065.1. Lineage (NCBI taxonomy): Eukaryota > Metazoa > Chordata > Mammalia > Chiroptera > Phyllostomidae > Trachops > Trachops cirrhosus. The sequence continues at coordinate 175,447,173 of CM052541.1, forward strand.
AGGAGAGCCTGCCTGAGGGTTGGGTCTAAAAGAAGAAAGTAGAGCAAACGCATAGAGAGTGACTGTCTTAGTCTGTTCCAGCTACTGTAACAAAACACCATAGACTGGGTGGTACGTAAATAGCAGAACCTTATATCTCTCAATTATGGAGGCCGGGAAGCCCAAGATGAAGGTGCTGGAAGATTATCCAGATGCTGGCAGATTTGGTATCAGGTAAGGGCTTGCTTCTTAGTCCAGAGATGCCATTTTCTCTCTGTGTCCTCACACGGCAGAAGGAGCCAGGGTGCTCTCTAGGGCCTTTTTTAAGGGTACTAATCTCATTCACGAGGGCTCCATCTTTCATGATATAATCACCTTCCAAAGGCCCAGTCTCCAAACACCATCACATTGAAGATTAGGTTTTAGCCTATGAATTTGGGGAGAAACATTCAGTCTATTGCTGTGACCGAGTTCTAGTGACTTTGTTTGAACCAGGATACAGCTACACTAATGTAGGGCTACCCTTGGACTTCTAAGAGTTGAGTATCTCATATTTGCAACCAAAACAGTCCTATGCTTTTGGTCAAGTTGTTAACATTTTCCCAATTTTATAGAAAAATAAAGTGAGGTTTAGAGAGGTTTAGCAACTTGCTATAGCTTGGCCTATACTTAATAAGGCAAAATGGAAAAAAAATACTTAAAGGGCAAGGTTTTAATTATGTTTTATCTAATTAAGATTTTAAGTTTTAAAACACTTTTCTCTTTCATTTCTAGCAGACTTAAGAAAACTTTGTCAGGGTAGAGTAATTACTGTGCTGTATCTAGAAAGTTCAGCTTTCCAATATTTATTGGCAGTTGTGTAGCATTTTATTATTATAAATGTGAATGCTGAGTCATTCTCAAGAAATAGGTAGTAAATTTAAGCACTTTATGAGACATATGATGGATGCCTCTGCTCCTGTTCTGTTCTGTACTTCACATGAATTTTTTTTTTACAGTGGAGCTCCAGGTCTGATCTAAAATCAACAGAAAAGGTTTTAAATACTCAAATGTGTACCTCTTGTGAAATCTAGTGGTTTTAGGAAAAAAGCATGTATGTACTGTATACTTCAAAATAACTAAATAACAGTATCTTAATGGGGAAAAAATCCCATTTTTCCTGGAACTGTGAATGGAAAACTCAACTGCATACCATTCCAATTCAAGGATCTGTAATCTTAGACCATTGAAGAGTTCCTCTTTCCAAGGAATGTTTCTCTGTGTGGTTTCTAAACCTCCTGACTTTTTGCAAAAATTTAGCATACCCTGGGAAACTTGAGAGAAATAACAGTGTAGGAATATCATAGGCCTTTTTTAAGTTTTCATGTCTGACACATAATTCTACTATTTTTATCTATCATATTTAGACACACTCTTTACTTCATTTGATTTTACTTCATCTTCAGAACAAAACAGAAACCTACGAAGTAGTGATAAGGATTTTTCTTTTCACAGCAAATTGAGGACAAGATTTGGTAGAACTAAGTCATAGGTACTACAAAAACATGTGGACAGCCAATTTGTTAGGAATCTGAAGTTCTACTTTACTCTTTTAAAAGTCAATATTTATATGCCCTGGCCAGGTAGCTAGCTCAGTTGGTTAAAACATCGTCCTGATACGCCAAGGTTGTGGGTTGGCACCCTGGTCAGGGCACACAGAAGAATCAACCAATGAATGCATAAACAAATGGAACAACTCTCTCTGTTTTTCCATCCTTCCCTCTTTCTTTCTCTTCCTTCTTCTCTCTCTAAAATCAATTTTTAAAAACTCAATGGTTGTAATGTTAATCAAACTCTGTGGCCTTTTATATGTTGTGCACTTTAATGAGATTATGTACTCATTTCTTGCCTATTCCTGATACCCTGTGAACAAAACTCATGTGAATAAATAGCTCAAACAGAGTCACAAGCAGGGTAGCGAAGGAAGTTGTTCTCTTCTTCATGCAGTGTTGAGAATGATTCTGAAACAACAGAAGGATGTCCTGATCCTACTGCCCAGATTTTGGGCTCAGAGGTTAGCACTGTGGTTGGGGTTAAGCAACCTAACTACTTAAACTCTCTGAGCCTCAGTTTCCTTAGCTATAAAGTAGGAACATCATTATTAATGCCTTCCTCAGAGGATATGTGAGCACTGAGATGTTAAAATGTTCTTTTAAGCTTTCCTGTTAAGGTTTTTTAAAAGCACTATAAATCTCTATTTGAATATAAGATGTTGAAGATAATGAAACCCCAGTTTTTAACTCCTCCCCTGACATATGAATTACGGAAAATGTGTTCAAAACCCAAGAACTAACACAACCGCAGTCACACACACAAAAATAACCTGTGAAAAAGTCAAGTGACTAACAAGTAAGAGCAATTATACAATTAAATTGTATTGGTTATTATATATGTATATATACCTACACAGTTTCAATTTAAGTTTAGCCAAATGAAGAAATTAGATTTGAGAAACATTCTTCTCTAGTAGATAAAGATTTTCGAAGTGATTTCTATGGCAGCATTCTGATGACTCATCTCTCAACTGCGATGGTTTCTTAATCTGAGATATTTTAATTAGATTCTTCCTCATTTTCACTTCAGCCCAACATCTTTGGGTGGAATCAGCCCGCTCCCCTCCCCTACCCACAGCATCTCTCTCCTGCCCCATCCTTGGAAGCTGCCAGCTAAGTTGCCACCTGGTAAAGCACTTCATCCGCTAACCACACAGAGAGTCAAGTGGCATTAGGATGTAAATAAAATGTGTCTTTGGTACCCAGCATTTTACCTCAGTCTCTTGGTTTTCATTATCCTCTTCTTCTTCACCCTCTCCTTTCTCAGAGACCCTCCTACACTGCTCCCCGGGAATCTGAAGTCTCCAGACCAACTGACCACCCCTGCCCGGAGGCTCTCCAGTTCCACAGTGGTCACTACCTTTCTTTTTCCCTTTTCCGTCAGACTCACATTGTCTTAAACCTACCAATCTCAAAGACATCTAAACAGAAAAGCGAAGTAATCAGGACTTAAACGTGAGTGACTGCTTTTCCCTTTGTAAAATGTTGCATCTTAAGCAGGTTGACCCATACTCATCCACAATTAGTGAAACCCACAAAGTTTAAAGGGGACTGAGGTTGCAGGACAGGGATGTCTTTGGGAACAGACTTCTCTTCATTCCTTTCAATTCACATGTGAAGCTTCCCTTCTCCTTGGTTAGGGCCCGTCTTTGAAGACTCCGCATGTATTTCCTGAGAACAGATACAGTTTAGGGATTAGCAGTCCCTTCTGTCATCTGGAGTTTGACGCCAAGAATGTATCTTTGTTCATGGATCATGAAAGCAGCTGGCAGAGTCCTGCTGATTGGCGTAAACGCATGGGGAAATAAAGTTTTCATTCACGTGTGCATGCACACACAAAGCAGCACTTCTTCCTCACTCATTAGTAAACACAGTTTCACCGACAATGGGCACTTCTTCATCTCTCTAGTCGTAGAACAGAAAAAAACACAGGTTTGACTGGAGTCTGATTAAATCCTGAATTGTCAATTGACAAGAGTAGATGTTAAAAACCTCAAGTTCCTTGACCTTTGATTATCTTAACTCTCTGGGGGTCTAGCAAGGTCTTGGGAAGGCTGAGTACTTTGTGTCAATTTTATTATTTTTGCTGAACATGTGAAGTGAAGGTGATTCTTTTAAGACAATGCTCACAAATTGCTGCAAGTTATTACTTTGGGTAATTGCTTCCTGTAAACTGACACGTAACTTATTTGTAGAAATAAATTGCATTTATGGTTCTTTGTTATTTTTCTTTGCACCCCTTAGTACTCAGGATCCAAGAAGATCAGAGTGTCCTAGGATCGTAGAATCACATATTCCCCCATCGGAGCACAGACCAGGAAGGGAATGAGAAACACACACTGTGTTCCCAAAAGCTAAAAGTAAGTTACTAAACTGCTAATAGTGAAAAAAATTTATGAGGCAAGTCTTGAAAGAATAGTCTCAACTTCCTTCAATATGCATAATCCACCTTTTGCCTCCACCGTACTAGTAAAACAACACACAGACCAATTCACCCATTAACTTCTAATGGCCATATTCCAAGGCCTCATTTTAGTTGTTATGTTACTCGGTTGACACAGTCTCTAACTGACCTTTTGGTGTCAGGGTTCCCAAAGTTCCAAGCATTGTCTTCTTTTCTCTCTCTTTTTCAAAGATTTCAAAGTGGGTTTAGAGCAGAAATAGTCCATGGATGTGTACAATTTTGGCTCAACAGTATTTCAGGTAAATCGTTAAAACCTGAAGTTTTCGCTTCTGGAAATTTCTGACAACACTATACCAACATTTATGTTACTACTGTTACTATAGTCCTTACCATTTTCTATTGCCTTAAGTCCCTGACCCACTCCTTTAATTCATTTACATGAATGAGCATTTGCAACTGCTCCTTATGTGGGCACCTATGTCATCTAATTCTTCCTGATGGTTTGAACTACTGCACTGTAAAGTTCCACTTCACAACACATTCTCAAACCCTGTCACATGTCTCAGCTCCCCCTGGATGTACCATAGGTTCCTCACTCTCAATATGTCCGAAACCAAGCCTATTATTTTTTTTTATTAGTTCTCAGATTTGTTTCTTCGGTAGGCCCTACACAGTTAATATGTCACCGTCTGTTATAGTTACTTTTATGTGTCAACAGAGCACTCAGTTACTCAAATAAACACTGACCTAGGTTTTGTTGAGAAGTTATTTGTAGATGTCGTTAATGTCAGAATCAGTTGATTCTAAGAAGATTATCTTTGATAATCTGAGGGGACCTCATCAGATCAGTTGTAAAACCTTAAGAGCAAAACAGAGACTTTCCTGAAGAGAAGAACATTTGGCCTCGAGACAGCCGATCAGCCCCTCCCAAGCATCTCCAGCCTGCTGGCCTGCCCTCACCCTGCAGACATCCCCATATCCGTGCTGTGACTGGTTCTGCTGCTCTGGAGCACTCTGACCAATGCCCCACCCACGTGGATCTCTGTGCGAAGAATCCAAGCGACTTCCTCAACACTTTCTTATCTTTATGACTTTCATCCAGTCATTATCACCTTCAAATTACTCTTTAAAGTAATTATCAGCCACGATTTTGCGAGTCTATAACTCAGATCTCGTCTCTCTTATTAAAGTCCAGATTCTTAAGTAGGGTACACACAGCTGTTCATTGGCTGGTCCCTGCCCAGTTCTCCACGCTTTTTTCTTACTGCACATCACATCTTTTGTGCCTACCAGCTAGATGGAAATGCTTTTCGATTTTTATATGCCTCATATTTTATGCCTCTATGCCTGAGCTCTTCCTACAACCCCAAACATTCTTCCTTATAAATCACCTAGCAGAAAATCTACTCAACGACAAAAACTGCGTTGAAACCTCTTTTATGAAATCTCCATACCCCTCTTCAAGGAAAATTGATGACCTTTTCCCTTTACTTCAGTCTCCTGTTGTATACTTTACAGACATAAGAATTAATGTTATGTGTTCATTCATGTATCTGTCTTCCTCTGCACAACCCCTCTATATCTAGTATCCCCTTTTTCCACATTAATAAAACTTCTAGATAGGCACGTGGGCACCCAGAGCAAAGGTTACATTTTCAGCCTCCCTTACAACTTAGTGTGGTTATGTGACTGAGTTCTGACCAATGGAGTCTAAGTAAAAGCATCCATGACCCTATCACCAGAGGCAGCAGTTTCTTATTCTTTGGAATATGGATGCTGTTCCTGAAGCTCCATCTTAGTGCTTAAAGAAAGGGTTACTTTTCTCATGGTCAAGTGCAAGGCTACAAGGAGCCCAGGTCCCTGAGAACTTCATAGAGCAAAGTGACTATACTAGCCCTAGATTACTCCCCTCTGCACTTTCACTCGGGGAAGAAATGAGCTTTCACCACACTTAAGCTACTAAATTCCAATATATGAATTGTTATGATAATGACTTTACTTGGCAATTTTTTTAATTTAAGCTTTGAAATGAGCTATGATGCATAAAGATTTATTATGGGGTCCAAGTCAGAGAAGGCCTGATAATCTGAAAAGTGAGCCAGCCGTGTGTGGGTTTGAGAGCTTGAGTCCCATGTTTGCACATGGTCTCCTGTTGTTTGTACAAGGCATCTTCTGCATTTCAACCTTTGGACTTTGCCTTAGTTCCAGCTCCAGTCCCTGAGGGACCCAATTTTTGATGCATTTTCCTCCACGTGGTCAGTATCTGACTGACCAGGCCAGCTCCATCTGGTACAAGTAGGGCTGCTCCAAACAAGAAGCAAGAACAGCCAAGTGAGAGCCAAGACTGAGCTGAGATAGGAGGCTATGAGCTCAGAGGAGGAAGTGTCAGCAGCACAGCAAAGAATCTGAGCCCACGGTGGGTGCATCGGGAGAGCAAGACCTGGAGAGAAATATGACAAACTATTCTTAGGGTGACCTGATTTGCTCTTCAAAGACCATGTTCACGCCCAGTTGAATTATGACCTTTCCCCACATTGGCATAAGGAACAGACAGTCTTAGGTACTCTCATTGGAGCATAAACTGGAAAAACATTTTAGGAGGACAACTTGAAAAGTCCTTTAAATATTTTAAATGGGCATTCACTAAGATTTTTAAAAGGGGAAGAGGCACAGCAGAAACACTGGAAACATGTGTCTTTATTATTTAATATTGTTCAAGGTGTCCTATTTATACAATGAGGAAAAGAAACCATGCTCACTAAATTTAACAAAAAAATACATAAAACCCATATGTACAACTTCAACTGTACAACTTCACTGAAGTTTATACTAGAGCTAAAACTCCCGCTTTCAAGATGCTGTTATTGTTATCTTTAGAAAACCAAGAGAAATAACTAGTTTAACATTAAAGTTCGGTAAGATGGCTAGCAATAATAGAAAAACTAGAATTAATCAGGTTCATCAACAAAACTAATTAGAAAATATAATGGCAGAAAGACATTAAATCAGTGACTGACAGATTAATTAATAAATACTTCTGTGAAAAATTGATAACCAAAATGAGAAAAATTATATTCTTTCCCCATACCATGTATGGACCAATCCAGATGGTTTACATATGCAAATGAAGGATATCAAGAATAAAATATGGGACACTAAAACAAAATATAAGAGACTATTTCTTGGTGTGGAAAAGCCTACTGTAATCCTCAATAAAACATCCAAAAACTACAAAGGGGAGTGTCGACAGTTGATTAAATACAACTAGAGATTTCAAAACCATGGAAAAGTTGGCCAGCAAATGAAAGACTACAAGAAAATACTTGTGATACATTTGAAGAGTTGAACATCTTTGTTATAAAAGGTGCTTACATGTCAATAAGAAAACATCAAACACTCATTAGGAAATGGACAAAGAAAAGGAGAAAAGCAATTTACAGAATAAAATTATAAATGAACAATAAACATGGGTAAAGTGGCCAACATCACTAAATAAAATACAAAGAAATTAAAACTAGGTGACATATAATCTAATACTGGTTAGATTCACAAAAATTAAAAAGATTTCTAATCAGTGTGGATGACAACACATCGATAGAAAAATGAGGAAAGAAAAATAAATTTTGTGTATCAGATTAACAGGAATGAAAAAGATGGACAAACATAATGAAGCAGAATAATCAGAGCAAATAATAGGTGTTTGTTCTCCTTCTAGATGTCCTCTGCCCTCCCCTTACAACTTTTCTGTTTTCGTATCTCATGGACTTTTCCCAGATTTGGCAGGCAAAATCTGCCTGGCTTATCTGTAATTTGTCTCCAACTGAACTTTTCGTTGTGATTGCAGCTGGCTTCAGAGAGAGGTGGGGAGAAGGTAGAAAGAGAGATAGAGCAAGAGACAGAGACAGAGGACAGAGAGAGAGAGAGAGAGAGAGAGAGAGAGAGTGATTTACAAGGAAAAGGAAGAAGGCAGAAGTTCAAAGGATCCTGAGAGCGCCAGGACATGAGCCCCACTCAGGGCAGCACCCTGGGGAGTCTGGACACCGGATTCAGGTTCACAGCTTTTTAAAGGTCCCCAAGTGTTACCTGGAAACTGCAGAATCATCAGAGGCCAAGGGACTGGAAGGCTTTAGAAAACAAGCATCTGTGCGGTAGGCCTGTGGATGGAGGCTGGAGGGAGCTCTCCGCTGTACTGGAATGGTAAGAATCCCCAGGGACTTTACAACCCCCCCATGCAGGGGAGGCTTGGGGAAGATCCTCAATTAGGGCTGTAATTTAATCCCTACTCCCAGACTATCAGGAGAGACCACTGAGTCTAATTTAAGTTTATTTTAAGTCAATAAGGAAATATGGCATTGCTTGTGCACCCAGTTCACACTGGCTTAGCTGTGATGCTGTTGACTAGTATGGGGAGAAACAGGCACCACCAGAAAAAAGCACAGCTTTTCAGGACTGTTTGGCAATACGTGTTACAATGTAAAATAAGCAACTTTTTCACCAACGATCTTAATCCTAGGACTCTACACGGAAGAACTTTATTTATTAAGCAAAGTAGATACACTGGAAAGTTGTTTCTAATGGCAATTTTTTAAGTGCAGATGCTTATCAGTAGGGAACTGTTTAAATAAGTTATGAAATAAATCCTGGTACATACATGCAATGAAATATTCTGAACCATTAAAATGATTATGTGTTCAAAATCAGTCATTAAGGGCATTTAAAACCACAATGAGATTCCACTTCATGTCCACTAGGTGACTATAATAAAGAAAAAGGAAAGAGACTACAAGTGTGAGGATGTGGAGAAATTGGAATCCTCATACACTGCAGGTGAGAGGGTAAAGCGGTGCAGGCACTGTGAAAGACGGTGGCAGTTCCTCAAAAATTAAAAATTAAGCCACCACGTGATCCACCGATTCCACCCTTAGTTATATACCCAAGAGTGGAAATGTATACAAAAATGTATACACACATGTTTACAGCAGCATTATTCATAATAACCATAGAGTGTAAACAACCTGAATATCTACCTATTGATAAATAGATAAATAAATGTTGAATATCCATACTATGGACAATTATTTAGCCATCAAAAGGAATAAAGTAGTGACATGGCCATAAAAAGGGAAAAAGCACTGTGATGGTTAATTTTTGTGTCAACCTGACCAGACTAAGGATGCCTAGAGGACTAGCAAAACATTTCTGAATGTGTCTGTGAAGGTGTTTCTGGAAGAAATTAGCATTTAAGTTAGTACACTGAGCAAAAAAGATCCACCCTCACCACCACCTCTCCTGGCTCTCCAGCTTGCAGATAGCAAGTTGTGGTACTTGGACTCCATAATCGTATTAGCCAATTCCTATAATAAATCTCCATATAACTATATATTATATATATTCTATTTCAGTGGAGAATCCTGACTAACACAAGTACTGACACTGATACCGATTCCTTTCTCCAAATAGGTCACATTCACAGGTTCACACTGGGACATAATCTTTTGTGGGGGCATCAGTTAACATTCCAAAGGAAAATTTTGAAGAGTGTGATTTCAAGAGATTATTACTTTTTATATACTTAACTGTATTTTAAAAATAAAGGATGTGCATTATTTTTCTAAAGTAAGTTGAAAAAATTTGTTAACTAGAATTTGTTAGGGTGTAGAGAATTTAGGTTTTCACATACTCTTAGTATAACTGTGAATTGGTGAAACCTTTTAGAGGGCAATTTGACAATTTAATTTTTAAGAATTTACCTTGTGTCCTTATCCATGGGTCTTTTATACATATTCCTTCCTTTGATCCTTCCAGTGGGTAGGGGAGAGGATTGAATGTGGGAGGTGGGTGGGCAAGGCAGGGAAGAGTAATGGGAAAAAGGGGAGGTTGAACAATAATAAAAACTTTTTAAATTTTATCCTGTGGAAGTATTTGTACTCTTGCACAAAGATATATGCCTAGTGATGCTCATTATAGCACTGTTTGTAATAGCAGAAGTATAAAAAATGTTATCTTTTGTGGTCTATTTCCTCTAGGGAAAGTTTTATTACAAGCCTAGTACAAGAGTAGTCAAACGATTCTATATTATGCAACCATTAAAAACAAAGAAGAGAGATCCGTTTTTGCCTATAGACAAGGACAGAAAGGCACAATATATTGTTGAATAAGAATAGTAGGTTAAAACCAGTATTTATAGTGTGATCTCATTTAAAGTTACTACTTTTGTATGGTCAGGAGAAAAAATCCAATGGATGTAGACCAATTAGTTAGCAACAATTATATTTGAGGGTTGGGATTACAGGATTTTCACTTCCCATTTTATACATTTCTACATTGTGGCAAACATTTTACAATGTACTTCTATTTTCTCTGTTATAAAGGGGAATACAATGAAGTATTTTTTTTGAAAGAGAAAAAGAAAAATCCCACAGAGAGCAGCATTGTCCCAGGCCTGGGTCCTGGGCCAAGATTTAGACTCTGTGGCACAGCGGTGGACAGGACCTCACTCAGCTAGAGCCTGTGAATAGCTTGATTGGCATTCCCTGCCTGGCTTAGGCTTTCATGCATCTGGCACGGCTCAGCTGGGAACCCCCCTGATTTTCCGTGAAGGGGACTCTCACTCTTCGTGTGTGATGTGGACCATTCTTAGTCTTCTGCACAGCCAGAGAGCAAGAATGCCGCCAGCGAGAATCAAGCTGTACCCGGATCTTTACTTCCTGGCTGTGTGACCTTGCGTATGTGATTTAACCTGCCTAGGCTACCTACCTCAAGGGTCTATTCTAAAGATGCAGTTAAACGTATAAAATTCCTTCACATATGTTGCAATATAGGAGGTATGTAACATCAATTTACCCCCCCCACCATGTCTGCCACTTCTTTCTCCCTGTCTGCCTCCCCTGGCAGTTGGCTATTCTAAAGCAGTGGTTCTCAGTGGGGGCTGTACTACCCTCTTAGAGGCATTTTATACATGGAGGGAGAAACATTTTTTGGTCGTCAACATGATAAAGAAGCTACTAGCTTTGACTATACACATAGGCAGGGTCCAGGAATGCCAGGTATCCTGTAATAGGTGAGACAGTCTGAGCAATAAATAATTACCTTACAGCCACATAACTTTTTAATATGTCACAAGATATTCATGTAAGTTAAAAACTTGGTTATATTACCTGAGCTTAGAATTAATTCCATTTTGTATAGCAACACTACATTCCCAGAGGAAAGACTGTGCTGTGTTTTATTTGGACTTTACCACTTTTTTTTAAATCACATTCTAACAGTAGCACCATTTATTTCAGTCTGCAAATAAAAAACACACTTCTAACCAGCTGTCTTTGTAGTTGTGACAAATTGGGTCAGTGCATAGACACAACCACGTGACTACATTATTGTGTCTTCTAGAATGCTCGTTCGTAAACATTTGTGCAATGAAATGCCTACCAACCTATTACAAATTATTTTCTCTTACCTCTCTTTTATATTAGATTATACCTTATACTGATTTTTTTAAACTATGTATAGGTTAATGAGTTCTATTTTAATGACTTATTTTGGAATCATAAGATGGCAATGAAAAATAGTTATTACAAAAAGAAGACAGGACAGCGTTGATTGGTCTAAAAGATCATAAAGCTTTTAAGTTGTAGCCAAAACCCTAGAGGAGAACATCCCTCCTATGAAGTAAAGTGGGTTCAACAATTGCATGCTTTCCATCATAGAACAGTGACATTGACAAAAATCTAAGTATCTCACTGTTCTTATTTCCACAGGGGTACAAGCATTCAAGATAACAACCAACATCGGTTCCTCTGGAACCAGAACCAGGGAGACAACAGTGCCCAGAATAATTCTTATGAGAAAAAGTCCTTAGTCCAGTAAGATAAATCAAATAATTTTGCTGTCCTTTCTAGCTTATCAAACCAGAAGGCGAGAGATATGTCATGAGGCTGCAGATAAAGTAAAAGAAGCCAGAGATGCAAGTACATTGAAAAGGGACAGTTGTTGGTAGGTGGTGGAGGAAGTGGTAAGTTGGACAGGAAGTAGGCTGAACAATGTGGAACTTTATTTTAGCCACTGTGTGTGTCTGTGCATATATACGGCAGTCTGGGCTCCAGCTGGGCTCCTAGATTTGCATGCTCCCGCTGAACGTTAAATGCTTATTGCATGATTTCTTGAAGGTGTCCTCCAGCATTTGAAAGATAAGGAATGTGACTTTTTCAAGTGTCTCTGCTAATGGACCGGAAGATGGAGTAAAAGCATCAAAAAGAATAAACAACTCATTGTCAATAAATAAATCATTATGTTTCAGAATATTCTCTTACTTTTATTTCAGTTTATATCTGCTGGTGATGGAAAGTCTTCCTTTACAGACTCACTGAGAATATCAACATAGGCTGACCCATGGTAAACACAGTTTTGTTCCTACACTTTTCCTAATTATGAGAAAATAAATGATGTTCAAGACCTTCTAATGAGCTTCAGGCTACAGAGGTATGCAGGAGTAAAATAAAAAATATGGTAAAAATAATAGCAATGATAAGAAGAATGAAAAGGCAGAATGAATAATGTAAAAACATTAGTTCCATAATCTAGTTTACTTTAAATCATAAAACAAATTTGAAAGCAAGATTCACTTAGGATAATGTGCAAAAACTGCCCACATAATAATGCACTAATTCTGTCTGTAAGACTGCACTATATCTGGAATAGAGTGGTATTAAAAATAACTCTGAAGGAGGCAGTGAGGAAGACATTTTATGCAGATGAGAAGTGAAGAAATATCAAGGATAGAAATCATGAGATAGAGCATGAGGTAGGTGACTTTCCAAAATATTTAATCTGTGACATCTTTTGAGGTTGAAGGTCAGGTACATCCAACCTGTCATTCATAGACCTGTCATCTTATGATGAATAGAGATTTATAGACAGATACAGATATAAACATATATACATGCATATAGATAAACAGTCTATACTATAATTCATTATACTCATATTTATCTTGCTTAAGCTAATCTCATTTTAATGGGTTTAAATAGCCCCCAAACAGTTCCCTGATTCTGAGAAAAGCTAGTGAGCTCATACATAGGTAAGGTACATAAATTAACACTGAGAACCACAAACAAATAATTCATCTTCTCCATGATGGTTGTAAATAACTTTGCATGTGTTCTTCTATCTTTTACCACTGGCTAAATATTGGCCAAGGAGAATACAAAGTAATACATCCTTTGTGGAGTTATTTTCTAGAAGCCCAGGTGAGAAACTCACAGAGAAAGACTTACAGTGAAAGATCAAGAATAAGCAGATTTCTGGAGTGTAATGGGTGGGAAGCCTAGAAACTTGGTTTCAGTACTAATTTTAAGAAACGAGCAACTGAGAAGCATGTCAAGCTTCTGAACAAGGTAACAATAATTAAAATAGCTTTTCAACATTTACTTATAGTTACTGTTATTAACTTAAAGATAAAGAGGGAGGGAAAAGGCTAGAAGGATCTTTAGGGGTTTCCAAGAAGATGTTTGTTTTAATCTGTTTGGACAGCAATAACAAAACACCACAGAAGGGTTCATTTATAGGCAGCAGAAATGTACCGCTCTCAGTTTTGGAAGCTTGAAGACCAAGATCAGCACGGTGGGTGAGGGCCCTCTTCCGGGTCCCAGACTTTTTATAGCCTCACGTGGTGTAAGGGATAGGGAGCTCTGTGGGATCTCCTTCATGAGATAGAGCACTAGCCCGGTCATGAGGGCTCCATCCCCATGACCTCCCAAGGGCTCCCTCTATCAACGCCATCCCCTGTGGGGGTTAGTATTTCAACATAAGAATTGGGGTGAGGGGCACAGACATTCAGGTCATAGCATTCTGAGTGCATTTTCTACTGTACACAGGATAGTTGTATCACATTAGGCAGAAGACTGGGCTACAGGATGCTCACACAACTGGTAAAACATTACTTCTGGGTGTGTCTGTGAGAGTGTTTGCAGAAGAGGTTAGCATTTGACTGAGCAGACTAAGAGATGGTCCTCACCAATGTGTGTGGACATCATCCAGTATGTTGGAGGCCAAAATGGGACAAAAAGAAGAAGGAAGGGTAAATTCCATCTCTCTTCCTGAGCTGGGGCATCTGTCTTTTTTTGTCCTTGGACATCAGAGCTCCTGGTTCTTCCAAATGGGACTGGATTACACCACCCACTTACCTCTTTCTCCAGCTTACAGAGAGCAGACTGGGGGAACCTCTTGGCCTCCACACATGCAAGAGACAATCCCTTTACTAAATCTCCTCCTATGTGTACTTATATATATATATCTTATTGCTTCTGCTTCTCTAGAGAACCCCAACTAATGCAATGTGGTAGTTAATTAAATGGAAAATAGGTAGAATTTTGGATTTTTTTAGTGTCTGGAAAAAGTGAAAAAAAAAGTGATTATGAGAGATGTTTTAGAGACAGAAGCACCATAACATGAACTGCTACCTTCGAGAATGAGGACTGCGCTGAGAGATGTGAGGTAAGAGTGCTACCACAGTAGAACAGACAGGAGCAAACCCGAAGTCAGTGACTAGCATTAAGCCCCGCACAGGGCAACTAAATTTGGAAACGCTAGGTCAGTGGATTTAACCAAAAAAATCTTTTTAATCTCAAATGGATACCCAATTAGGGGATAGTCAAAAGGGTGTAAAAAGTGTTCATAGAAGGCAAAGCAACAGTGAAATTATAGTGAGAGATACAGGGGTAGGTGGCCCAAAGGAAAGAAGCGACAGGATATGTCTGGACCTCAGAAGACACTGAAGTATGTAGAAGAAAGACAAATTAAACTTAGGGAGCATGACTAAAGGCCAGAATCGCTCTGGCGGTTTGAGAACTCCTGCTACTTTTTATGCTCTAGGAAGTGTGAGTGATAGAGCCTGAAAATTGTTTTGAACACAGCATAAGAGATGGGGGAGCACCTGGTCTCAGCACACAGTGCCTCTGCCTTGTCACCCACCCATGAAAAGGACAAAGGTGCCACCGTGCATGCAGGGGAGGAGGAGAAGCTGATGCATGAAAGATATCACAGAAAAGATGAATACAGTCATGGAATAATGATTAAAGAAACAGAGGAAATAAGTGTAGGGAGGGGAAAACATTTACTTCCTAATTGGAACCAGATGCTCTCCATACATCATCTCACTCAACCTTCACCACAGTCCTGGGGAGCGCACATCACCGTTGCCCTCTCAGGCCTGAAGAGACAGGAGGTTAGGTAGCCTGTGCGAGAATGTACAGAGCTACATCGAAGCTGAGACTGGATTCAGAGGCTAGTGTCACCGTATCTGTCTCCTTGGCACGGAAAAAATAATATTTATAGGACAGAAGAAACAAAAGGAAAAAACTAAGTAAAAATTATTGAGTAGAAGAAATCCTAGAAGAGTGATGATAAAACCTTACAAGTCTCCAACAGTCAAAGTCAAAGGTGTCATTGGCCTGTGATGGGAAATGCTCCTGGACAATTAAGGAAATGAAAAGTACTTAAGAAAACTTAATTTTCACATATAGATCGGTGGGAAGAGACTTCATCATCAACTGAGACACAATATGAAAATTGTAAGTAATGAAGAGAATGTCATGTTTCCTCTGGCAGAAAAATATGGCCAGATTGTGGCAACAGTTTAAAATTTTCATGAAGGAGACCCCCTGGAGAAGAGTCATCTTTCCTCTCCCTTCCCCCAGTTCCTTCGCTCAGCCAGATCTTCCTCAGCAACTCAGATTTGGGGGAATAAAAATGGCAGGAAGCTCAGCGTTTGCTCTTGGCAGCACGTCCTTGCTTTCCAGACCACCCCACCCGCATTTCCCATTCGATCCATCTATTACAACGTGCAGCCGCATCTCCTATACTCCGTATGTATTTCAACTAAAACGTGCTGGCTATTAGTATAAAAATACCTCCTTCAGAAGCAATTTTCTTAAATACCATTATGTGACGTTCGCACAGAATGAGTAAATCAATAAAATGTAAAATGTCTCTCTCCCTGGACAAAACACTTTTGAAAATTGTTTATTTCATGAGAAATGCATGACAGATGGTGTGAGTAGTGGTGAGGCATTCAAAACAGTACAAAGTTTCCTACTGTTCAGTCAGATGTTTCCACTCTGTTCCATCCATTAAATGCTGACTTATTTTTCCTCCACAAACTTCAGTTTGGCTTTTGAAAAATAAATAATGCTTCTGGTATCCATTTCAGGTTTTCTTATACTACTACTGGAAACCTCCACCTGAAATGTATCTTTCACATGACATAGAATAAATGGTTAGAAGTCTCTACAATAATGTAAATAAAATCACCACACACAGAATACAAAGCTCATTGTTCAGTGAGGATAAATTAAATTACATGTAATCATTGAAACTATTCAATTCAATGTGTAGATTAATACATAGGTAATCCTTAAATGTGTTTACTTAAGATTACTGTTAAAATTCTAAACATCCAATCAGTCAGTAACAGATCTGTCAAAACAATACTCATAAAACTTTTATTACTTTAAAGATAGCTCCACGAGGCTGTGTTTGGGTAAACAGTGAGAGGTGCTCTCACTGAGACCCACTTCACTCTCTGGCCGGGAGCTGATAAACACATACCGTTGAAGTCTTTGCATGCCTCCACACACGTGCACACACGCAACTGTATACAGGATCAACAAGATACAGTTTAAATATGGTCATACACGACCCACATTACAAGTCTTCTCATACTTCTCTCTTGTACAGTTTATTTTGTTCTTTTGAGCTTTTTAAAGAAGAATTTTGTAATGAAAGGAATAATGAGCTTCTGGAAGAAAACTTGTTGATATGTGGACAGTGATGTTTTCAGTGGGCTTCCAAATGAAAAATGTGTAATATTTTCTTTTGCTGTGTCAGATCCTTTACAGAACAGAGTGTCTCAACATATGTTGATCTATAGTAAAAATTGAGATTTATATCCTCTATCAAAAGACTGTAATCTCTGCTACTATAAATAATGCTTCAGAGGACTCAATACTCCAAAATATGGAAGTAGCCTACAAGTCCATCAATAGATAAGTGGTTAAAGAAGATGTATACATACAGGGAAATATTGCTCGGCAATAAAAAAGAATAAAATCTTGCCATTTGTGACAACATGGATGGAATTCATTGGTACTATACAGAGAGAAATAAGAGAAAGACAAATATCGTGAGATTTCACTTACATGCGTAGTCCAATAAAACAAAACAAATAAACAAAACAAAACAGAAACGAACTCCTAGATACAGAGAACAAATTGACAGTTGCCAGAGGGGAGGGAGAAGGAGAGGTGTGGGAAAGAGGAAGAAGGGTATTAAGAAGCATAAACGGCCAGTTATAAAATAAGCAAGTCATGGTGATGTAGTGTATAGCCCGAGGAATATAGTCAATTATACCAGAGTGACCTTGTACCGTGCAGATGGTTACTAGACTTTTCATGGTGATCATGTCGTAAGGTAAATAAATGTTGAATCACAACGCTGCCCACCTGATACTAATACAATATTGTATGCCAACTATACTTTAATTTTAAAAAAGACTATGATCTCTAAAAAGAAGTAGGGGATAGAAAATAAATTTAAATGAAAGACCCCAATTAAAGTCCAAAAACTTTTCAGCAAAACCATATCTGCTGAAAACCGTTTTCAAGGTTATTCTGGAAGTAAGTTGACTCTCTTTGGCAAGCTTCGCAAAATGGAAAGTACTGCAATTTCTCCTGCCAGTTTTCTGTGTGCAACTGACCAATGCTAATGAGAACCAAACCCCAAACTCCTTTGCTTTAATTTTTTTGTCTGACCAGCAAACCAACTTAACGAATTATTTTATTTTTATAGAAGAGATTTGCACAGCAGATTGCCATCTGTAATTGTTTTTTTTTTTTTAAACACAGCACTCAGTAGCATAACTGGCTGCACTTTTGTTGTTGGTAGAATCCTAATGGTAATTACAAACTGAAGAGAAAACTAGGATGTTGAAATCTGAGTCATTTGAAGCAGCGTTTTTAAAGTGGCAACAAACTAATTGTGCTATGCAGACTTGCCTCTTAGGTTTTTTTCTCCCAGACCTCAAATTTGTGACAAGCACAGGTTGGTACTTCGGCGTTACAGAATTGGAGATTAATGAGTGGGGATTGGGTGGGGGCCGGGGAGAGGCCGACTGGAGATTTTATGCTCACGTGGCCGCCAGTTCAGAGTAGCCATCTAACTCCCATTGTCCTGACTTCCATGGTGTGCTCTACACCGCTTAGCAAAGAAAAGAAGTGTGATTCCTTCTTCCAAAGCTACCTAGCTATTTTCATGCATCCATTTAAGAAATGGGTATCAAGCGTTTATTTGCCAATAATAGCAAGGTTAATACTAGCCTGAAACAGCAATTTCAAGACCAATGGTGAATACCATCACTGAAGAATGGCATTCTTAGATTCTAATCTTTTTCTGATACAAAGATTAACTAGGATGTGATGATTCTGCTGAGACTAAATGTTCTCTTGGAGCCAAGGAGATAGGATTATCATTAATTATCTTTCATTTATTTTATTTTTTTGATCAGTAGGCTAGTTAGCTAAGATTTAACTCAGCCACTCCATTCCCTATTTCTACCAGATGTTCAGCTCAAGGTGCAAAACACCACTAAAAAAGATACAATTCTTACACACTTTCCATTAGATCATGATTCTTATTGCCCTTAGGGAAAAAACAAATGCCTCTCTTGGGCACCGGAAGCCTTCTGCAGTCTGCTTCCTGCCCATCTGACCGATTTCATCTCATACTACGTTCCTCCACTGTTCTCTGGCCACCCTGGTGCTATTTGTTTTCCTATAGCATTCTAAGTCATTTTCTTTTATTACATTCTTTTATTTTTGCACTTGCTCTTCTATCTGAACATGGCTAAGGTCAAGTGTTGTTTCCTCAGAGGGGCCTTCCCTGGCCTTCTTAGTTACTATTACCAGATCTTGCTTTCTTCTTCATAACACTTATCTTTATTTGGAAAATGCTTATTTCTCTATTTATTTAGTTGTTTGCAGTCTACTTTCTGTTGCTAAAAAATGTAAAAAACAAGAAAGCATGAACCTCATTTCTCTTTTCCTTTGCTGTTTCCTGGGCTTATAACAGTGTCATTGTTAAAGAAATGATTGAATGAGAGGATATATGGAAAAAAATGAGATCTCTGTTTGCAAGACCTTCTGGTTATCAGAGCCTTGGATCTGTTCTTTGTTTTTCATGACCTGCCAGTTTAAGTGGCTGAGATCTTTGATATTTCTCCACATCTGGGGACTCCCATCTTGCTCCAAATTCAGGAATGTTTTAATGTCTTTAAAACTTTTCTGAAAACCTGAAATCATTTTTTAATTGTATTAAAGAGTATGGAGATGTGGATGAAAAGTCCTGGGCAGAGGAGGTGACACAGGGGAACACCTCATGGAGCAACTGTGGTTTGTATCCAGTGGGTGGGATTCATGCACAAGACTAAAGAAAAGGAGCATTCTAAACAGAGGCAAAAACATTTGTAAAAGCAAAGATGTACACTTCCAACTAACCAGGAGATGACAAATAGCAGTAGCTTCTCCATTAACAGATTTTAAGTGTGACTTAGCATTATTTCCCTGCTAGACTCAGAATTAGGGATCGAGTCACTGCATACAGAATTTTGTATCTGTCCCCAAACTTCTTGTCTTTTACACACTCGATGCGGTTCCCCCAGGGACTATCTGTCCCCATCTAGTGGATCATGTTTTCTTCCTTCACACATGATGGCAGACACATAACATAGTAAACCCATGTTTTGGCATGGGACTATTTTGACATCACCTTACTCATGTCACGATATCAATTTAAATGCTACTTAAAAATGAAGGAGTCTTTCTTCTTTCTGAAGGACTCCTGAGTATTTTGCAGGAGGAGTCCCTTAGTACTTACCACTTTCTTCCTTGAAGTAATGCAGGGCCTGGAAAAAGGACACGTTGCTTCACCCGTGAAGAACTCAGGGTCTGCAGTTGCTGTTCTGTTATCTACCAGTTGTAGGAGGAGTGGGTATAATCATCTTCCTTGACTTTTCTGATTTGTTTACCTCTTTGTAATATTAGCACATTAAACTCTGGGTTGCTATAAGCATTTAATGAAGTGAAGTAACATAGCAGGTTTTGGAATAAAAAGAGTGCTTAATAAATGTCTGATATCTTCTGAAGAAGTAGTTTCTCCCAGAGAGGAACGGCTGCCTTATTCATCTAGGAATCTCCCATAACACAGTGCCTGCTGCCCATCAAGTTGCTTTCTCTTATGAAAAGACAAACAGTCCATCAACATAGCTTTTAATCACACTTGGGAATTGTACTCTGTTGCTAATATTAATGTATAGAAAGTGCAATACTTTTTATTATAGGTTTCTCAACATTAAAAGGCTCTCACTGAGTAAATTTTATGTAAAGAAATGGGAAGACCAAAGGGGTTAACAGATTTTCTCAAGAGTATGTAAGCTGGCAAATGGCCATGTTATTCCTATGAGTTATTTCCCATTTCATAAAAAGCCAACATATATTAAGTATCTATTCTGTGTCAATCACCATCATGGGTATTTTCAAATAAAGATTTTTAAGACAGCACAATGAGAAAATTTTTAAGTATGGTCTTGCTATTTGGAAGTTACTTCTTGCGTTCTACCAGTTTCTATCCTGACTGCTAAATTTCATCTTGCTTGGGAGCGGTTATCACTGGATGGCCCTACTGAAGAGTGGGTTGTGGCCTATTTCAGGTCACTGTCTAATCCAATTAAATTCCTAAGGTCACATGACAAGTTTTAAATTACTAATTTAGCCTCCTTTCCTTACTTTTGCTCTTTCCTTTACCCATACCTGGTTTCTCTGCCAGTCTGTGACCAACAAACTCAGCATAAGGTAACTCATGTCATGTTTGATGAATGATATTATTTAGGTTAAAAAAATCTGCTTCTTCGTTCTAGGTGAAAACTGTACTTAATTTAGACAAGACACAATGTCATAATATGTGATAAGTGTGACGATATATGGTAAAGGAACATAAAATTTCCCTAGTGCTTTTAATGCAGAATTTTGTGATGCTGTGCTTCATTTTTATAATTAGGTATAAATTTGCCATATTTCCCAAGAAAGAACTTACATTATATATATATATATGTGTGTGTATATATATATATACTTACCATACCATGTATGTAAGCCTATCATATATGTGACATAAATTTACCAAAACTGAGTTTCTTATTTGTAAACATTAAAAATATATAAATAAAACTCAATGGATTAGTCACAATATTAAAATCATTGGGATGAGTGCTTTTATTTTTTCATCATATTTGTAAATTAACAATATGTCACAAAAATCTGTATTTCCATCTAGGCAATATGAAGCAGTTTTTGGAGTTGATATAGAGTAAAAGATCTGAATTTGGTTGAAAGCTGTATTACAATATTTTTAAAAACTTTCTGATAAAGTTTTATGGAGTTTAGGGCTTATCGTATGTGTTCATCACGTTAACTATTAACACATAGTAATTTAATAATTATGGACTTCCTTTTTTCTATTTTAAGAAACATGTAAATGTTTGGTGAAAGATGCAGGACAAAGATCTCTTCTTTCTGTGTGGGCAGAGCACTGGCACACGCTCAGTTCCTTCCACTTGATCACGGTAAAACCTGCTTGTTCAGTACCTCCTTTTCCCTGCTGAAGAATTACGTTGTTTTTCAATAAATTTAGTACAAATATTTATTTTATGCTTGTTAATGTCCTATTGGTCTAGTATGGCTTTTGTTTGGCCTGTAGGTTCTTTGACAGATGTTAGGGTAGATGAGTAGACAGAGATATTTATTGAATTTTGAGCCTTTCTAAGTTTCCTGTGAATGCTCTTCATTAGTCTTCTGCATAACAGTTTTATCCTTTGAGTTGTGAGCAACTCACTGAAGAAATAACTAAGAATGTAGATAGAGTAAGAAAACATTGTATTTAAAAAACAGTGATCTTTTTAGAACTTCCAAGATGGCCAAGATGGAGGTATAGATACGCTCTGCTTCCTTGTACAACCAAAAGAATAAAAACAAATTTAAAACAACAACAAAAAAAAACAACCAGAACTGCCAGAATATCTTAACTGTGTGGAAGTCCAACAACCAAGGAGTTAAAGAAAAAACATTCATACAGACTGGTAGGAGGGGCAGAGATGGGCAGCCAGGGTAAAGAGGACATGTAGCAAAGCGGTGGACTAGGATGGGCTAGGTGGCAGCTGACAGACTGGGCGGCCCCACATCTGTGTGGGGATAAGCCAGAAGGAACAACTCGGGAGTGAGACAGAATCAAATCCCAGGGTTCCAGCACTGGGAAATAAAGACTCAAAACCTCTTGCTGTAAAAATCTGTAAGGGCTGTGGTGGCAAGAGACACTCCCAGCCTCACAGGAGAGTTGTCTGGAGAGACCCATAGGGCCCTAGAATATACACATGCCCACCCACCTGGGAATCAGCACCAGAAGGGCCCAATTTGCTTGTGGGTAGCAGGGGAAGTGACTGAAAGCGAGGCCAGAGCAGAGAAATCAGCATTGTTTTCTCTCACCCCTCCCCCACATATGTGCCACCACGCAAAGTCCTGGGTTGCCCCACCCTGGCAAATACCTAAGGCTCCACCCCTTACAATGTAATACGTGAACCAAGACAAGAAAAATATGGCCCAAATGAAAGAACAGAGCAAGACTCCAGAAAAAGAACTAAGCGAGAAGGAGACAGCCAATCTATCGGATGCAGAGTTCAAAACACTGGTAATTAGAGTGCTCACAGAAATGGTTGACTACGGATGCAAAATAGAGGAAGAAGAGAAGGCTATGCAAAGGGAAATAAAGAAAAATATACAGGGAACCAAGAGTGAAGGGAAGGAAACTGGGACTCAAATCAATGATTTGGAATGGAAGGAAGAAATACACATTCAACTGGAACAGAAAGAAGAAACAAGAATTCAAAAAAATGAGGAGGGGCTTAGGAACCTCTGGGACAACTTTAAATGTTCCAACATCCAAATCTTAAGGGTGCCAGAAGGAGAAGAGGAAGAGCAAGAAATTGAAAAACTTATTTGAACAAATAATGAAGGAGAACTTCCCCAATCTAGTGAAGGAAACAGACTTCTAGGAAGTCCAGGAAGCCCTGAGAGTCCCAAAGAAGTTGGACTTAAGGAGGAACACACTAAGACACATCATAATTAAGTCCAAGATTTAATCTTTGGACATAATCTTGTCCAAGATTAAAGATAAGGAGAGAATCTTAAAAGCAGCAAGGGAAATGAAGTGAGTTACCTACAGAGGAGTTTCCATTAGACTATCAGCTGTTCTCTCAAAAGAAATCTTACAGACAAGAATGTGCTGGAAAGAATTATTCCAAGTAATAAAAGGCAGTAATCCAAGATTACTCCATCCAGCAAAGCTATCATTTAGAATGGAAGGGCAGATAAAGTGCTTTCCAGATAAGGTCAAGTTCAAGGAGTTCATCATCACCAAGCCCTTATTATATTAAATATTAAAGAGTCTTATAGTCTTATCTAAGAAAAAGAAGATCAAAACGATGAACAGTAAAATGACAACAAACTCACAACTATCAATAACTAAAACTAAAAAACAAAAACAAATTAAGCAAACAACTAGAACAGGAACAAAAATCACAGAAATGGAGATCACATGGAGGGTTATCAGCAGGGAGTGGGAGAGAGGAGAATGGGGGAAAAGGTACAGGGAATAAGAAGCAAAATTAGTAGGCACAAAATAGGCAAGGGGAGATTAAGAATAGCATAGGAAATGGAGAAGCCATAGAACTTCTATGTACGACCCATGGACATGAACAAAAGGGCGAGGGTGAATGCTGGCAGGAGGGGGTGTGCAGGGTGGAGGGGGATAAAGAGAGGGAAAATTGGGACAACTGTAATAGCATAATCAATAAAATATACTTAAAAATAAAAAACAGTATTTTTAAATGCATGCAGGTGTTCTATTGAATCATGCCATGTACAATTGGAGTCCCCAAATATTATAGTATAATTTTCAAAAGAGTTGCTGTATAGTAATTTCTTTCATAATTTGGATACATGCAATTGTCTGCCTAATCTTTTGTTCCTGTAATAATAGCAAGGTTCTGTAAATTCCATGTTTTCCACAAAGATTCCTTAGACAAACTTGACTCTTTAAAAGAAGATACCTTCAATAAGTCAACAATTAAAGTCCCCGTGAGGTCAAGAGAATGGTTGCTGCATCCTATGGCACATCCGCACCATTTTGAGCACCTCCTTATTTTCTGGTACCACAAAATATTCCAGATTTATCTCGCTCTTGTTTTAGAAGGTCTCAGTCCTGAAATCAGCCATTTCTCTATGGAGTTCTGAATTCTTTTACTAGGGGATAGTTTAATGTATTATTAATAAAAAGGAGAACTCATAATCTACTACTCTAAGTCAGTACTAAAATATTAGTCTAGGAAACAGTGGGAATAGTAAGTGGCAGTAAAAAGGTGAGAAGAGACATGTGGAAGCTTAGATGCTTATCAAGAGATTGGCTTTATAATAAAAATTGTTGCTGGCTTTCAGTTTTGCCAGCTGAAACACACCTTGGTATTTTACATACTATCAACTGATACTGGATTTGGAAGGTGATGGTGGGGGCAGAGGGTGTTAGGCTTGCATGCGAGACCTTGTGGTGCTGCCCGGAATGCCTCAGACATGGGTCATAAGCAGGACTGTGGATGTAACACTTGAGTCATACAGAAATCTGGGCACAGAGCGTAGCGAAAAGGAAATCAACTTTGAGGGTCAATGAATCAGCCACCTGAGGCCCCACATGACTTGCTAGTTAGGGAATAGCTTACAGAAAGGCCTGGGTGAGCTCTGGCTAACAGCATCGGTGTTCAACAGCATCGGTGAGAGAATCCAAAGGAGAACTTCAGTCTCTCCTGCACTGAGAAATGGGGCTGCGACACTCAAAGGCATTTTCCATGGGATTTCTGTGAAAAGGGGAAATTCTGTCAGAATTTTAAAGAAATCACTATTATATGGGCCATTTCACTTGATAAACTCTGTTTTCAGAATGGCTCTCCTAGGCTGGCATAAATAAAGACAAAGATAGCACACCAAAGAGAGAGAGAGAGAGAGAGCAGAGTCTTGACATTTTTTTTTCAGGATCACATTGTGTCATTTTCTATATTTCCATGTCTTTTCTCTAGTCTGAGTGGTTTTCTTGAATTCCTTTAATTTTAAGAGCAGAGAGGAAGAGGAAGAACTCTTCTCTCTGCCCACCCCAGTCAGGTTAGAATTACCTTAGACTTGCTGGAGATAAAGACCTCCCCAGGCCCCTGCACTGTGTTGACGCTAACTCCTTCCTAAGTGGGAAAGCCTAAGAAATCTCTAAGGAGAATGGAGAGGTGCTACTATGGGTCTCTTCTGGGCGTTCCTCCATGTGGCCTGTCATCTCTACTCCATAAAGTAGACATGTGAGCCATGCTCT
This sequence comes from Trachops cirrhosus, assembly GCA_028533065.1. NCBI lineage: Eukaryota > Metazoa > Chordata > Mammalia > Chiroptera > Phyllostomidae > Trachops > Trachops cirrhosus. Next base: position 175,472,652 of record CM052541.1, read on the forward strand.
CTCACTCCACCCCAGAAGTTCGCCTTGAAAAGCCTCAAAAAGTCAAGCAGAGGAGGAGTTCCCTCTCTGGAATGCTCCACGAGTACACTTTTACCTGATACTGTCACCCTGGATTCATCCTCGGCTCTGAAAGCTTCTCCTCCCCAGTGGTCTGCAAATCAACTTGCCCTCATCCCACTAGGCGTGTTTATTCCACTGCTTCAGCTAATGTTTGTTTGTGACGGCAACATCTCTGTTTATCTGCCTGTGGGGGGGGGAGGTGGAGATGAGTGAGGTGATAAGGAGTTAAAATGAGGGGAAATCACTCACCTGCGCCCTTTGCCAGGGCATAGTGCCATTGAACACATCAGGTCCCCAGAATGCCCCATGATTTGATAACAGAAGGTATCCTTTTACATACAGGAACATTCTCGAAGTGTGGAGAGACTTAGAAACACAATTGATGATGCAAACAACCTCAGTGGAGCTCAGATGTCTAGATTCCAAGGGCTATGTAGAAAACACTAGGTCTCTCGAATCCATTGAACACGTGCAAGACCCAGCTTCATAGTAAAGTTAAAAATGTGAAATGTAAAAAAGTAAAGATCACCGTTAAAAACAATCGCTTACAATTTTGGTTAGTAAACTCCCCCCCATTTTTTTAATTGAGGTATAACTGACATATAACATTATGTAACTTCAAATGTACAACATGTTGACTTAATACATTTCTCCAAGGAGCCTGGTTCTTTTTACTGGAGAATAGTATTAGAAAACAAGATCTGGACTGGTTAGTCCTTTTTGTTCTGAAATCAAGGGCATATTTTCTCCAGTTTTAATATAGTTCTAATTACAATCGAATATACATATAATTATATATTAGGTATATACTATATCTTCAATTTAAGCCTAATCTTTGTGTTCTATTCTTGGTAGTGTAAAGTCAGGATGTTGTCAAGGATAGGCTAGATTTCTTCTAACGTTAATACGGGTAAGCGACGCATGGGTGTTCATCTCAGGAGCAGAAGGTTTCCACTCTCCGAGGTCTTGCTGAAATTCTCAGCCTCAGTGTTACGGTAACCCTTCACAAGCTCTGTGAACTTACCCGGGAGAAAGGAGAAGCTCCACTCTGTCGCTTTGCATCACCTCAGTAATCCCAGCAGTAAAAAACCACTTCTAACCTAGTTTCTCTTCCCTCACACCTCTCAAGAAAGAGCCCCAAGATTCTGCCTCTGAAAAGTCACTTTTTTCTATAGCAAAGTGGCGGCAGAGCGAAAAAGGTCCTGAGTTGAGGCCCCATTTTGTACCATTCCGTTTTAACACCTTATTGTGTGCGTGCGAAATGCCAAAACATAAAGAACAAATTTAAGAAACATGAGGAGAGCTGCTCGTTTTTAAGCAGGTATTGTAGGCATTGGACAATGACAGGCCCATTTGCATCAGAGCTGAAATAAGAACAGAGAAGTAGTGTGATGGGGAACCTGTCAATCACATTAACAGCAAATGGCCTGCTAATCATTTATTTATTATTTATCATACAAACAAGAGTATCCTGTCTAGACTGCAGAAGCACTTAAATACAAAGGTGTCAATATTTACAAATAGAGAACTTTATTAAATAATAATAAACATTAATTATAAATTAAAATGAATGGAATATCAAGATAAATACAATTTAGTGTTTATCAACATAGCCTATTCTCAAAAACTGTTATAGACATGGTTTAGGTTAGCAGTTAAATCTGATTTTGGGAATTGGGTAAAAAAGAGATACTTGTTTAAATTTCTCAAATTAGAAAAACATTATTACTCAAAAAGGGTCCCTGATTGAACAGAATTTAAAATTAACATAACCAGTGGTTTTGATATTTCCAAATATTTTTATTTTATATTCAAATTTTTTATTTTATCACTTTCATTTCCAATAAAAAGAGCTAAAAGAAATGGTGTACCTTGACCAAATTTACCAACCATGACTTCTATAGCTTTAATCAACAAAGAACACTGTTAAAGATAATTACTATCATTATTTTGTTAGTCAAATCACAAAAATGCATTGTAGAATTTAACATATATTTAGATAAAGTCAGGAAATAGCCCCCAAGTCTTTTAAAGTTTTTTTTCCGTTGGAAGACTGAGTTTCCTCTTTTGCTGAGTTGTTCAGTTAAAGGGGTATTTCATTTGGAGAGTGCCGCCAATGCCTCACTATGAAACAGGGCAGGGAACAGTAAGCCAGGCCTGGCAGGGGAAGGGCCCTCTCTGCCCCCTGGAAAGGCTGACCCACCTTCTAATACTTATAGCCTGGATTTCAGCTGATGGGCATTTGCTCAGGGAAGAAGAATTGAGTACATTCTCAGAGCCAGCAACCGTGGGGCCCCCTGGTAGTCATCACCTCCATCTAGGGAGTTCTTGGTGCAGGGGTCAGAGGGCTAGGCTGAGGAAGGAGATCCATGGTGCAATGCCAGCATCTCCATTCATGTGCAGGACAGGGTGTCAGGGGGAAGCAAAGCCGTAGCTGGTGGACTAGATTTCGGGATTCCAATATCTGATAGGGGATGGCCAGCATAAAACAAGCTCCTAGTTTTCTGGGGGGAACCAGACAGGTTATTTTACAAAGACCTGGAACTGGATTAAAAGAGAAGCCCAAATTTAGAATCAGAGGCACATAACAAACAAGGGTGTATTTGGAGACAAGACCACCTTTTAAGAACAAGGCACTGAAGGGAGATTGTGACTTGGGCATGTGTGTAGAAGTCGAAGTTCAACATGGGGATATTTTATCCTAGATCAAATAAAAAGCAAAGAGGTCTCGGGCTCAGAAAGGCAGTTATTGGAAGACGGCACCATGTTAAGCCTGGAGGAATTCAGGACTGATTTGCTGCCTCAGCCGGAGTCTTTAGTAAGGGATCATCAACTTCATGAAGTTAGAACGGGAGGCAAAGGCTTCTGCCTGCTGGGCTAGAGCAGCTAAATATTGCCTGACCCAGGGCTGGAGCTCCGCTAGGGGATGGGAAGTCAGGAGGCCCGGCTCCGGGGAACTGCTGGGAGCTACAGCAGCTCAGATCAGAGAGGGGACAAGCAAGTGTAATGTGGTATCCTGAGTGGGATCCTGGGATACACAAAGATCACTGGGCTAAATCGAAGGATAGCTGAACAAAGTATGGACGTTAGTTAATTAGAAGTTATCTATTCTACGTTGTTTGTGACAAATGTATCATAAGGTAAGATGTTAATGACAGGAGAAACTGGGGCCAGGATATGCAGCAGTCCCCTATACTACCTTTGGAACTTTTTTGTAAACATGAAGCTATTCAAAAAAAGTTTAGTTTTTAAAAATCAGACTCCTTATCATATCTTCTTTCTCTTGTAAACACTTTTCTCTGTCAACGAGAAAACAGCATTTGTAATTTATTTAATCTGGGTACTTGTGTTATTACGTGACTCAAAATGTCTTCAGGGTGATATGAGATTAATGCATACAGAGGGCGGGCCAAATGTAGGTTTACCGTTGTTCGTGTGGAAACAATAAAAAACTGCTTCACGTTCTCACAACTGTGATCCACTTTTGTTCTACCCCGTATTTTGTACATATCATATACAAAAATTGGCTCATTTTCTTACCTACGACTCTCTTTATATCGTTTCAAGAGCAAAGAACAACATATTTTATGACTTCAAATATAATAATAATAATACTTGTATTCATTTGAAAAAAGCACATTTCAAAAATAGAAAAATTTTACTTTTGTCAATAAAAATTAGCTTTTAGGTTAATACTTGAAATCATTCCAAATTTAATTTACCCCTTCATTCCTTCTTTTCTTCATCTCTTTCTGTTCTTTTTCACTCTACTTCTCCCTCCTTCTCTTGCTTCTTCTCCTCATTCCCATTTCTTTTGCTCTTCATTTTAATAGATTGGAAGTCCTCACTTAAATAGGTTTTTCATGGATTCCTTCCCATTCTAACATTATTTATCAACTCTATAAATTAGTAAGCTGGATATCTATATCCTATAGTGTTTTGTGGAAAATCTACAATGATACCTGATAACTATAAACACTTAGACCAAGCCCATCTTTTGATAAAGAAATGGAAGTTCGGGGTTTGGAAAGGCTGTCAGGATGAGCTATGCAATTCCATGCATTAATAAATAGCAGAACTGGGCCTATATCCAGGCATTTACCTACCTGTCAAATGCAGTGTTGCCTTCACTCTATAAAAATTACTTTATTTGCAGAATTACTCTTGAAATTTCCCTTCATTTAATGAAGAAGACAATTCTGTGCCAATAACTATTTGCCTGAATTTTATCATCTATCCAGGAGGATGTTGTGAATCCTTTTACAGCTCAACTTTATTATCTCACTAAAAGGCAATGCTGAGAAAAATGCATGACTCTCTTATTTAGATGAAACCCCAGCTAGTTAATAATTTATAAAATAATTTTACTACCATATGAATTTTTCTCACATATTATCCCATTCCATAAATACATATATGTGATAAAATTTTAATACTGTAAACAGTGGTGTTGTTTTTTTAAATCTTCTCTCCAAAGAGTTATAAAGCTGTGAAGGAAATGAAATTTGTTAGCCTTGAAGGTGATGCTATAAAGACACACAATTACTTGTAGGAAGAGATGTGTTCATTTGCATACCCTGGGCTGTTTTTATTTTGTGGCTGCAGTCTATTTGCTGCAATGTTCTCTGAGGGAATTTCTGTTTCTATCCCAAGTGGTCTGTGTTCCAAAATACCTACTAGATTTAATTTCTAATATTCTTTCCATTCCCTACAAGTCAATGTCCTGCTACAGTAAAGATGTTTCCATGTCCTCATAGCATCTCTTTAAACCAAAGTAGCAGCTGCCTCAGGTGGTTCGTACGTGAGAGCTGCTGTTGTCACTATGTGTGGCCTTCAACCATGGTTTGTGGAAGAATGGAAGAGTTTTTAGAGGTGACTGGAAACAGGACTCAGTAGGTCGGACTGTCGTTTTGGCAGGCGCTGGTTCCCTGTTTTGTTGATGGAGGGATCCTGCCCCATGATTGAGTTCAGTCTGGCACTTGGTGACTCTGGCATCACACATTGGCATCCTGACCCTAGGCAAAGGCCTTTGACCTGTCCATCGGTCAGAGCAACATATAATCTCAGAGAAATGAGTGGAGAAGGGGAGGCAAAAATCTGTGACACCCACTCATTTCCAGAGGATTAAGAAAAGCCTAAGTAATTTTCTGTTGAAATTTATTCTCCTCAGACATTTAAAGTCAGGACTAGTACAAGTTTAATCCTGAGTTCCCATTTGGATCATATATTTTTTAAAATTTTTTTTGTTTTCTATTTTCTATAACAACATAAGCATCACTATAAAAAAATCATTCAAGAGGAAGAAGTAGTGAAAACCTCCAGCTTACCCCTCACAGAAAACCACTGTTCACATTTGGTGTATATATTTCCAGCTTTTTTACTGCATTTATGCAAACATGTATCAAAATGTACCACCAAAAATACATGGCGTGGTCCCCATGTGCATATGAATGTGTGTGACTTGTGCTTTCTTTCTTACTTAACATACATTGGGTGTTTTTCTCTACCAGTACACACAGTGCCATTCCATTCTTTGTAATGGCTACAGAGGACTCCCCTCATTGTATGGAGGAATCATAATTCATTTAACCAGTTCCTCAGTCACGGACATTTATAGCACTTTTATGTGTTTGCTAAAGGTGACATCATCATACAAAAATTTCCAGAAATTACTAGGATAAAATGTTATTCCAATTTATACTTCTACCAAGAATATATTTATCTATTTACCTATTGTCATACCTAATATTGTAAAATTTTAATTTTTTTATTCTTTGCAGCCTAAATGAAATTTACTTTTATATACTTTTAAGTGAGTTTAGGTATTCTTTAAGGAATATGTTTAATGATTATCTGTAGTTGTTTCATGAATCTTATGTTCATATTTTTATCATATTTTCTGTAGCAGTGTTTTTGGGGTTTTTTTTGTAGATTTGTAAGAGAGAAAATATTATCAGGTTTTTCCCCTCTTTGTTACAGGAGTTATTTAGAAAAATGTTTGTATTTGCAGATGATATGAAACATTAACTCTTTTTTATGTTAATGTCACATTTATTGCATTGACTCAAACATATTTCCTGTGCACATTATTAATTTTCAAGTAATAAACTTTTTTAATTAGACAAGTAGCATATAAATGCATTACAGTTATGAAAAAGTCATATAATGTAGGTAAAGCAATTTCCTCTAGCCCATCTCTCATGGCAACACTAGTTATTTTTTTGTTGTTTATGCTTTAACCTGCTTATTTATTTGCACGCTATCACTAGTGACTAACTCCATACATACTTATTGTGTGGGAGCTTGTCTTCCATAGGAGTTCTGTTTCCTAAGGATGCATGACATCCTTTGGGAACTTCTCACTGAGGACCTGTATAGATATCTCAGGGCCCAGGGATTTTAAGCTCTTGATAGATTAGAATCAAGATTCCTAGAACTGGATTTTTTTTTTTTTTTTTTTTTTGCATAAAGCAGAGAGCAAAATCACTGATACATCTGTGAATAAGGATTTGAAATTCTTCACCCTGCAACTGGAGCTTGAGAACTAAAGCAAGCTATTTGTCTTAGGTCAAGGACAAAATACATTCACATAGGTTCAGATGCCCAGAGTCATAAAACCAAGTATAAATTCCTTTTGAACTGCTGAATATCATACATCAGGGCAAATGCAACATGAAACTGCTCAATAATAAGGACCCAGAGCATTTGATGAACACTGTAAAATATGATGTATCTAATTGCCGTGAAGACAAACCCTGGACTTATTAAGTAGAAAAAAATAATTTCCAAGGAAGTAAAAACATTAGACTTATTGGAAATGAATGTGAATAATAAAATGTTTAAATCATTCAAAAAATAAAGTATTTGGTTCACAAAAAGAAATCAATGACTGGGAATCAAAAACAAGTGAATATAAGAAAGAACCTAACTGAAATCCTAAAAGCAAAAAAATACATGGTTGTTGAAATAAGAAAAACTCAATACAGGAGTTAATAATAGATTATATACATCATAAAAGTAAACCAATGAATTGGAAGACAGATTTGAGAAGATAACTATGAATTGAACATAGAGGGATAACAAGAAGATATGACAGAATTTAGGAGACCTAGAGGAGTGATGGAAGAGTTTTCTTATAGGAGTTTTTAAAGAAGAGAATAAAGGAGAGAAAATATGCAACAGGTTATGTACACAGTACCTGGAAATTTTCTAGAACTGAATAAATATTGAAAATGCACAAGCATATTAAATAATCCACACTCTAGATATGTTACATCATTCATAACATTAATTATTTTAAAAAATATCTGCAAGCTACCAAGGAGAACATATAGATTAGGGGTGTCAAACTCATTTCCATGGGGGTCACATCAGCCTCACAGTTGCCTTCAAAAGGCCAAATGTAATTTTAGGACTGTATAAATGTAACTACTCCTTAACAGTTAAACAATAGCTTGGTGCTGCCACCAGGTAGAAACAAGGTGCCGAGCTGGATGAAACAAGGTGGAGAGCTGGATTGGGCCCTCGGGCCTTGTGTTTGCCACCTGTGATATAGATTTTCCCAAAAGAAATGACAAGTACATTGACAACAGAATTCTCCCTGGCATCAGCTAATTTTAGAAGACAATGGTAAAGTATATTTAAATTACTTTAGTAGATAGAAAGACTTTCTCAGTGAAGCAAATATTGAGGGATTTTCTTCTCAAACCCAGTAGATCAGCTTTGCAAGAAAAGCTCAAAGAAGTTCTTCAGAGAGAAGGAAAATAACATGCCAGAAACTAGAAGCTATGAGGAAATAAAGACAAGTATAACAATCCCTAACATATTTGCACTTAACAATAGAGCATCAAAATATAGGAGCCAAAAACTTCCATAATAGGAAACAAAAATAGACAAATTCACTATTACAATGGGACATTCAACACTCCTCCATCAGTAATTGACAGACCTAGCATGCAGGAGATCAGTAATAACATAATTAAGCTGAAGTGCACTATCAATCAACTGGACCTAATTGATGTTTATAGACTATTGCATCCAACAATGATGGAGAGTATACATATGGAACCTTCACCAAGATAGAGCACATCCCAGGTCATCAAAATGCTTTAACAATTGTAAAAGAATAGAAACCATACAAACTATGCTCTCAGACAACAAAGAAATTAAATTAGACATTAACAAGAGACAGCTGAGAAAATCCTAAAATATTTGGTGATTAAACAATATACTTCAAAATAACAAATTGGTAAAAGAAGTCTTAAGAGAAATTTCAAAATATTTTGACCTAAATAAATATGAAAATTCAGCTTATCAAAATTTGTAAGATGCAGTGAAAACACTGATTAGAGGCAAATTTTAGCATGAAATGCATATATGAAGAGAGAAGGGAAATGTAAATTTGGTAATCTAAGCTTCCACCTAAGGAAACTAGAAAAAAGAAGAGCCAATTAAATACTAGGAAAAAAAATTAGAGCAGTAATTAATGAAATTGAAAAGAGGAAAAAAATAGAGAAAATCAATGAAATCAAAACCTAGTTCTTTAAGAAGAAAAATAAAATTTTCTATTAAATAAGAAAAAATAAAATAAAATTAACCCTCTAGCAATGTTAATAAAGAAAAAAAGACAAGACAGAAGTTACTAATATCAGAAATGAAAGAGGCTATTGCTTCTGGTCCAATGAACATTAAAGAATAATAGAGGAACATTATAAACAACTTTATGCTCACAAATTTGATAACCAAGGTGAAGTGAACTAGTTTCTTAAATACACAGCCTGCTAAAATTTATACAAGAAGAGATAGATAATTTGAATAAGCCTATATCTATTAAAGAAATTCAATCAATAGTTAATATCCCTCCAAAACAGAAAGCACCAGGCCAGATCATCTAGGTTCACTGTTGAATTCTATGAAATATTTAAGGAAGAAAAGACATCAGTTCTCTACAATCTCTCATAAATAATAGAAGCAGAGGAACTACTTCCTAATTCATTATATGAGGTCAGCATTACCCTAATATCAAAATCAGACTAAGAAATTTTAAGAACAAAAAATGACAGACTACTATCTCTCATAAATACAGATGCAAAAATCTTAAATGTTAGCAAATGAAACACAACAATACATAAAAATATTATACAACATGACCAAGTGAGACTTGTTCTAGGTGTGCAAGTTTTGTTCAACATTAAATAATCAATTAGTGTAATCCATCACATCAACCTACTAAAGAGTAGAAATCATGTGATTATATCAATAGAGGCAGGAAAAGCACTTGAAAAAATCCAATATCCATTCACAAATATACTCTTAGCAAAACAGGAATATAGGAATGTTGGGAAGCGCCCTGACTGTTTTCAGAAGCTGTAACCCCCGCCAAGGCTAAGGCTGAGGGAGTGACCTTGGACCATAAGCCACCAAGGAGACAAAAGCTTATCTCCCTGGCAGGAGTGCTGCTTCTGCTCCTCTTTCCATAACTGGCCCCCAATGCTTAGT
>CM052541.1:175482709-175520779 GCA_028533065.1 Trachops cirrhosus
AGCCTGGCCCGCCAGCCACTGACACTTGTGTGCCCAGGGTCTGCCTGCTGGGGACTTGCGCGTGCCCCGGTTGCTCAGGTCTCTGGTTGCTCAGGTCTCCACTCTGCATCCCTCACCCGGCCCGACTCCGCCCCTCCTACCCGTCTGGTCGATCGAGTCTATTTTCAACTCACTGGTTGTCGGACTGCCCGGCACTTCAGTTTTCTGTTATTTCTGGTTGTTATTTTGTTTCTATATCATTGTTGTCCATATCTTGGTTGTTCGAGGGGGCACAGTGCGTCTACCTATGCCTCCATCTTGGCCGGAAGTCCCTCTTAGTTGTTTTCTTATTGGGAAAGCTCTTTATCTGCCCTTCAATTCTAAATGATATTGTTGTTGGGTAGAGTAATCTTGGCTGTAGATCCCTTCTTTTCATGACTTTGAATATTTCTTGCCAAACCCTTCTAGTCAGCAAAGTTTCTTTTGAGAAATCACCTGACAGTGTTATGGGAACTCCCCTGTAGGTAACCAACTACTTTCCTCTTGCTGCTTTTAAGATTCTGTCTTTATCTTTAACTTTTGACATTTTAATTATGATGTGTTTTGGAGTGGGCCTCTTTGCATACATCTTGTTTGGGACTCTCTGTGCTTCCTGGACTGGCATGTCTATTTCCTTCACCAAATTTGGGAAGTTTTCTTTCATTATTTTTTCAAATAAATTTCCAGTTTCTTGCTCTTTCTCTTCTCCTTCTGGCACCCCTGTGATGTGAATGTTGGAATGCTTGAAGTTGTCCCTGAGGCTGCTTATGGTATCCTTGCTTTTTGGATTCTTTTTTCTTCTTGTTGTTCTGATTGGTTGTTTTTTGCTTCCTTATGTTCCAAATCACTGATCTGATTCTTGGCTTCATCCACCCTACTGTTGTTTCCCAATAAATTGTTCTTTATTTCAATTAATGTATTCTTCATTTGTGACTGGGTCTTTTTTTATGCTGTTGAGGTCCTCACTAAGTTCTTTGAGCAGCCTTATAACAAGTATTTTGAACTCTGCATCTGATAGATTGCCTATCTCCATTTTGTTAAGTTCTTTTTCTGGAGTTTTGATGTATTCTTTCATTTGGGCCATGTTTCTTTGTCTCCTCATTTTGGCAGCCTCCCTGTGTTTGTTTCTATGTATTAGGTTAAGCTGCCATGACTCTCTGACTGGGTAGTGTGGCCTAATGTTGGCCTAGCACTAGCAGCAGCCAGCCTAGATTCACAGCTTGGCTTTGCCTGGTAATCTGCAAACTCAGCACAAGTAGCAACCATCTCAGATTGCTTTAGAGCTCATGCAGCGTAGCCCCAGGTAGAACACAAGTGCGGACTAACCTTGACCTGAACCACCTGGGAAATCCCAGGGCCAGATCACTCAGTAGACAGCTACAGACCATGTCAGAGCACCACTACTCTCCCCTGCACAGCTAATCCTCCATGGAGGGCTGAGGTTGGTGGTCAGTGGTCACAACTAGTCCTTGCAGCTGACTGGCCTGGGTAAATCCCTCCTATTGACCTACCAAAAGAATTCAAGGCTCAACTACAAGAGGAGGGTGTACTCAGCCCACTTGAAGGGTGCACATTAGTACCCAGCTTGGGTGATAGGGGAAGCTGTGCCACTGGGCCCTATAGGACACCTAAATATTTTCTATTAATGTTCTAATTGTTACATAGTTACCTGAGACCAGGGACAAGAACCATGATTTGAGAGTACTGTAGTCATATTAAGATGAGACTAATTGCTTAACAAAGTATAGGATTCAGAAGGGATATAGATCTCTGGGGTAAGATCTTGGGCAAGTTACTTATCCGCATATATGTGTGTATGTGTGTATGTATGCACATATATGCTTTTTCATGATTAAAGTTACACAGAACTAATCTGACTAAATATTTTCTAGTAGAGATAGTACTTTAATGAGTGTATAACAATTTATTTGCAATTAGCACTGAAAATACTAATCTGAGCAGTGTGGGCTTTTGCTTCTTCCAGTGTAGTTTATATGAATAAATATAAATTGATATGCCTAAACTGGCTAAATTAGCTTTAATAAACTATTTAATATGCTTTTATCATTCATCAGTTTCAAAGGTAAATTCCGGTCATATAAAAGCCTCATCCACTGTCCCGTCTTTGCTCTTAAATTGTGATTTCAAATAGCATAGAATAAATGAAAGAACTTGTGTTAGTGTCACTGTAAATAAGGCTTAACCCTGATACCTCACAAGGTGAATTCCCTTGGGCTAAGATTTCATGTATATGTATACTACCATGGTGCCTTGCTGGTATGGATAGTTAATACATCAATATATGACAATAATTGGTAAGCAGTTTTCCTAATGACTTCTCTGTCTTCAAAAAATAATAATAAAAAAGAAAATATCTTTCAATCTAGACACGGATCTCTATCAAATATAAGTTGGAAGTGAATAGGAGCGTATCATAGATACTGTAATACAATCGCAACTGCTTTATTTCTACTTCACATTTTTACTGAAGGTCAACCTAACATAACTTAAGATGATTTTTTATTCTAATACATTTAGTGTGTCCATACATTAACTCGAGTTAAACTCGTACCTTCACTGTAATAAACATAATCTGAGCCAATTTCTGTTTGCCGTAGGAAGCCATTATGATGCGACCTAATTCGATGTTTTAAAAATTGCCATTAGCGACCTTAGGGACAAGTAGAAAAGGGAGCAACACTGTGCCAGAAGATCTAAAGTGTCAATAGAATGCTTGTTGGATATGTCTGTCAGATGTAACCTCCCTGTTTTCCGCCTACTGGAATGGGTTCGCTGTTATTTTGTAATGAGAGAATTTCCCAGTCGTTATGCCTCCTTCATTTTCTCATTTTTTAGAACCATAGATTCCATGCTCCAACATCATAAACACATACTTACATATCGTCAATTACCATATCCCTTTTTATGTTCACTCTTATTCACCCAGAAAATCTGTAATCCTAATCAAACCCAACTACCTGCCTCCTCATGTCTGCAGCCAAGCAGCTGAGCAGTGCTAAAGAAAGTCCCAGAAGCATGCTGTTTGGTCTTGCTCGATAGTAGTGAGCACAGATATCAAGTGGGCCCTCAGTACTGCCAACAGTGCACTGCGTTTCCCTGGCCATTGAACCCCCTATTTTCACAGTGCCTCCTTCAGCTTTGCCCCCTGTCTTCCAATCTTGGTCATCCCTTCACTGATCCTCTCTGTGTTCACTCAGAGAATAATCTTCCATTGGCCAGAGAGCCTAATGAACTTACTGCTTGTTGCAATGTAGATGGACTTGGAGGACCTCATGCTAAGTGAAATAAGCCTGTCAAAGAAAGACAAATACCGGATGATTTCACTCATCTGTGGAATATAATGAAAAAACTGAACTGATAAGGAAAATGGAGACAGACTCATAGATGGAGACAGCTAGTGCAGGGTAGGTTAGGGAGTGGAGGAATTGAGCAAAAAGGAGAGAGGACTCATGGACATGGATAACAGAGTGGTAATTGCTGGGGGAAGGAGGAGGAAGAGATCTAAATGGGAAAAAAATAAAGATTTAAAAAAACAAAAGCAATCACAAGAGACTTCTACATTCTCCCATCATCATCACATCTACCAATCTACTTTCAACTGAAACTGTACTCTGTGTTCCCTCCTGTTACGGCAGATGAACTGTTTGCTCTTCTAAGTACGACTCTTCTGTGTGCACGCTGCACGGCCTCTGGCCTTCTCGGGCATTCCATCGCTGAGATTATCTCCTCTTCCTCCTATATTATATCATTTCCACTTTGATTGCTTCATTTCCATACATCTGCAAATATACTATGCTATATCTCATTGTAAACAAAACAAAATTTATCTTAGTCTTGAGTTTTTTAGTGCCACTCTATTTTTTAAATCTATTTTCAGCAAAACTCCTTTGAAAGAACTGTCTGCACATCCAGTTTCCACTTCCTCTTCTGCCATTCTCTCTTAAACCCATTTTGCGGAGACAGCTACAATTAAAGTCATCAGTCACCACTACATTGACAGATATAAGGGCCACTTTCAAGTATTTATTTAATGTAAACTCTCAGGAATATTTGATCTAGTTAGTTACTTTCTGTTTCTTAAAACACTGTTTTAAACTTGGCTTCTATGAAAATAGGCTCTTCTGACTTCCCTCCTACTTTTCTGGTTGTTTCTTCTTAGTTTCCCTGTCTGGCGTCTCTTCCTCTTCTTAGCCTCTCAATGTCAAATGCCCCAGAACCAGTCCTAGATCCTCTTTTATAGTCCACAGTCACTTGCTTGGGGGGTCTCACCTAGCATCATGGCTTTAAGTACATTCTATGTGATGATGGTACTCTGGATTTATATCTGGAGTCCCAATTTACCCTGAATTCCACATTCCTATATCCAACTGCCTGCTTTATGTCTCTGTTTAGAGGGATAATATATACTTCAAACTTATGCTCAAAATCAATTTTCTTGGTTTCACCTCCCAAACTTGCTTCTACCACATTGTTCTCTCTAGCAATAAATACCACTATTACCTGGGAGTGCGGTGTAGTACAAATCCAAAGTGCATTGTTCTAAATGGGTCAATTGAATTTTTATTTGAATCTTCTACTTATTTTTTCCAACAGGCATCTCATTTGTTTGAAATAGACTTAATAATGCTACAATTTGGCAACTCTCTCTAACTCTTGAAATGTTTAACCTCTCTGAGGAACTGCTATATTAATTACATGATGAAAATGATCAACTAACATCCTTTTGTTTAAGAAATTGTGGAAGATCAGAGAATAACCTTCATCATGGTCAAAGAACATAATGCGAAAAAGGAAAAAATGGTTTTAACCAGTTTTCATGTCTTGGAGAAATTTCAGCAAAGGCTTTCAGATTTTTTAAAATTTGTTTTTACCTAGGATATTCTGAATCTACCAGTGATGGATGATTGACATGCCCAACTTTTAGACTTAACTATAAAGCTGCAGTAATGAAGACAGTGTGGTATTAGTGAATGAGCAGAAAAATAGACCAATGGGAAAAGAATAAAGCCCAGAGATAGACCCAGATAAGTACAGCCAACTCGTCTTTAACAAAGGAGCAAGAGCAATTCAATGGAACAAAGATTTTTTTTTTAGCAAATGATACTACAAACACGACATCCACATGCAAAAAAGTGAATCCAGACATAGACCTAATACCCTTCATAAAAATTAACTCAAAAAGGATCACAGACTGAAATGTAAAATGCAAAACTATAAAACTCCTGTAAGATAACATAGGAGAAAACATAGATGACCTTGCATCTGTTTTGGGTATCTTGCATCTCTTGGGTATTTTTGGATACCGCACCAAAAGCATGACCCATGAAAGAAATAACTGATTAGCTGACTTTATTAACATGAAAAAATGCATGCTTTATGAAAGACAGTGTCAAGACAATGAGAAAACTAACCACACACTGGGAGCAAATATTTGCAGAAAACAGACTGATAAAAGACTATTATCCGAAATATACAAAGAACTCTTAAAACTCAAGAATAAAAAATGAAACCTGATTAAAAATTGGCCAAAGACCTTACCAAAGAAGATATACAGCAATGAGTAAGCATATGAAAAGATTTCCACATCATATGTCATTAGAAAAATGCAAATCAAAACAACAAAATACCGCTATATACTCATTAAAATGGCCAAAATCCAGAACATGGACAACAAATGCTGGAAGGGTGTGGAGCAACAGAAAGTCTCATTCATTTCTGGAAATGGTTCAGCTATTTTGAAAGACAGTTTGGCTGTCTCTTAAAAAATTAAATATACTCTTACCATACAATCTAGCAATCTGTCTCCTTGGTATTTATGTAAAGTCAGTGAAAAGGTATGTCCACACCAAAACCAGCACACAGATTTTATAGAGACAGTGGAATATTACTCAGTCTGGAAAATAAATGAGTTATCAAGTCAGGAAAAGATAGGGAGAAATCTCAAATGCATA
Organism: Trachops cirrhosus; assembly: GCA_028533065.1. Taxonomy (NCBI): domain Eukaryota; kingdom Metazoa; phylum Chordata; class Mammalia; order Chiroptera; family Phyllostomidae; genus Trachops; species Trachops cirrhosus. Next base: position 175,488,700 of record CM052541.1, read on the forward strand.
TTACTGATTTAAAGAAGTCAATCTGAAGAGGCACATATTGTATAAGCCCAAGTATAAGACATTCTAAAAAATGCAAAACCATGGGGACATTGGTTGTCCAGGGTTGGAGGTAGGGGGATGGGTGAATAAACAGAGAATAGATTATTTTTAGGGCAATTAAAATACTCTATATGACACCGTAATCATGGATAGATTTATTATACATTTATCCAAACCCATAGAATGTGTATCACCAAGAGTGAACCCTAAGGTAAACTGTGGACTTTGGGTGGCATGTCCATGTAGCTTCATCAGTTGTAACAGAGGTACCACTGTGGTGAGGGATGTTGATAATGGGGGAGATGGTACTGTGGGCCCGTGAATTATATGGGGAATCTCTGTAACATCCCCTCAATTTTGTCGTGAACATAAAGGTGCTCTAAAAAGAATTACATCTTATTTTTAAAAAGTAGTAAATATCAAAGAACTGAAAGCACATTATTAACTCTTTTAATATGCTGTCACCACTACAGCTAACTTCATAAGGTTTATGGCCAGAAATATTGCAAAGATCAAAGACCTTTCAAAGAGATTTCTAATTAACAATAAATATAGGTTACTCTCTACTTAATCCAGGCTTGCTATGCCCTATTCTTTATAATCTAAGCAAGATCGAGGCTTTTCAAAAGTCAATCATGGGAAAAAATGATAAATATGAAAGAGTGTAATCGATGTGTGTCTGAGGTATTCAAGTGGCATGTATCACTGATTTTACTAGTGCTGTTGCTTTCTATGTTCTGTTTCTTTCCCAACCCGTATTTCTGCCTCCTGCCTGGAGGTAGCTGCCATTCTGAATGTTGTGTTTATCATTCCCTTTAAAAAAATACTACGTACTCCTAAACAATATAGTGTGTTGGTTAGTTTAGCTTGATTAGGGCCTTCATAAAATGGTATCATTATGAGGCTTTCTTTATCCAAATAGAAATAGCATGCTTAAATAGGGTGAACTTGACAGCACAATGAGCCATTGTGCTGTTGTTTACATGCCTGTATTTCTTACTGCCTTCAGTACTGTGTAATTTGGTCGTGCAACTGATTAGCCAATTAGGAATTGGAGGGGTGATATGTAAATGTTACTGTCTAACTGACAGAATGATTTATTAGAAGTGTCTCTCTGTGGAATTTCACCTGCTTTGTTGTTTGGGAGGCCTGGTGCCAAACCAAAACATGTGTGTCAATGGCAGACCTGTGGCCAGCTTTTTAAGAAAATTCTGCCAAAGTTGAATTCCATTCAAATATAATTTGGGTTTGGTTATCCAGTGGGATTGTAGTGATTGAAAAATATATTTACCTTTTCTATAGCTTCGACCAGCATTGTTGAAACTTTCAACACGCATGGCTGTAACCCGAGGGCCCTGATGCCATCCCCCGACTACGTTAATTTAGTTTTTGCCAGGGCTTGTGCTAGTACTCCGTGTTCTTCCCATGCCAACTGCCAAGCGAATTCTCTGAACTGTAAGATTTACATGAAGATATCTTCCCTTCGCTCTTCACATGTGGCTCATTGACCCAGGGTGTTTACTTTGATCTCAGAGATGGTTTGACTTTGGTTTTCATTTGAATATTCCTTTGATTTTAGTACTTTGCCTCGATGTAATTTAGATAGAAAATGCTATAAATTATTTTTATAAAGAAAGCAGAAAAAAGAGAAAGTGACATTTGGCCATAACTTTAATCTACAAATGAAAAAAAAAGCATTGATTTGCTTTAGGAGATGATAGAAGTCAATATTATGAAAGCTGTTAGTTAAAGCTTTGTAATTGGAAAAGAGCTTCCTTAATACTCTGCTCTCACTTTAGCCCATTGTTTTAAAAGGCAAGCAAAACATGCATACCCTGATAATGATACTATAAGGTGCTATGGGGAATACAATAACGTGGTCATACCTAAAGTTTATTGCCTTAAATAGTGCACTATGCTTATTGTTACAAAAGTCAGAATTTCATTTTTTGTATGTATATCTGAGAAGTTTTTATATTTCCTGCAACTCTCTTTACTCATACTGATGTTGAACTGCTCTAAATAGTAGGTATAGGTAAGTTTATAAAAGTGAAATGTCAGGTTACTGGCTTTTATCCTTCAAGTTCTAGTTTTACGGGAATAGGTGAGAAAACATGACGGTGAGGCAGCACACACAGAGGCCTCTGGGAGATCAGTGAGCCCGACGCTCAAAAAAATCCTGGCAAGCACGTTCCGTCAATGAAAGTACAAGTGGCCTGCAAGGGTGGTGCCTATCAATTATTCACAACACTATGAATTACTCTAATTAGGCAATCACATTGTTTGCCTTGTACCATCTTAGCTTGATTTCTGGGGATTATTGGTTAGAGGAAAGAGGGGCAAGTTGGAAGGGCTGGGGAGGGGAAGACCATGCTTCGGAGGGTGAGTACCTGCTAGCTTGGGGCTTGGAGCAGGTGGAGGTCTGTGGGGGCTGGAGGCGGGCGGAGGGCAGCCTGCGGCTCCGAAAATCAGGGAGACGGAGTCCAGAGCTGTTTGTCTGGCACGACTACCACAGAAACCACCTACTCTGGCTCCTGACTCAATGTCTGCGCAAACATTTTCAGGCCGAAGAATGGCTGAAAACATGCAGGAGATGTTAAATGGAAATGTCATTGTTTTAGGACTCTTCAGATATTTTTCAAGACCACAGGCAGATAATACTAATTTTTCGGCACTGCTTCATTGTAATGTTCTGAAACCCTGCATGTAAAAGTGTCCTAGATAAAATAATAGTGGTTGGTATTCATTTCCATCCCCATCATACACCTTTACTTTTTGTTTAGTTAACAGATATCTGACTTAATTAAAGCAAAACTTACTTATGAACACAGACTAGACATGCCAAAGTAGTCATTTAATTTTTCATCAAAGCTAAAACCAAACTAAAGAAGAACTGTGTATGTTGGATTGACACTTTATTTTTACATTATCCCCACATTCTGAAGACTTGTATATACATCAGGCACAAATGCCTAGCATGCATATACGTCTTAGGCCATTAGCAGTGAATGTGTTCTTTCAGAAGGTGTTATTGGATTACACATAAAAGGTAATGAAAAATATCCATTTTTTAGTCAGTTGCCTTGTTGACCCCACAAACACCTTCTCAGTGCTTACTGTGTGCTACTCCGTTAGGTTGTGACAGTACAGTGACAAGCAATGCACTCGCCGAGGTATCGTTTATAGCGTTGACAGGGTAGATGTGATGAATGCAAAGTCTTCAGAAGTGAGCTACTGTTAACAGATCTTGTATCATAGGAATGTATACTTGAAACCTAGATGATCCTATTAACTGATGTCAGTCAACCCAATAAATTTAACTTAAAAAAATAAATGACTCTTAAAATGTCTTTTAAAAGGTAATATAAAGTGAGCTACTGAAGGTCCTTTTTCCTGGTACCTTCTAACCCAAAATTCTTCACTAAAGGCAAATTATTAAGGCCTTGGGAAGGGTTAGTCATTAGCCAAGATTCTTCTGAGTAACTGAGTGAAAATTACTTGCCCCATCAAAACTTTTTGCTTTTGTTTTCTGCCCTAAGTGGGTGCCCTTGTCAGGGTTTCTGACTGCTGTTGCTGCTTCTGGTGGTGATGATAGTGGTGGGGATGATGGGAAGAGATTTCCGTATTTTGACCAACCCCAGAGCGCTCCCCTGAAGCCATGTGATGAGCAAAGGTGGAGGTGAGCACTGGTCCATGCCGGTAGTGGGGAATCTGCTGCATGGCCTTTCTAGTGCTTCCTTAAGACTCTTTTAAATTTGAGTCTTAAAACTAATCATTGCATGGAAACGTACAAGACCCTAAAATAAAAATACTTACAATGAAAAGTAACAGTGCTTACAGCCCTACTGTGTAAAAACCTATGGCTTGAATTATTCATATCCCTTCGCCATAGTAGACAGAGGACTCTGGCCTCCTAATTCTGAGGGTGGAGTTTCCTCCCGACCTCATTTTAGTGGAGGGATTCTTTTCTCCAAGAGGGCCCCTCTTTCCAGCCGGAAACTGCAATCTATGCCGAAGGATAGTGGTTCTCTGTCTCAACGGGCTACTTTATAGTTCTAAAGACCTCTGGGAGTATGACATTTGGTTCAAAAGGACCTTTTAGCCTTTCCCAGGTGTGAACTCTTCTGTTTTTGTTTCGTGTTTCAGTGCTGGCTCAGAGAAACCGTAGAAACCATAGAATGCCCTGAGTGTGTCCCAGAGCTGTAGATAGTAAGCCTGGAACTAAATGCTGGAAGTAGGGACATATATTTGGGGCGGAAAATGTTGTATTAGTAATTTGAATCCCCTAAGCTAGGATTGACACTGTGCCTGTCAGCTCATTGCCACCTTCTACATTGTCACAAAATTTTGTTTAGAATAAGAGCAACATGGCACAGATCAGTGAGAACATAGCAGAATGCTGGGGTAACATAAGTGGTTAATGAAGGTCCCAGGTCAAGAAAGCCAGATGAGCCAAGGGAATTTCACCAGAGAATATGCAAGATGATGGTAAGAGTGGGAGGTACTGAAGCAGCACGTGGGGGGGAGAGGCAGAGCCCTGATGGCTTTCATTGGGGGGTGTGAGTAATCTTCCAGGCGGGGCTGCAGATGAACCCACAGGGGCTGAGCAAGTAGAGCGTAGATCTTCAGAGAAGCAAAATCAAGAAGTTCCGAAATTTGTTGTGTGTTGTAACTTTAATATCACGTCCTTAAGTCTAAAATATTTGCCGAGAAGTGTGATAGCTGGATTGCTTCCTCAAATTGACTATAAACATCATGAAGTGTAGGTTTTACTGAGAAAAACGTGTCGAATGACATCAATGTTTTTCCCACAGCTCCAGACAAAGTGTCCACAAGCACAATTCAAACCTTGAATTGGCAGTACAAGTGAGACTGATCATTTTCTGTATTACAGAAGTTCTCTGATTTGTTTTTCTGAGACTTGGTAGCCTGGTTCTGACCTAGACCCTCACACTGGAAGTTAAGGGGCTTTGACACAGCTGTTGTGTACTCTCGGTGGCAGAAGCTCCCATTCATTAAGATTTTAGCTCTCCAGGCAGCCACTGGGGCAGGTGATAGGAACAGGGGACCGACTTTGGGAAACAGATAGTAGGAATGGATGCCATTAAGGAAATGGTGACTTTTCCACAAGGATTCCCCAAAGTCTGATGAATGATTACAGTGAGGTTGAATGCCTTTCATTCTGTATTTCTATGGATTGAATTGCATCCCCCCTAAATTCTTACCATATGTCAAAATCCTAAACCCTGATATAAAAGAATGTAACCTTATTTAGAAATAGGGTGGCTGCAGATGTAATTAGTAAAGATGTGACCCTAATGGCATAGAGTGGACCCCTAATCCATCAAGGCTGGTGTCCTTATGAAAAGGGAAAATTTGGCACAGACGTGCACAGGGAGAATGCACGTGAAGATGAAGGCAGAGACTGGGGTGATGCTTTCCCAAGCCAATGAATGCCGAAGATGGCCGGCAAACCCCCAGGAGCTGGGGGAGAGGCCTGGCCCACAGTTCTCACAGCCCTCAGAAGGAGGAACCAATCTGCTACCTGCATCTCAGACTTCTAGCCTCCAGAACTGTGGCGTCTCACAATGTATCTCCACTGTTTAAGCCCTTCGGGTTGTGGTGCTAGAAAACGAACACACGTGCTACCTGTGTTTCTTGTCTGTCTCCTCCGATCGCTCTGCATTCACTGAGGTCAGGCACTACATCCTGGGCATTTCCGAGTCCTCACAACTTAGCGCACTGTCCAGAATGCTTCGGGGGGCTCCAAGGTATTTACTGGATAAGTAAGTAAATATGCTGATCTCTGCCAATAAACGTTTGGGTATCTCTCATATAGGAAAGCGTGTATTCTATTTTCCCAATTCTCAGACTTACTCCGATTGAGTGATTCTGACCCCGGATTAGGTTCAGAATGGCTTTCCTTGATTACTTCTCCCAGAGTCTACCACTGCACTTCGTTCAGATAGTTCTGTGCTTAAAACTGTGAACATAACTACTTTCATGGTATCTATAGATAAGTGGAGTTGTTATACCACTGTTCTAGGAAAGTCATCATTTACAGTAGAATTTGCACAGGTTGTATTAAACACTTGGTTAAGATTTTCGTAAGGGAGGAAAAAGCAATTTTTTATTGATGGACAAACAAAGTCAATGACTCATTTTGATATAAAGATGGTTACTCATTGTAAGATGTGTCATGAATAAATAAAGAATGTAAGTGGACAATTTACTTATCCTGAGCAAAGGGATAGCCTATCCAAAATTCCCATAGATGCATACATACATCTGTCATCTCGAGTGTAGGAAACAGTGATACAAAATTCTATGCATAAGTCAGTGAACTGAGATATTTTTGAACTATAAGGGAAAATGTAGTTCTTTAACTGGAAAACTTCCTCCGAAAGTGCCAGCAGCAAAAATATGCCAACTGGCAACATGTGGAAACCTCATTGTCATTTACTATAACTTTAGCCTTCGAACCAAGTGGGTGAAAAGCAGAGGGAAGGAGTCTCCTGGAGACTGCGAAGATGAGATGACTTAGGACAAGGGAGGAAGGGAAGAATTCTCTATCTTCTGTAATCGTTCTTGGACCCCTCCAAGTTAGAAGACTTCTCTGAAAGCTTGAAGATCAACTAAAATATTCTCATAACACCATAAACATGGAAACAACTTTAACTTCATATCTTTTGTGTGTTTCAGTTGCTGTGGTTCCTTGTGTATGTTTGGTTGTGTTTCTTCTAAAAGAGGGAAATAGCAAACACGTCCGTTAAATTCCAGATCCAGTTAAACATATGCCGGACAGCATGGTTTTACATAAAACTTCCCTCCGAAAACTCATTTGCTTGAATTACTGTTGTTTTAACTGGAGTTTTCTGTTTTGCTTAAACGTTTAGACTTGTCCACATGGCTGCACAGAAGTTTTATGCTGAATAACAACTCTCAATTTACAGTTAAGGAAGAATTGTTTTCACAGTACAGGGAAGAGCGTATCCTGTACGGTCAGAGGTCTACATCGACTTTCTCTGCTGTGTGTACTGCATGAGATTACTACAACGAGAGTGTGAATTAGAGGCAGGCACTAGACTGAGATCTATTGTATAAACATTGCAGATTTGCTCTACTGAAAATGATAGGATAAAAAATTTGTTTAAGATGTCCTACTTGCTACATAGCGTTTAAGAAAAATTGACTCAATTTCAGACAGTCTCTTGAGAAACCTAAGATCAAGCAAAAAGACTTGGAAGGAAAACATCTTTTGACCGCGATGGTCAAATGTTTGTGGTGTCTATTTGATAGAGCAATAAGTGAAAGAGAACTCCTAGGTTGTTGTTTTCCCTGACCTAACTAACCTATTTCTGTATCTAGGAATATAAAGAAAAAAAACAAAAGGGCAGTTTGAAGCTCAGAGGATTCTCACTTAACAACTTCAGCAGGTGGGGCCCAGAACCCAGCTGGCGTGTACAGAATTACACTCTAACTACATGGGAGGGTATTACACGTGCCTTTGCCAGCGTCAGACAGACACATATTTGCGGTATACACACAGATGATTTAGCTTTCTAAGATATTTATTGTCAGAAATGCCTTTTAAACCCTGGACTATAGTTGTATGATATCATGATTCCGTACACTTGACTCCATCTTACTATGTCCCATTTATTCATTTACTCACTTTTTCATTCATTTATTTACTACCTAGGCATAAGAGACATACTGAGAAATGCACAAATTATACATGATAAAAGGTCAAAACACTTTTACAAAGGGAACATATCTGTGTAACCACCACCAAAATAAAGGTGTCAGACACCAGCATCGCAGAAGTCACCCTCTGTCCTCCCCATGTCATTAGCCCTTTACTGATAACCACTGTTATGGCTTCTGTTACTGTAGACTAATGCTGTCCATTCTCGAATTCTAGAGAAATGGAATCATGCATGCACTGTTTGTTTCTCTAGCTTCCTTTGCTCACTATTGTATCTGTGAGGCCTGTCCTGGTGGTTGCACATAGCCACGCTTTGTTCTTTTCCCTGGCCACGTAGAGCTCCATGTTGTGCATTTTAAACTCTACTTTCCATCTTACTGCTCATGCATTTTGAGTTACTTGCAGTTTGAAATTATTGAGAATAATGCATCTTTGAATGTGCTCATGTAGGTGTTTGGTGCACATGTACATGCATATCCATCCAGGAGTAGAATTGCTGGGTAACAGGGTAAACGTGTATGTTCAGCTTAGCAGATACCGCCAGAGAGTTTTCCAGAGTGGCTGAAAAATTTATATTCCCGCCAGCAGGGTTTGTATTCCAGTTATTCTGTATCTTCACCAATGCTTTCAAGTGTCGGTGTTATTTCAGATTTATGTATTTTATTATTTTTATTTAGCTCTTCTGGGGGGTATGCAATTTTATTTTGTATTTCCCTGATCACTAATGATGTTTAAAAATGTATTTGCTTTTTGGCCATTTGAGTAGCCTCTTTTATGTAGTGCCTGTTAAAGTCCTTTGCCATTTTTAAAACTTGGGTCTGTTTCTTACTTTCTGATTTGAGGGAGGTTTTTAAAAAAATACAAGTCCTTTTCCAGATCTACATATATTACAAATGTATTTTCTTTCTTTGTGGCTTATCTTCACTCTTTATCGTATCTTTTGATCAACTAAAGTTCTTACTTTCAGTAAGTTCTTACTTTCATCTGTTCCATTGCCACACATGCTTTCTTTTGCCCTTTTAAGAGACATTTACCTAACCCAAGGTCTTGGAGATATTTTCCTATGCTGTATTCTAGAAGTTTTGTCCTCCTACGTTTCACATTTAGGATCCATTTGGCGGTGATTTGGGTGTGTGGTGTGAGGTAGGAGTCAAAGGTTTTGTTTTCTGTAGCCCGGAGAATGGCAGTGGCAGCTTTGCTGTAAAGCAGGAGACTCTGGACGTGTGGGCCTGTGTCTGGGCTCTGTTCTGGTCTGCTGCTCTGCTTAACCTTGACCAGTGTCACCCTCTCTTCACTACTACAGCCATAAGTTATGTCCTGCTATATGCTAGTATAAGCCCTTCAACGTTATTCTTCAAGATTGTTTTTACTCCTCTTGGCCTTCGCATTTAATCTTAGAATCAGCTTGCCAAATATTAACCCTCCAAATTTAAGTTGTTAATGAAAATGACATTGAATCTATGATCAATTTCGGGAGAGTTCACATTTTGCAATATCGTACCTCCCAGGGGCATAGCATGCTTCTCCACTCCTTTAGGGCTTCTTTAGTGTTATCTCAGTAAAGCTTTGTGGTGTTCTCCGCGGTGGTCTTGCACAACTTTCATTAGCTTTATTCCTAGTTATGTGCCTTCTTTTTAGTAGAGAGAGGCTCTAGTTTGTACTGAAACAAAATCTTCCTTTAGGCTCACACTCTTAAACAAAATGTTACAGAGAAACTCTTTTAAAACTAAAGAGAGGAAGTGCCCTTGCACCTCGAGGAGGAGGTGTGGGGTTCGTTCTTCCGTTGGTTTGAGGTAGGTGAGATGCAGTATGTCTTGTCCAGATGGAATCTCTGAAATACCATTGAAGGCAGCAGATGTGTGTGGGAAGAATGACAGTATATTGAGAAGCAGGCTGACTTACTGCCTTGGGTAATTTCATAGTTGAATGAAGAAACCAATGTGTGTTTGAAGCATCTGAAGCACAGCCATCGATGGGAAACAAACGACCATTCTAAGCAAATAGATTATATCCTGGATCTGCTTTTCTAAATCTATGGACTTAACTCTACCGATCGCCTGAGATTAAAGTTTTAAAATTAATGATCACATTATTATTAAGGTGACTGAGTAAGGGATAGGTTTGTTGGATTTATCATTAAGCGCATTTCCCATTAAATAAAAAAAATCTTCAAAGTTTAATAAATCATGTATGAGTCACTGAGAGCATTCTGTTTCAGAGTTGAAGTCCTTTGGAAACATATCTGTTTACTACTTTGTTTTTCTTCCCTTTCCCAGTCATGCTTTGGAAAAGAATATTTCTCACTCACTGACCTGAGTATCTCAGCTGCAATTCACTTCTTACTCTGGCTCCTGACTCCTGAAACTACTCTTATCATGAAGCCACAAAGGCCTCTTTCCCGTCAGATACCGTGAAAGCACTTCCGCTTCTTTCAACATCTGAGGTGATTGAAACAGCCCTTCTCCATGGAACTCTTCTTCCAGGGCTTCCCTGACAGCCACTGTCCTCTCCTGGTCTTCCTCCCGTGTCTCGGACACTTTCTGAGGCCCAATTTCAGGCTCCATTAATTCCATAAATGTTGGTGTTGCAGGTCACTCATTCAGACTCGTTGCAAACTTTCATTCTGATGGAGCTTCTTCACTCCCATGGGTTGGCTGACAAAGCAGTATTCTGACGTCTCGGGAGGCTGTTTCCTATGCTACAAACACATGTCCAAGTACCTGATGGACCTCTTCATTTAAGTGCCCCAAAGGCACCTTAAATGTAATATGTCAGAAAGTGAAATTTGTAAACGTGCTTTGCATCTTGGTCAATGGCACCCTTTCCAGTAGCCTGGAAACATGGACGTGGTTACTGATCCTTCTTTCTCCTTTCTCCTTCCACATCCAGTGCTGGTCAGTCTTCCTCCTTCACGCCCTGAACATGGTTCCAGTCTTGGCCTTCATCTCTACGACGACTGCCTTTTTTTTCTCTTCCCACATATTCTCACACTTGGCCTTCTTAAACAGCCTCCTGGCTGGCCCCTCTGCTTTCAGTGTTGTCACACTCTAACCCACTGTCTGTTCTCACAGTGATCTTTCCAAACGTGCTGCTCCTCTGTTTAAAACTCTATAGTGATTCAATTTTTTCCTTTAGCACTTTTCCTTTTACTTTAAACTCTTTATCATGGTTTTCTACACCTAGTCATACTCAGGCCCCTCTCTGCTTCTTCCTCCTTATCGCTTGACAATGTCCCTTCTCTACCTGACATGACTGGTCTCCCGACCTTCTTACAGTTCCTTCTATCACTCTGCCTGCCCTTTAGGAGTGCTGCTGCTTTTCCCCAGAACAGGCACACAGCCGCCCTTCCCACCCTCCTTCTAAGGACCTCTTCTCACTCATTCTGCAGAACTCAACTCAGAGAGAACCCACTCTAGGGGAGACCCTTTCCCTTCTTCCCCGCCAGTCTAGACTATATTATTTTGCATTGTAAATGTTCGCTTCTTTTAGTTACCTCAATCTGAACTTCTTGAAAGCAAGAAGCCTTTCATGCTTGTATCCTTCCTCAGTGTCTGCTTTTATGAATGGGCACCGCACTAGGCTCTGGGGATGGATGCAAAGATGAGTAAGACTTCATCTCTGCCCACGGCGCTCTCACACCGTGGAAGGTGCTACAGAAACATCAACAGATAATTACTGTGCAATTTGTTAAGTGCCACATTACAGGTATTTACAAAACATGAAAGAAGGAGCACCTGATTCTGGGTCTGAGAGACTTTTGTTTAAGTGTACACAGGGGATCTCTAGAGAAATGATGTGTGGAGAGATAATCCTCTGAGTAAAGATCATCAAGGAAAATTCCTGGCAATGCAGAGCCTATTCCACCAGTTACTCTCTAGAGATCATTCCCTCAGATCTCTCTGATGCGGAGAATTACATGGGAGCTAAAATATTTACAAATGATACAGGAACATGCAAATAAACATTATGCAGCTTGGTTGGAGCGAGAGATGCATTGCGATGTGTTTTGGTGGGAGAGATATATGTGCATCAAGCTTAGCTGAGAATTGAAAGAGGCAGCAACTCATTTTGTGTACCTAGGAGCTCTTGGACAAAAATTCTAATCCTGCTTGGGAAAAAATTCACCCTGCTTTTGTCTGTAAAGGTTTGCCTTTATGGTGAATAAGGACCTAAAGCCTTGAAAGGTTCATTATGTCTTTTTCAGGTATAATGTTAAATCTTAGAAAACGATCCAGCAAAAGATCGTTATATTTTGGTTCCCCTTAGCCGCATTCCAGGGGAGGAATCCAAGGGAGGAGCCTGGGCTAGAGATGAAAGTGCAGGAGTTATTACCATAGAGATGGTACGCAAAGTCAGAGGCGGGATCGGATCTCCCAGGGGCCCACCCAACTGCAGCTGGAAGAGAGAGGAGGTTCAATGACTGGGCCCTGGGTACACCAGAGGTTAGAGATTGAGAAGGGAAGGAAGACCCAGCTGAGAGACAGTGTCATGTCCAACGGGGAAGAGGAAAGGGCCAACTAGCAAAACAACCGAAGTGAAAGCACATTAGATGTCATATAAACTGCCACATAGAAGATCATTATAAGCATTGTGCCCTTTTGGAAAAATGCAATATATCATGATTTTTGGTGCAGATTTTGATTGGGGTTTATTTCAGGTATCACCTTCAGACTGTTCACTGTGGTCACCACCGAAAATATTTTTTCTTGATGTGTGGTGTTGAATTATTTCTCTCAGGGGAGGTTTGCAGAGGAATTACTGTTTTTAGAAGAAAGGTGATTTTTATTAATACCTGTTGGAACTCCAGAAGATTTTGAATTTCCTTTTTTATTCCACCCACAACAAAAGTGATGAGACTAGTTTTATCCCTTTATGGGGTATATTCGCCATTTGTTTTCATTGTTCTGTCCATATATGACTTTGGCTTTTGAAGTTTTTTCCTATTTATTAGCATTTAAACACATACTTTATATGTTCATGAGAACAAAAGCGTGTCAAGATCAAAAGAAGATGCAGTCACTTTGATAGAACTGAAAGGAAAATGCCTTGTTTATATTTCTATTGATGTAAAACATGCAGTTGTTAATTGTTTTATAAACGTGTATTTTATATTGATATACTTAATTTATAGATTTCTACAACACCGCTGAAATTTTTTAGAGCCTATTTTTTTTGTATTTTGCCCCAGAATTTACAATAACACCACTCCTCACAGTTGTCTTTCCTCCTCAACTCTGCTGACTTTTGTCTTATCCACCCTAGAGCTTACCGCCAAGGCCATCCCCCCATCTCACTGTCATTGAGAACAGCTTGATTTCTAGATCATTCTTCAACCACAGTCTCTAGCTTCATATTCTCTCAAGCTAAAAGAGTCCTGAGATTTTACAAATACTCCATCTAGAGGTAAAATATTGTGGATTCATTGGTGAACTGGTGGAGAACAGAAATGAAGAGAATGGCAAATTACACCTTGTGGGCTCTGCATCAGTGAACTTCAAAATGATAAGATTAAACAAATTAATATGCTATAACAATGGCCAGGTTGAGTTAAAAAAAGCAAACATCGTCTGATAGGGAGTGAGACTTCTCTAAGCCCGTCCAACAGCTTTTGTCTGAAAGATCCTATTTCTGAAGGCAGAAGTCAGCATCCAGAAACAGGAGCTACCTTTATAACTGCTCTAACATTCACTTCCCTGCCAAGTAGTTATCCACAATTGCATAGACATAGCCTTTATGTAGACTCAGTGTTAGACTAAAATCAATAGATTTCTGAATATTTTAAATAGCAACTTCTAGGGACAGAGGTCATGTCTTCTATTGGCTATATTCACACAATTTCACCTGCATGTGTGTATGCTCGTAATATATACAATTTAGTTTGTGACACATAGATCATGCATGAGCATGTGAGATTATCTGATTCTATAACATCTAATCAGTTAAGAACTCATTTGGTCTTACTTCAAGTCTAGGTCCTTTTTGTTTAGGTTTCGGATTTATCTAGCTCTTTAATGCTTATGTTTGGCACTTAAATCATCTTCTGCTGAAGTAATTTGTTACCATGAGTAAAAATTTAGAAGGGTAAAAGCCATTCTATAATGTTAGAAAATCTTCAGAATAGACTTGTGTTATAAAAGATGCATCCCTTTTCAATAATTGATCATTACCATTATTGTGCTTACATCTAGATATCGTATACTTAGCAAATAAAGAGAGCACTAAGTTAGAACATAAATGCTTCTAAGCACATTCACATTTAAAGCACAATGTACAATCATTTAATAGTCTGCATGTCTGCATTAGTAGTTTACTAAGTGCTTTGTACATATTAGTTAATCAATAAGCATTTACTAACTAAATCAATGATGTGTTTAACAGTGTTCGAAAAATTCATGCTAATATTAATAGTTTCAAAATCTTTAAGCCTATAAAAGTGTCAAGTGGCTCGTAGTGTCAGTGAAGTGCAGGGGAACCACCCAGAGGGGAGGTTTGTGTTATTATTTTCAGATTAGAACGGAATCTCTGGCAGGGTCCTGCCATGCACGCTCTTCCCCGGCTGCTGCTGGAACCTGGCCTGATCGCGCCCAATTGTGAAGCCGCGCCAAATGCCTTCTTTAGATGACTCTTCTCCCTGCTACGTATATATTGAAAGCGATTATGTGATATTGTAACGAATTTTGTGGACAAGCTTTCCTTTCCAGAGCTGCTTATCTAAATGCATTATTTCTGACTGCAAAGCTTATTTTTCTCTCTTTCTATCTGAATGAATTGCTTGCCAGGGGTGATTTATGGCTTACTTCATCGATTTTCAGTAATGAGATAGAGCAGTATGAGGTAAATGTCTGTGTACATGGGCAAGGATTCTAAATCACATTCTGAAAACCACGGGCGTGGTGATGCAGTGAGTCCATCTCCTCAGAAATGCTTGTGGTGAAGATTCCTTGAAAATGCTTGGGCTTAAAGCGCATCACTTAAATGACAGATTTAGAAAAATAGAGTTACAGTCATTACAGTTAGAGGACCATATTGGCTTATTCAAGCAAACCCTCTCCCAGGGTACTGGAGGAAAATTCACCAGGCAGTGCATCTGATGGATATAGTCTCAGTGGCTGAGGGAGGCAGAGAGAGCCTCTGGTACTTCTAGATGCATTGATTTCTCTACAGAGTAGCATTCCGACATGTAACTGATCATAGCTTCCATGGAACTGGTAGACTCCATACTCTCTGTCGCTGAGACGGACCTCCGTGGATGTGGGACGGCTAGGGATGTCCGGTTGACTCAGGCAAGGAAGGCACGGGAAACCATCTCGAAGGAATCCTTGCAGAATTCATTCAGCTGATTTCACACTGAGTTACTGTCCCATGGTGCCGAAATTCTTTTGGCTTTCACTCTTGGTCTTGGTAATAAGGAGAGGGGATTATGCACCATTAAAAAGTAGGATATGTGTGGAATGAAGGGGGAATCCCTTGAAGATTATGTTTAATGGTCCTGCTATTTTATGGCTTTTGGATCCTTCTCACATATTATTTAACTCCTTCAGTCAAATTCACTCTTCACTGAGCACAGATACTGCCATGAACTGGTTTCTGGCAAGAACTGCCTAGAAAGTTTTATGAACTGAAAACAAAATAATGTTTTCAGCCTACAGTGCCACATGCTGTGTGACTGTAGGTGGATACAGGATGGCCTCGAGTTCACACCATTTCTCTAAATGTGTTATTAAGCATTCTGTATGGGAGAAATCACACACACATACACCACACACAAATACCATGTATGTGGTATATGTGTGTTATCTATCTATCTAGTATACTGTTCTTTCCTAGACTATATATACATTTATTAAAAGTTACAGAGTACTTTGTTCTCTAATTATAAAACAGTTCAGGTAGATTTTCATTTCTTCTTTAGCAATCCCTCTTAAATTAATGCTCTTATCCTCTCACACAGAGGACTCCTCTAGGTCTTCCCTTGTGACACCTGTAAATCTCCCTGCCTCCTTCCCATCTGCTCTCTCTACAGTTTTTCTTCATTTCATGATCTATATCTTCTGGTTTTATCACTGCCCCTTAGAGTTCCATCTTCTTGTTTCTTTCATCTCAAAGTAACTTCAGGCAAAACCTTCCAAATAAACATTATGGTACTAATTATGTTCATTTTATGAAAGTAAAATATAAGTAAAATGTGGTATACCATGGTATAAGTCACTGGAAATTTTACTCCCCAAGGTCAGGACAACTGTAATCTGGTCTTCAAAAATTCATATAAATAATGAATCGATTTCTTATTTAATGTGCGGCATTCCCACTTTGGTGCATTCTTGGTTCTTGCCTGAGTTTGACCAATTAGGCAGAAATGTCGATACCAACTAATCAAAGTAATGATATGACCTGATATATAGCCTATATAGGTTTGGTGCAATTACACATAAATTGAGGATATTGAAGATGATCTAATAAAATGAAATAAAAACCTATTCTGTATAAGCCCTATCATATATATTTGGGACTAAATGGTAGAAGTCTAATCAATTTGCCCCATAGTACAAACAATTTAGTACTAGTTTAGTGCATTCCAATGGAAAAAGGAAAAAATATTAAATTAATTTAATGAAAACCACTTATGTGTAAAAAGTATAAGGATATGAATGGAATTTGGGTACATTCCCATACTTGTGGAAATGGATCCTACACCTAGAGTGACTCAGAAAACTCCGGTGATCTCCTGACAAGGGGAGTTGAGGAGGTGGAGAGGAGATGCAGAAAGAATTAAACAGTAGAGAATGTCCTAGAAGAAACAACTGCTAGAGTGACTCAGAAATAACCTGGGATATGTTTCTCATTCTGATACATCCCTGTTTATATTCTTGGGGAGAAATGGTACAATTGACCACTTCATCTCTACACATGGCACAAAATAATAAGAGCAACCAGCCTGCTAAGAACTCAAAGCCAGATGGTGCATGTGTGTGTCGTGCTGAGCTGATGGTGTGGAAATGCCAGCTCTTCAGAATGGCTGGCGCCGAATAATGCTTCCAGGTAATCCTGCTTAAGATTCTCCTGTGCGTCTCCAGGCACCCTTTACATTTGTAACAGTTATTTTAATGAGTTTTGAGTTGCAGTGGACAACATGACACCCATAGGCAATAGAAAAACACAAGTAAAATGTCTCTAATGTGATTTGTTAGCTGTCAGCTCAAATCAAATTCTAATTCTGAAGCAAAAATCTGAAATGGTTTAACAGTATTGGTTAATTGCATCTTAAGTGAGCAAATAACCAAAAGTCACTCCTTGTTTCTCCCCAGGGAATGGTAACCTATTCCATAATTTCTGTGATCATCTTTTGAGGATCAGTCAGTGTGAGTTTGAATTAGAAAAAAAAAAAAACTCGCAGAAGCTAACAGTGCCCTCTCTGCCTCCTGTTTGTAAATTAGGAGGAGATCGGTTTGTACTAGCTCTAGCTGTTTTTCCTGACCTCTGAGTATGCTTTCTGGGGGAGTCTTCCCCTGCAGTGCTGGCAGGAAGGGGGCAAGCTCCTGGAGAGGTCTACAGACAGTGACAGGGTAGCCACCAGGTGATAGGGGACTGCTGTGTTAAATGACACCAGTGGATAAGAAGAAGATAAATAAACAATAGAAAAGTGTAACATTTCAAAGTACCATTGATCTTATAAATGGCAAAATGTTTAGACTATTGCATTTGTATTTGCAGAAATTATTTTGTTTTTGTATTCTAGAATACAAGATTCTGTTCCCCCATTTACATTTTAAGATTCCCTCTTCCTTTTCTAAATCTTCAGAAAAGCATCTGCTTGCCAAGAATCACTGAATCGTCATTTATTTAACAAACTTTATTGAGTAATTTAATCCCTTGCTAAGTCGTGTTTTGTTTCCTCTATTTTGAAGCTCGGTTATTAGGTACCTACATTTAAGATTATAATGCCATTTTAACGAATTGACCCTTTATTATTATGAAGTGCTCCTTTATATTTTTGGTAATATTTCTTAATCTTGAAACCTATTTTTTGATATAAACATAACAATTCCAGCTTATGTTTAGTGTTTGCTTCCATACACTGCTAACAAATCTGTAACCTTGTGCTTAAAGTGCTTTTTGCTTGTTTGATTTTTAAGTGCAATCTGTCAGTCTCGGATTTTTAAGTGGAGAGTTTAAACCATTTGCATTTAATGTAATGATAAGCATCATTGCCTTAAAGTCTGATAGTTTATTGTTTTCTTTGCCTCATCTATTCTTTGTTCCTTTCTCCCAACCTCTGACTTCTTTTTGATTGTCTTCATCTTGTTAGTATTTCATTTATTTCCACTATTGGCTTACTGTCTGTGAGAAACAGAATTCTTAAATTGCCCCCCAAAGATGTCCCACTCTAGCCTCAAGAACCTCTGTATTAATGAGCTATAACCCGTCTGGTTGTATTATGATATATGTCACAGCTGACCATAAGAAAGGGACATTATCCATGGAAGCCTGGTCTTCCCGCACAAAGCATTAAAGGCAGAAAACTTTTTCAGTTCGATGGCAGAAGGAAAAGTTAGAGATATTGGAAGCATGGAACACATTTGTATTCTGCTGCTAGTTTTCACAATGGATGTGGCCAGTTGTGAAGGCTGGCGAGCAGATGCAAGGGACTGAGAGTAACTCTGGCTAACTGCCAGCCAGGAAACCTGAACCTCAGTTTTACAGTCGACAGGGACTGGATTCTACCAACAACCAACCAGGTGGGCTTAGAAGTAAACCCTTTCATGAAGCCTTGAGACAAGAGCCCTGTGTGGGGACCACTTGGATTTTGGTGTTATAGTTCCCTGAGCATTGAAGCCAGAATAACCCACCTGGGCTTCTGACCTACAGAATTGTGAACTAATAAATTGGTGTTTTAAACTGCTAAGTGTGTAGTAATTTGTTATGCAGCAGAGACAATTAATACATTAACTAAAATCTCTACTTTACTCTTTTAGTGGTTGCTCTAGAGTTCAGAGTATATGTCTTTAATTTATCACTGTCCGCTTCCAAATAATGGTATATCACTTTATATATAACTAGGAACTTAACAACAGTCTGTATTTCCTTCCTCCCTCCTCATCCTCTGTGCTACTGTTGTCATAATTTTATTTCTAATTATGTTCAGAACCTCACAATATATCATTATATTTTTGCTTTACTCAATTATCTTTAAAAATAAAATAAATTAGAGGTTATATCTGTTATACTTACCCACATATTTACTATTTTCTAGCAGTTGTCATGGCCTTGAATAGAGTTGAAGTTGTACCCAGTGTCCTATTCTCCATTCCTTTAATATTTTGATAGTGAAAGTCTACTGACAGTGAATCCTCTCTGCTTCTCTTTGTCTGAAACAGTCTTTCATCTTTGACAATTTTCCCCCCTGAGAGGACTTTAAAGATATCAGCGTTTTCTGGCTTGTGTTGTTTTACATGAAAAGTCTGTATATTTCTTGTCTTTATTTTTCTGTTTATGATGTATCTCTTTCCTCTAGAATCGCTTAATATCTCATCCCAAATTCTCAGTATTCAATTGCAGTGCTCCTTATGTAGTTTTTTGTTGTTGTTGTTTAGCTTGTTGAATCTATGAGTATAATTTGCATGAAATTTGGAAAAACTTCAGTCATTATTTCTTAAAGTCCTTTTCTACATGATCTCCCTCTTCTCCTTTAGGACTTGAGTACACGTATTATTAGACGGCTTGACATATTCTGACAGTACACTGACATTGTATTAATTTAAATGTCTTTCTCTGATTTCTTTTGGGTAGTTTCTGTTTGCTATGTATTCAGTTTTTTTAAGAGTGAATATGGAATTTTTATTTACAATTTTTGAATCTGCATTCATGAATAGGCATTTTTAGTATTAGGATTGGTTCATTGATAACTTTTTTATTTTTCTCTTTATTTTTCTGTTTCTCTTGATTATTAGTGGGATAAATGTTTTGTAAAATCTGCATTCAGTTTTTAATCTATCCTTCTGTAGTGTGTAATATGCTATTATTTCATTGACTTATTATGCCAGTGATTTTTTAATTCTAGGTAATGCCTTTCTAATGTTTAAAGGTTTTATTTTGGGGTTTTTTATATGTCTTTTATTTCTCTCATTATTTTCATTTAACTTCTTGAACTGATTTAATTTGGTTTTTTAATGTTCTTGTCTGCCCATTACAATATTTTTGTCATGTATCTGTTTTTATTGAATGGGTTTTCTCCTGGTTAAGGATTTCCTACTTCTGGCATGTCTAATAATTTTTGATTGTATGTTGGTTATTCTAATGTTGGATATTGTTGAGTGATTACATTGTGTTATCCTCCTTTAAAGATTGTAGAATTTTGTGTTTGCAGGCATTTAAGTTACTTATAGATCAGCTTGATATTTTTGAGGTTTGTTTTTAAGTATTGTTGGAGTGGATCCAGAGGGGCTTTACTGCAAGGCTGTCTTAGCACCAATATTTAGGTATGAAACTTCGTAGGTTTCTATCGAATACTTGTGGTAGTCCATAAGGCCTCCCTGTTTGATTGGTCAGAACTTGAATAACTCCATTCTGAGTGAAAATTGTTTAACCTAGAGCTTGTGGTAGGTAGAATTCTGAAATGACCCTTGGTGGCATTAACACTTGTAGAATCCCCTCCCACTGGGTTTTAGAAGATCCTGTGAATACAGTCACTCCTGTCATTATGTTACTTTACCTGGCAAGAGGGGGAGAGAGACAGGGAGAGAGAGAATTTCAAGGTGTGCCTGACTTCATCAGATGATCCCTTTTTAAAAAAAAGATTTCTCTGGCTGATTGCAGAAGGAAAGTCCAAAATATGAAAAGCTTGATTATGTAGTAATTTCAAATGTCTAGTTGTTTATGGTTAAAATGCAAATCTGGCACCAGTTACTTGATCATGGAATTTTAAAATTCACTTACTTTACTTAATTTGCAGCTCACTAAATCCTGCTGTTATTAGCCAGTCTTTAAAAGTGGGAGAAACTGCCCTGGCTGGGGAGGCTCAGTGGATTTAGTGCCAGCCTGTGAACCAAAGGGTTTCTGGTTCGATTGCCAGTCAGGGCACATGCCTGGGTTGTGAGCCAGGGCTCCAGAATGGGGTGTTTGAGAGGCAATCACATACTGATGTTTCTTTCCCTCTCTTTCTCCTTCTTTTCTCCCTCTCTAAAAATAAATAAGTAAAATCTTTAAAAAAGTAGGAGAAACTGAGTTGGAAAGAAAAAAATTGAAAGAGAGTAACTGTATCCCCAAAGCATAAAAACCATTCTTTTTTACTTTTAAGTAAACCATTACTTTTAAGTCATGTGGAAATATTTTATTATAATGAATTATATAGAGAATAATTAATAAACTTCTATGTACCTCATAATCACCTTAAGAAATAAAATGTCATCAGTACAATTAAGGCCCTTGTGTCCTTTCCCCAATTTTTCCTCTTCGTTGATGTACCTGAATTCAGTGTTATTAATTCCTATGCATTTCTTTGTATTTTACTTCATATACATGCATTCTTAAAATTATCTTTGCCTTTTTTGAAACATTATTTAATTTCAAAATGTAGGTTTTTTCTCATTTCCTTTGTTGTTTAGTGTTTTGTTGTTGGGAGAATGAAAAATCGATTAGTGCTTAGAATTCCATCGTGTGAATATACAGCACGGTTTATTCATCCAGCCAACTATTGAGAGACATTTGGACCTCTCTGGCTGGTGTGAAGCAGGGACTGCTGAAACTAACTTTCATGCAGATGTGACGAGCACACCTATGGGTCTGGGAGAGTTTCTGTCGGGAGTGCCTTTCACAGCAAAGTCAGCAGACAATAGAGTATTTGAATCTTTACACGACTAAATTATTATCCGTGGTTCTTCAAAGTGGTTGTCCTAACTTGCATTCCCATCATAAGGTTTCTAGTTGTTTCACATCCTTATAACCCTTGGTACTATCAGAATTAATCTGTGAATAATTATATAGATGAGAAATGTAACCTTATTGTGATCTAAATTTGCATTTCCCTGATTATTAATTAGACAGAATACCTTTCAGTAGGTTCTCTGGCCAGATTGGTATGGATATGATTATTCCTGAATATGGCCACTTCAACTCCTCAAATCCTGTTAGGGTGGACCTACAGACGTAGCATCTGAATTCATAAGATACTCTATGGAAAATGTTCCCAAGTATAAAGTTATTCCCTGAGTCATTTAAATTATTTCTGGTCATCGCAGCATAATTTGTGCCAGCCATTCGGTTGTGCCGTGCTCAGGTGTGGAAGTCTTAGCTTCTCCTACTCTGGTTTTTCTGGTTCTAGAAAGAACAACAATAAACCTAAGTCACTGGAGCAAAAAGAGAGTCTAAAGAGAGCCTAATGGCAGAATATGACATTACTCTGGCTACGACTGGCTGATAGCAGCAGGATTTGGTGAGCTCCAAAGAGCCCAGTGTATTATATATAAACATATCACAGGATTTTTGTTTATTTAACTAAATCCGATGATGGAGTCTTCGTTCCGGGGAATTTTCACAGTGGCTTCTGTAAGAGTTTGAACAAAATGAATGACGGTGTGAGCATGCCAGTGCTATGCTGAGGGGTAGAACCAGGTCGGTTTCGGGCTCCCTCTTCCCTTTGTTCTTTGCCTCAGAGGGGAAGCCGGTGACAGTGCTTTCCCCGATTCTCTCCACTGCCAATGTGGAAATTTGCCAAGAAAGAATTATGTTTTCTAAACAGGTAATGAGTCCAATTCTGTCTTTTACAAATACATACATCTTCTGAAAATTATTTCTGGTAGAAGGAACCAGAGTAATCCCCCTGAATCTCTTCTTGCTGCTAAATGGGCATGGTTTTGAGCCCAGGGAGTATATTTTCTGTCCTTTCCATAATTTCAATGATCATTTGCCAAGCCGTATTACAGTATGCTGCCTGCCACCACCAGTGGCTCTGGATCATCAATACTGTACCCTCACTTTAAGGATTTCACAAGTAATCGGGTGATAGCATTCCAGTGTTTCTCTCTGTGGTAGTCCAAGTATAGCACAGCTAAGGTAAGTAATGCAATTTGTAATTGATTTGGGAATGTACAGTTGCTCACTTTATTTTGGGGAAATGACTAAGTTGGAGTAGCTAAGTTTACAGTGCTTTGTAAAGATTTCAGCTCATAAACACTGAAAACCTGAGGAGTTCATTTAGTTCCAGCAATTTGTTCATTTGACAGCCATTTGCTCCGCATCAGTCTTGATTATTGCATTCAGTTGACTTCACTGTGACTCATGGACTAGACTCTTCCTACCACCTCCTTTGGTAAATATTTCTAAACCTATCTTATTAAAGCATAAAAAGGTTTCTTCACATTCAGACTAAAGTGTCTCATTTATTATTTAGACTACCCTGATCCTCTTCTTTGCACATCTTCAGTGTTTGTTAAGCCCCACTGGTCAGTATAACTAGACCATAAATGTGATATTTTAAAGTCATGGGCGTGTCGTTTCGATAATTGGTGCCTTTCTGTTGAACCGTGTGTGTGCATCCATGTTTTGCATTTGTCCTCAGGTGAGCAAAGATGGAAGTAATGTTTTTAAGATGACCTTTATCACCCACCTTTCTCTTTGTTTTATGTTTATGACCCGCTCTTTAAATGCGCTTCTGATCTTCTCTTGTCGTGAGCTGTGTCGCCCACATGTAGCTGTCGTGGACTAATGCCAGCTGTTGTCTCCCTCCAGGTGATCCAGACTGTCTTTTTTGGCATCTGTGTGCTGACTGATCTCTCGAGTCTTCTGACTAGAGGAAGTAGGAACCAAGAACAAGAAAGACAGCTCAGGAAGCTCATCTCTCTTCGGGACTGGATGTTAGCTGTGTTGGCCTTTCCTGTCGGGGTTGTGAGTATGATGTAGAATGCATTTAACCACAAAGAAACCTGGGTCTTATTTCAGACTTCTGAGAGACAAAGGACTCATTATAGGCAGATGAAGTATTAGTTTGCTCTAACTGCCATCACAAAGCACCACAGACTGGGTGGCTTAAACAGCAGAAATTTATTTTCTCACAGTTCTGGAGGCTGGAACTCTGAGATCAAGGGTTGATTTCTCTGGGGACTCTCTCCTTGGCTTATAAGTGGCCTCTAGGGACACATATTGGATTAGCCCCACCCCCTGCAATGACCTCATTGAACCTTAATTTCCTTTTTAAAGGCCCTACCTCTAAATACAGTGTGAGGTACTATGAGATTAGGACTTCAACATAGGAATTTCAGGGGGACACAATTCAGCAGTTTCTTAAACTGCCCAAACTTGAAATGTATGGCCCTTGGGTCTATGGTCATTCTAGTGTTTTTGAACCTGAGAGAGACGAAGTCAGCATTAATTTATACTTCTTCTGTTACCCAACTGTGCCTTTAGCCAATATCACTCAAGTAAATGTTGTTTAATATTTGGATCTGTTCTGAACATGTTAGGGTCTGTCTGAAACATACACCGTATTTCTTTAAAGGACCAGAAAGAAAGCTATGAGATTCTGCAGATTCTTTTTTAACATGTATAGAGCCAGGAGATGAGAGAACTCATAAATATCAAATTGTGAGTGTAAGTAAGAGTGTATTGCCTAATTCATATTCAGACCTTTCATTTGACAGCTGATTTGTAGGCATAACAGATACCCAAGTGACCTAGACCTACATGTATTACATCCAAGGTCCAACGTAGCAAGAATTGAAAGTTGTTTCCAATGATCCGTATTCATATTCTCCAGATCTGTAGCTAGGGGAAGCTCAACATGCTTCTTTCTAAGACCAATTTTTGCCATGTATAATGCACACCCACATTTTTGGCCAAAACTTTCAGGAAAAAAATCTTTCGTTTTAATTTTTTAATTTATTGTTTATTTATTTATGTTTAGATACTTGTTTTTTTATATTATAAAGAAACTTTAGCATTTATATTTTAATACTTTATGGTACAAGAAATTTTATGTAACAAATAATTACAAAACACAAGCACAGATACAAGGTATTTCAGGTATTACTACCCATGTATAACGTGCTTCCTTATTTTTCCCTCAATAATTTGGGTAAAAAGAGCACACTATATATAGTAAAATATAGTAGTAAGCGCCCAGACTGACACTGAATTGCCTTTTATATGGACTGAGTTGTATGTTCCTGGACAGAATAGCCCTTAGCTCTAGACAACAACACAGTAGGTTTATTATAATCTGGTTGCACTTTTCTCATTCTTATCCCCTGAAAACCTAAATGGGTGCTCAGATTGAAGCTATCTAGAAAATCTCTCAAATTCAGTTGCTTAATGTAACAGAGTTAAATGTTTTATGTATTATTTACTATTTCCTTCTTTGGACTTGTGTGGTGTTCGCCCTGCCTGGTTCCAGGAGCCGTAACCCCCCGTGGCTAAAGCTGAGTGAGAAACCTCCCAGAACTGGGAGGCCTAAGGAGACAAAACTTATTTCCCTGAACATGGGCACTGCCTGCTCTGCTATTCCCTTCAGCTTGGTTGGATAGTCAATGACGGGCAACCGTTCTCTGGAAAGAATGGACCTAAGACAGACACAATCACGTGGGAATAAGCCATCAGGGAAGAGACCCAAGGGGCTGTGGAAGTGAGGGAGTAATCGATATCACCCCTGCCCCCTCGGCTTTGCAAATAGCCTGAGTCCTTGTTCTGGATGTGAGAAATCCAAGTCTCCTGGCTGCCTTTGTCTCCTCCGCCTGACTCAGGGCCCGACTCAGGGCCTGCGGAAATAGCAGGGGCAATAGCAGGGGCGGTGAGGCTCAGACTAGAGTCAGCGGACACCTGGGGTGAATTGGACCCGAGGCATAAGATATGTAAAATCCTGTGAGACCTGCTTGCTTGGATGCTCTTGATGTGTAGGCTCTGGCAGGAAACTAGACTAATTATGTACCTGTTAGGTGATACCAGCCCCAAAACCCAGCGTGAGACTTTTGAACCCTGTGTAAATTATCTACCTGTTTGATCTTTTCTGCTAGACAATGAATCCACATTCTGTATCTGTTCACCTACCCAATACTACCTAATAAAAGCCTATTGAGGCGGCGGCTCAGGGCGCTCTCCTTTGAGAGAGTGGCCAGGCGACTCGGAGGCACCCTCCCCTTGAGAGGGTAGCCATGCCGTCCCTATTCCTCCACAGGACTCGGTAGTCCGTGTGTATGTTTTTCTCGCCACTCGCGAGCCATCTACAACGTCTGCGGTCCACCGCGGGCCGGTGGACTGCAACAGACTTGCCTTATAAAATTCTAACGCTTTCCATCAAAATAGTCATCTAAGAGAAAATTGCCATTGGCACAAGGTACAAAAACATATACTTCCTGCATAAAAGACTTATTCAAGTCCATATGCTTTTTTGTTTCTTTTTATTCCTCACTCCCTTGGCATTTCTGTAGACATGTCATTGCCTCTGGAATTCTTCCCTGGCTAGAAGGAATACAATAGTGACACAATACCAAAGTAAACAGGGATGCAACATTACCATGTTTTTGATTAGCTCTGCCTCTCCTTCTGTTATGTGATGTCAAACTGTGTCTCCAGGGCTTTCATTGTGGGTCTCGCCACTCTCATCAAAGGCTCATTACATATGCTCTTTAGACATTTGGACATGACTTTGGCCAGGAACTTTTTGCACCTGCTTGAGACTTGAGATATTTGTTATGCACAGATTATTTGGTCCATGTACACTATTTGGTTTGTAAAATGAATGGGGGACTTTTTGTTTGATGCCTCGTTTGAGCGCATCTGACATTTCCCCTCATGTTTCACCATTTTTGTTGTCTTCTTTGTGTCTTAAAAGAGGAAAGAGCAATGATACCTTTGATATCTTCTCCCCCTTTTAAACCAGAAGTTGTAACATCACGTTTCCATTATATATGTACATACCTTTCCTAGCTGAGGAGCTTCATAGGGAAATTTACAGACAAATAATCCATCAGAGAGGTACAGCTTCACTGATTTCTTTACCTCATTTTTTTCCTGCCCACTGATACTTTATAGTCAATATTTCCATTTTTAATCATCTTCCCTGTTTTTATGACTCACTTACCATTTTATAGTCACTAGCCTTAGGCTCTTGTTACATTTGTTTCTCCCCTTCCTCCCTTTCTCCCTTCTTTTCTCTCTCTCCAACTAGGTGTTAAGAAGAATCCTGGCCAGCAGTCTCCAGAAATCTTATGTTTTCTGCTGTTTCTCTCTTACTCTTTTTTGACTTTCTATACCTATTTACCCAATTTCTACCAGATTTCTGACTCTTAACACACACATATTTATTTTGAAGCAAAAACTGGCAAATGGCTTCTTCCTAGACCCCATTAATTTTATTGCAAAGTCGCATTAACAGAGGATATGAACTTAGCTTTTCATACGCATTTTAACCTGTCAAATAACAAAAATTTAACCTAGTGATGTTAGGGATCAAATTGGCTTTATTCAGTGATTCATGAATTGGACAGCATCCCCTCTAGCACATAGAAAGGAGCTCCACCGAGCTATAGAAAAGGAAAGATTTTTTTTAAAGGCAGAAAGGGGTCGGCAAAAGAAATCATTAGGAAAGAATGTGCTGTTTCAGGCAAGGTTGCCCTCCTAAGGGGAACGGAAGGAGCCTATAGTCTGGATTATCTCACTAACGCCGACCAGGTCATTTCGTGTTCACTGGTTAAAAGTTACATTCCTGGCCAGTGGAAACTACAGCTACCCTAAGTATTAAATCTTGGCTTGCTGACCTAGGGCCTAGCGTGAGTGACCCCATTTTGGGTCTTTTGTCTCTTTTATAACAAACCCAATATATTTTCATCATTAAAACCTATAATTTTATTGCATCTTTTGCCTTCCTTTCCCCAAGGCTATTTCCTAGCTCTCTTGTCCCTGCCTTTGCCTTGACCTCAGAACTGTCGCCTGCCCCTTCTGGGTCTCCGCTCAGAGCCCCCAGCTGCTCAGTGGGTCCTGGAATTCCACTCTAGTTCTACCTTTCCTCCCTATAAAAATGGGAACCCTTCCCGAAGCAGTGCCCTAAGGAGTCCCTTGCAGAGGCCTCGGGTTCACTCTCCCCGTGGCTCCCGGCCTGGAGCGAGGTGCCCAGCCAGAAGGGTTTTTTCTTTTCGTGTGTGTGGTTGATTTCATTTATTTGATTTTTTTAATTTTATTTTAATTGTTGTTGAAGTACAATTTTCTGTCTTTTACTCCCATCCCAGCCCACCCACCCAGCCCTCCCCTCCTCCCTCCCATTTCCACCCGCCCCTAGTTTTTTAGCGATGTGTCCTTTATACTTGTTCCTGTAAACACTTCCCCTTTTCTCCCGAAATTTCCCTGAAATTCCCTCCCCTCTCCCCTCCGAACACTGTGCAGAAGGGTTTTTTAACATGAGAAAGGAGGGAACAGCACTAATGCCCAGGACCTGTTGGACATAGAGTTATATACGTAGCAAGCCATAGTGTGAGAAGGTTCGTCATAGGAGCAAACGATTAATTATAACATTTGCAATTAAACATCTTTCACTATGTTGGTTACAGTCAGAAACACCAGAGCCTTGGGTGCAGCTTCCTGAGGGGGAAGGTGCGGAGCTGCTCAGAACTGTCTGTGGCCCCTTCGGGCCCTGGACTCTGACAGCCAGGTGACCGCCCGCTTCTCCGAGTGCCTCCCCTGCCACTTTCTGCTGCCTTCCTCAGCCCCACACCTTTTGTTTGTCATCCAGAAGTTTGCGGGGAAAGCAGTGTTTATTGTTGTTTCCTGGTGCGGGGCAGATAGGCAGTGGGCAAAAATAGAGGGCATGGTGGCAGCTGAATTTATCACTTCTGCCCAAATTTTCCTGAGGAGACAGACCTCTCAACCCCAAGCTTTTCCTGGTGCTCCCATTATCTCTCCCTCACCTCAGCTGAGACTACGGCAGCAAGGGTAGGTTATCGAAGAGTTGCATTTTTTACACTAATGCTTCCTCCCATAACAAGGTCAATTGAGAATTGACAGTAATTGCTTTATGCGGGCACAAAGCCCTCGATGTGGCTTTGTGACCCACGACCCTAATGCATCTACTGCATGGACTCTGTCTATCTCAAGGATATATAAAAATAATGAAACATTCCAGTCAAAGATAATTGGAATAAAGTTTGTTTCAGCATAACCTTGAGGAAATCGGCAGCGTTGCTTGAGTGAGCATAGCATGTGTCATCCTGATCTGAGCAGATTCCCATAAATGCTAAGCTGGCCTTGGTTAGTAACGCTAATGGCCGGAAACCACCACCACTCCCAAAGCCTTGCCACTCACTTTGCAGGCATAACCCATGGGAGGCTCCTCTTACCATGTGCAGTTTATTTCTGAACCCTGTCACCCTTTTAAAGACGCATTACAAACAATTCTGTGACATTATGTGGTCTGGAAGCACTGAAGCTTATTAGGAGCAATCAGACTAAGAATGTCTTTTGTCTCCTGTGAGTTCATGGACTTTTTGGCTGGCAGATACTCTTCTAGTTAAGAGAATAGACTAAGGTTTCAACAAAAAAAAAAAAATGATGAGGAAAAAGAAGAAGAGCAACAGAAAAAATGAGTATGATGAATCCTACATGTGTCCCCAAATGCTATCCTAAGCAGCTCTTATAGTGACAATGGTCGTATGTTTCCCATTAAATTCAAGTCTATACAACCCATTCAATTGTAGCTGCTCCGCTTGCTGCTCCGCTTGCGTAATACACGTAATTCAATCTCATCACTTCCCCAGTATACCTTTGTCCCTGGTGCTACTTGGTTGCCCTAGACCAGGTGCTGGCTGCTGCTAAACTATCCTTGACCCACTCAGGGTAACAATGGAGGATGCCCCTCCCTTAATAAAGAGGGATTGTGTCTGGGAAGTTCTGGAAGTTTGGACATGTTCTAATCTGCAATGAGCATCTAGTGTAGAAGGGACAAATCAGCATGTACCAGGATGAACTTTTCTGAAATTTGATCACCTTAGTAAACCATTTGTTGTATTATAATCATGTTCTTCTAAAGGCTTAATGAATATTTTATTCTATTCTAGAATCCTTTAAAAACTTGTTTCCATTCTTGTGATGGGAACTATATGTATGATACCTGCTTCGTGAGGAAACATGGAAAACGGAATTTGAAATCTCAAATACAAACTCAAAGAAAATGCATCTATTAATTGTCTTTTTAAAAATGTTTCTTGAAAAATCTTCATTTACTGACACACTAGCTAACTCTAAAGCATCCTTAAGAAAAAAATTTTGGTGCATATACATTTAGATCTTCATACCCTTACAATTTAAAATACATTATGTTTATTTCTGATTTTAAAGGTAAGAGTTTGATTTAAATGTAAAGAAAATATTTTAAATGATATTAATTACTAATATTAATGTCTGTTAATATAACACACAAGGGAAGGGCATTTGATTCTATTTGAGATTGTAAATAAAAGCAAATGCCTTTCTTTTTGTGTTTTTTTTCTTTTTTAAGTTATATTTTATTGATTATGCTATTATAGTTGTCCCAGTTTTTCCCCTTTGGCCACCCTGCATCATCTATAAAGCAGCTGAGATGTCTGCTACTTGTGCTGGGTTTCTCCAGGCCAGGCAAAGCCAAGCTGTGAATCTAGGTTGGCTGCTGCTAGTGCCGGGCCTGGGGTCACTTAGCAAGGGGTACTGGGGCTGAGGGGTTTCTGAGGCCTGGTGTTGCTTGTTTGATAAGACTTAAGAAGTTGTGAAGCATGAGCCAAGACCAGCCGTTCATGTGGAAAGGTCATAGTTAACAGTTTGGGTGGACCCATAAGTTGGGTGGGACAGAGTCTCAGGGGATCTCCAGGGTGGGGCATGCAGTGTTAACCAGGTTGATAGAGTCTCAGTTATGGCACCTGCCTGCTAGCTCTGTGGCTCTGTGGGGGAAGGGCTCAGAAAAGGGACAGAGGCCTCTGCCCACCTTTCTGTCTGGAAGAAAGCTGTCCTCCAGCTTTCTACCTTGATGCCAGACACTTCAGTTCCTCCTTGTATGCCACTGGTACCTTTCAAACTGCTACCTCAGGGCTATATCTTAGAGGGAGTGAGTCTGAGTAAGTTCATTTGTGGGTTCTTTAAGGAGAATGCTTGGGACTCCAGAATTTTCTTCCACCAACTTAATCCCCATTGGGTTTTGCACCCAGACATTGTGGGGACATATCTTCCCGGCACTGGAACCCTGGGCTGGGGGGCCTGGTGTGGGGCTGGGAGTCCTTGCTCATGAGATATCCCTCCCAAATTTTTATCCACCACATGTGGATGTGAGACCAGCCCATTCCACGTCTCCACCCCTCTTACCAGTCTGGGTGGATGTGGTTTCTTTAATTCCTTAGTTGTCAGACTTCCATTCAAGTTGATTTCTGACAGTCCTGAGTGATGGTGGTTCTATATTGTCATTGCAAGTTTGATGTGGTTGTGCGAGGAGGTGAGTCATGAGTGCCAATGCCGCCATCTTGACTGGCAGTCTGTCTTCCTTTAGTTTTGATATTAAGGGGGAAATTTTTTAAAAACACATTGTTTACTTTATTCTATAAACTCTGCATTTAATTTTAAAATACAGTTAATATCCACTGATCCTCTACTAAATTTTTACACAGTGACCTACAATCAAATTCTTTTTTTTATTTTCTTTAAGCCTTCTCTGAAATTTAAGTTTTCTTCACACGCCCATTTCCTTTTCAGTCACCTTTGAAGCTAAAAATACAATATCTGTTGGGTTTTATTTTATGGCAAAACTCAGTTCATTTAGGGTTGAGTCAACAACATGCTCCCCACTGACCTGAAATGAGTGCGAATCAAGTTACCTAAGAGGGAAGGTTTACAGGTGAGGATTCAGTCAAGACCAATAAGCAAAATGCGCCTTTTCCTC
Source organism: Trachops cirrhosus (assembly GCA_028533065.1). Taxonomy (NCBI): domain Eukaryota; kingdom Metazoa; phylum Chordata; class Mammalia; order Chiroptera; family Phyllostomidae; genus Trachops; species Trachops cirrhosus. The sequence continues at coordinate 175,520,322 of CM052541.1, forward strand.
CCCAACCAGGAGGAATGTTCAGAAGACTACTTACCTAATCTAGGTGAGTGGTCTTGCAATTAATTTTTGATAGACTTTTCAAAAGACCCAGGTGGTAATGTGACTAGACAGATGTAACTGATAGGGAATCACTTCCTTCTCAGCTGTCTTATATATTCTTTTTTTTATTTTTTAAATATATTTTATTGATTATGTTATTACAGTTATCCTATTATCCCCCCTTCATTCCCCTCCACCCTGCACACCCTCTCCCACCCACATTCCCACCTCTAGTTCATGTCCATGTGTCATAAGTTCTTTAGCTTCTACATTTCCCATACTATTCTTACCCTCCCCCTGTCTATTCTACCTACCATCCATGCTACTTATTCTTTGTACCTTTCCCCCCTCTCTCCCCCTCCCACTCCCCTGTTGCTAACCCTCCATGTGATCTCCATTTCTGTGGTTCCGTTCCTGTT
>CM052541.1:175521279-175582635 GCA_028533065.1 Trachops cirrhosus
TAGGTCCTTGCCTTTCGTGACTTGGAATACTTCCTTCCAGCCCCTTCTTGCCTGTAAGGTCTCTTTTGAGAAATCAGCTGACAGTCTGATGGGAACTCCTTTGTAGGTGACTGTCCCCTTATCTCTTATATATTCTTTTCTCCTAAATGAAAACCAAAGATTTTCTGCTTAGGTGACCTATTTAGTTTGTATATGGTCATGCTAACTCATAGTAGTCAGCTTTCTCAATGCTTGCAAGACAAATTTCTTCAACACTAAACCTAATCTTGTTTCAAAAAAATTTATTGTAAGTGCTCATTACTAATCATACCACAGTGAAAACCACACATTTCTATCCAGAACAGTAAAAGGGGAAAGTCTACTAGGCAGCAAGTGCTTAGTGTTAGGAGCTGAAATAGTAGAGAGTAAGGGTTGATCTTGTCCTTCAAGGGTCTTGCAGTTTAGAGAAGGTGACTTTATATAAACTATGTTACTAGTAAATTATGGGCATGATGGCCCTGACCAGTTTGGCTTAGTTGGTTGGACATCATCCGGCAAACCAAAAGGATAATTCTCGGTCAGGGTATATGCCTAGGTTGCGGGTTCAGTCCCTGGTTGGGGCGCTTATGGAAGGCAACCGATAGATGTTTCTCTCTCACGTCAGTGTTTAGACAAACATCCCTCTCTTTGTCTCTCCCTTCCCCTTTTTCTAAAAAATAAAGATAAAAATAAATTAATACAAAATAGAAGAGGGCATGATAAGCATAATATTACGTGTCTAAGGTACAGAGTAGCCCAAAAGAAGAAGTGATTAATAGTGAGTGGAAGGTCCTGGAAGACATCCCAGAAATGATGATATTTGAGCTCTGTTTTGAAGAACAGCTAAAAACTTATTGGATGTGTGAGTTAATGGTACTTCCACCTGTAAGTAACAATGTCCCCAGATATCCGCCTGGCTCACTTTTTCATTTCATGAAAGTCTCTGCTCGGATGATTACCCCTTAGAAAAGCTTCTGTGGATAACCTATAGAAATTAGTCTCCCATTACTCTCTACCCCCTTCCCTTGTTTTATATTCTCCATAATGATTACCATTCGCTGGCACATTCCACGGTATTTTTTTGTTTCTGTAGTGTGTGTCTGCTCTGACTTGGCACATTCCCTCTGATACCAGGGAGGCTGTGTATCTGATATACTGCTGTAGCCCAGGCAGCAGGAGCAGCTGAGAAAGCTGACTACTATGAATAATTCAGTATTTGCTGAGTGAATATCCAACCAACCGTGACTTAAGCAATAAAGATATTTAATATCTCACTAGACAAGAAGCCTGTGAGCAGGTAGTTTCAGAGTGATATTGCTTATTATTGTCATTTGAGACCTAGGAATTTTCTATTTTCCACGTTTCTATCACCAAAGTGTTGACTTTTTGTCCTTGTAGGTGGACTTGCCACCTACTGTCTCAGAAGGGTTGATGAACACCCCACTTCACATTTTCACAGCCATGGTCAACGCGGGCAGAGGAAGGAGCTCTTCAGGTTGCTCTCCCCCTGTGTTTGTCGCTTTATCAGGAAACGAATCTTTCCTAGAAGCTCTGCCAGCAGCCTCCGTAGGTCTCCTTGGTGCAGATTGTCGCTTGGCTGGACCAAGATGCATGGGAGGCTGGGACAGCAAGTAGCAGCGAAGGGGATGAGGTTACTGTGGGGCTGAAACTACCTCTGATTTGCCTTATTGGTTGGCACATTGGTCCCAGACAAAAATCAGGGGTTTTAGGAAGTGTAAGTAAACAAATTTTGAGAATAACAATTAAACCTAAAATAAGTAAAAACTAGTAAGATTTAAGATAACACTGTTTATATGTGTTAATATGAAAAACAGATACAATAAAACTATGAGGCTAATCATGGATATTTTCTATTCTGGCTGCTAAAGACATATTTTTCTACTTATTCCCTGCCAATACCATTTTTGTGCATTTTATCAGTATTATCATAAACAACTATCTAAATCTCATATATGAAGAAGTTCTTTATGTTACGCAATTGACCAAATGGTTTATGTTCAGTTTATGAACATAAGATATTTGTCAGAAGTGGCCCTGTGAGACCACCAGCTCAGATATGCAGACAACTGAGTCCAATGGTAAACTCTTCATTTCATAGTCCCCTAGAACTTGTAGAGAATTATCTTGCCCTGTCTATCATTTTACAGAATTACCACTCTCTCTAGGCAAGGAGCCACAAAAATATCTCAGAAAATGAAGATAGCTTCTTTCCATATTTATATCCATAAGTGAAATGTATATAGGAACCATGTGGTCAAGAAAAGGAAGAACTGATCTTCAGTAACATGAATAATGTGATACATATTATAAAATAGACATATGATTCCTGTTCTCTAGAACATGACCCCCAAACCAGGATCTTTTCTATGCCCTTGTTTGGGGACCAGGAACAAGATGCAATATTAGTTTTTGTTAAAAAAAATAGAAAAGGAAAAAAGGAACACTATTCATTTTTCTTCTTCCTTTTCTGCATACCCATCTTCCTCCCTATCTCTCATTATCTTTGTCTATCTATCTGCTTATCTCTCTTACCTCCCCTGCCCCATTCTTCTACCCCAATCATATCCTCTTTGTAAAAAAAAAAGAAAAGGAACTGATTTGGTGAGTGGGTGTTCTTGAAATTACTACAGTTCCTGTGGGCATTTTGAAGTAACTCTTACCTGTTTAGCTGGATCAGAGTGTGCTGTGTTATATCAACCGACATCAAAAGGAACATTTACCCCCAAGGAAGGAGCTAGTGGACTTTCCGCCTACACAACATTTGTCAGCTGTTAACTGTGCCCATGCAATTACCGTGCAATGATTTGCCAGTCCTGGATAGGACTTCCATTCATCATGCCTTTTTATACAGGAGAAAAGTTGCAGCATAATTCTGACTCTGGGGGACGTGTCCCAGAGACACAGGTGGGAAGGTGGGACGGGAAGGAGAGGAGAGGGGGAAACAGTCGGGAAGGGATGGGTGTAGCCAGATTTCGCAGGCAGCCCTGCTGGCCCAGGGCGCTGTCTCCCCGGCTCCTCTGAAGAGCAACATTTCAAGAAGTTTCCCTCCCAAATGCCCCTTTATCTTGTGGGTCAGTTTGTGCACCATTTACTCATAGGAACAGATATCAGCTAGGACTTAGGCTTGTGCCGGCGGAGTTTTCTGCCACAGGAGGAGAACCAGGGGAGCTATGTCACAGAGGGGTCAGGGCGTCCTTCTGTCCAGTCCACGTCTTTGCTCCTCTGGGTTCTCTACCAGCATGTTCATCGGTCTGCAAGGGGAGACTGGGGAGGGGTGTGAAACAAGAAAGAACCCCAAGCATGAATGAGCGGTGTACTGGAGTTGGAAGGCACGAATGGAGATGAATTTTCTGCGCTCATCTTTATAACCTCGTTCCTTAGTCTCAGCAGGGCTCCTCTCCTTTGTTTAACCTTCAAAATCAGCTACAAAATTAGAGTGGCCACCTTCATACAAGCACAAATAACTAGACAGAAAGAAGCTTCAGTGCTCCCATGCCCAGAGTATAATGTGAGCACACACATGCCCGGCAGATCGATGTCAAAATGAGCACTGAGTCAAGGAAGGAAACAGCCCTGAGATTCATTGCAATAATAACATGTTTGTCTGAATATTCAGAAATACTACCTGTGCCCTTCCCCACCACATTACCTTAGAGTTCTAACCAAGACGCCTCATTCCCAGAGGTGGTTGCTGTCACTTCTCTTTTTGGGTCCAGCCTGCGGACAAGCAGTTTCACTTACACTGTCTGAGACTTTGCACTCTCTCCCTTCCATCGTGGCAAAACCCACAAACAACTTACAAGGTTAAAAAAACTAATAATGAGAGCTGACTTCTGCTACACACTGCTATGGGACAGACTCTGCCCAAAGCTTTATTCTAGTTATGTCATTCTTGTTGTCCCAACAGGTGGGACTTCCCATCACTCCCACTTGCCAGAAGATGCTTCCACTTCAGTTTTAAAGATGGGGTTCCCACTTTTCAGGCCACTTGCCTGAGGCCCACAGTTAGTAAGTGGGGCGACCAGGACTTGAAGCCAAACACTCTGACCAATGGAGTCCTTGATTTTAGCAAGTACTGTAAACTTTTTTTTTAACAAAGCAAGCCTAACTTGGGTTTTCATCATTCACTTGATAGGCATTTTCAGCTTCATACATAAATTCTGAGCTGACCACAATTTCTAATTTAGGAAAATGCATCCAAATAAGAAAGGGAGTTATGCAGAGTTTGGATCAAAAGTCGCTGAAGCTGTTTCCTTGAAGCTATTTAGCAAAAGGCTCTTCGTTTGTGCTCACTGTTGTTTCCCTTTGATGCAGTAGTTGGCACTCTACCGCCAGTGGTTTTATGTAGTTTTACAGGCAGGTTTGCAAAATACACATTTTGGCAAGAAGAGAACATCTTTCCGGCGTGTCTTCTCGTTTCAACAATTGAACACAGATTTAACTTCCCACATATTTTGCCAATATGCTTATTTTTAATATGTGAAAATAAAGCCTTATCAGTAGAAGTAACTACATTTTTTGAAGTGGTTACTAAATGTATCAAATATCATCTGTAAATCACCCCTGGGCTTCTGAGAAGGCATGGTTCATAGCTGCATGATTGCAAAAGAATCTTTTTGGCAAGAAATGATCTAATACATCCTGCATGGGTTCTAACAAGTGAACTGTGCCTACCCAGTGAGATTCTTTACCAAGAATTCCTTCCAGAGAGCCACTTCATTCTGCTATACCAAGAAAGTTTTCGTTCAAATCTTCTCTCCTTTATAAGTTTGCCATTTACCCTCTCACCTATTTGCAACAAGGACGGGAGGTGGTCTGTGTCCAAGGTGTTCTGACCTCACAGGCTTCAGTGTTGCTCAGCAAAGGTTTCCCATAAATAACCTTGCCTGTGTGGATAAGTGTCTTCTATGTTATGTTGCAGGATACACAGAGGAACTTCTACGCACTTTATCTTGAAAAGTGAGACAAGCCAGAAGAACATTGGGGAGAAAACGTCCATTTTAGCACATTTAGTTAACATTTATTGTTATGTCCAACCACTGTGTTAGACACAATTGCATCGTTGAACGTACCTGGAAGGGGATCTTCTGTAAACAAGAGGCAGTAGACAGTAGGAAGCATGCTCGTTCTTGCAAACTGTGACAAGAGCACTGGGGCACTGAGGTGGGAATGCTGCCGCCACCCTGGCCATACAAGCTGGTCCGTGCTTTGCCCCAGCCCCACCTCGAGAATGACGCTGCCATAGTGGACCTGGCCTGTGATGTTGGATGAACACTTTGCGCTTGAAGAGTTTCAAGTAAAAAAGGTAGTAAGGGAGGAGAGAAAAAAGAGTTCTAGGAGGAAAAAAATATCCACTTGTGGGAGATTTTCTTTGGGTTTCCTGGCTTTTTTTTTTTGCACATTAGCATCAAAACAGATGTTTCTCCCCAATCCTGGCACCTTCCTGAACTGCCCATCTTCAAACTAAATAGTTTAGTATAACATCCTGGCTCTTCATTGACGAGAAGGGTTCTTCAGCCACCAAAACAACAAGCAGAAAAATCCATATTGGTTAGCAATTCTAAGGAGTGGTCTAAGCAGATGACAAGGATTTCAGGTAGACCAGATGCCAAGTGATTGCTGTCAGAAGATGGTGGCTGAGGCTCAGGATGAGACAGGCGTCTGTGAGCCCTTTTGGTTCCCAAGATGACTGTCTGCTTGTTGATTCTTTCCACTTTATATACAGCACAGATCAGCATGGGATAATTTAAAAGGCAAGAATGAATGTCCACACAAATTTTCACAATGAGCATTTATTACTTTTATAATTTAAAAAATCAGAAAGGTATTAGAAAAGCCCTCACACAACTACTCATATTTGGGAAAGAATCACAATTATTTTGGCAAATGTATTCTCATTTAGAGAGTTCATGTTCTAAATTTAGAGGGTGAACTGTTCATACAGGAAAAAATTTGTACATAGTTGATATGGCACTAAAAAAGAAACTCACCAGCATCTCTGATAGTTCTTTTCCTGTTGCAAACTATGTACAAAACTTGCTACATATTTTCCTAGGTTGTTTGGGCATATAATCTAAACTGAACAAAGACAGAAAACCTTAACCTTCTTCCTGTCCTATCTCCTTGGCAATCAAGAGGCAGTGAGGGGGCCATTTGTGGATGGTCCCAGTGTGCTGGGCCAGTATTCAAGTGTCATTATAGTCCAGACCCCAGATCCAGACACTCAGTTTGGTCCATCTATTTTGGGGTAATCCTTCTCTCAATAAATGAACTCATGCCAACGAAAGTGTAGTTCAGAGAGATAATTCAGCAATTTATAATGACAAAAGGATTGTCAGGAAGACTGGAGTCTGTGTCAGCTCTCCTTAGAGGCAGGACAACTCTGAGGAAGACAAAGGGTAGCCAGAAGATTTCTGGGTGAACTCAAATCAAGGCAGTAATTGGATGATATTTGTGTTAGGTCGTCAAATTACTATAGTGTGATGCATCCTTTTGCACCGTAGGGACTGACATGCAGGATAAATGGGAATGCTGCCTTGAGTGGCCCGAACCCTGTTCTCTGTACAAAGCTGAAGACACATTCCTGCTCTTTTATACCCATAAGCTACTACCCACCAGGACGGTCACTTTTCTCCTATTGACATGTTCTTCTGGGGACGCTGTGATTCGTTCTATCAGGCTTCAGCTTCCACTGTTACAGTAGCATTCTGGTCAGGCTGTTCTGACCCACTCCCAAGCACTGAATATAAGAGGTCATTGACACAGAGCCACCTAACACAGCATGCTTCTACAAAAGATGCTCTAATTACTTATGTAATTAAATGTTATTAGATTCAATTAAAGGAGATTTTTCTTAATTTTATTTTCAGATGGTAACTTTAAATTCAAGTTGCAGTTAGCTGGATGTCTTCCCTATCTACTTATAGCTGCCTTGTGGATGCTCATTTTAATATAATCCTATCTAATAACTACAGTCCCCACTTCATTAAGAGAGAGAGAGACAGCAAGAGTTTGATTATTCAGTGATTTTATGATGACAAAAGTCCAAGTAGTTTCCTGAAAAAGAAACCTCTATCTATGCTAATTGATTGGCAGTGGTTCTCTAACATATTAAAACTAGTTTTGTGTGGTCTATGGATATGCTTAATTATTTTATTTGTTGTCACTTGACAGAAAGTGAAAGAAGCCTTGCTTAATTATTTTGGAGTGGAACTCAATTTAAAATGGACATAACTTTGGACCCATAAAAACATGATTAGTTATTAAAATGCTAAGACGACCCACCTTGCAGGGTGATCTCACCTGTGTGAGGCGAAAAAAAACCAGATGTGGTCAAAGGCTTGAGCTGTGGAGACAGACGGACCTGGGCTCTAGTGTTGCCTCCACCGCGTCCTACTGAATCTGCCACTTCGTTTTATAAGCTCTCAAAATCAGTTTTCTAATGTAAAGAGAGGGCTCAATGAAACCTAACTTACCTGAGTTATTCTGAAGGGCAGTGAAAGACACAGAGTATTTAGAACAGTGTGTGGCGCGTGACAAGCAGTCAAAGACTGCGAGCTTCCTTCACTTTGCCCTAAAAATGGCCTCACGTCCCGGAGAATGTCATGTTAGATGACAGCACCCATTGGTGAGGCCTGATGCCGCCCCACTGCAAACACACACTCGAAAGGTTACCGAATGCAAGTTCTTAAAATCCCAAGGGTACGTGTGGCCATGCCGTCCACAGTCCCAGAAGGAAGTCTTATATTTTTAGATTTCTAAGTGCATAGGGATTTTTATTCCTACTGACTCTGAACTTAATTGCATTTTGACCAGGGTCTACGATTAGTCAGATACTGATAGTCTGAAACTGCTTTGGAACTTGCTTTTCTTGACCTCAACATGGGTCCAGTTTTCATATTCACAAGGCGCACGTGAACAGAAAACACGTGTCAGACCACTGCTCCCGAAAGCACGTATCAGGCCCCAAGCCCACATGATGGTCATCTTATGGTTCTGACGACTGTCTTCCGGTTATGACTTTTCAGGGAAATTTCCCTCCTCTTTCCTCTCAACACAAAGCCAAGGTCCCAGCAGGATGTTTCCTCACGGCCGCCCTCTTCTCACGTTTTACCTACCACGCCTCCACTGATTTCCCACGGTGTGCAGGCCCTGCTGGAGGACCCAGACGTGAGAGTCTTTGGCGTTTCATTGTTCATTCATTCAATTATGAATTCCTTCAGAAGCAGGTATTGCTTTTTGCAAAATATATTTATAGAGGCTAAAAGCACTGGCTCTGGGGTCCTACTCTTTGGCCTCACATTCTGATTGGCCTCTTTTTAATTTTTCACTTTGGGAAAGTTACTAAAATTCTCTAAATCTAGGTTTTTTCATCTCTAAAACTGGCAAAATGGTAACAGCTATCTCAAGGTAGTTGTGATTGTTAAATAAGACCTTGCTTGTGAAACCTCTGGCCCATACATAATAGAGACATAACCAAGTGTTCCTAAAGCACTGGGAAAGGTTTACAACAATTTTAAATATTCTCACAATGACAAAGTGCAGTGACGGAGAACAGATTCGTGGTTGCCAGGGATGAGGTTGCAGTGGGCTGTGACTCTAAAACAATAGCATTAGGGATTTCTCTGGGGTGGTGGAACCCTTCTGAGTCCTGATCAGGGTAGTGGCTACACAAGTGTATACATGTAGTAAAATTTCTACAATACACCCTCCAAAAATGGCAGCATGCAAAAATTCGTGAAATCTGAATAGGTCTATAGTTTAGTTAATAGTCTCGTACCAATGTCAGTTTTCTGGTTTTGAAAAACCCACCAATGCATAATATGTTATTGCGGGAAGCTACGTGAAGGATACACAGGAATTCTCTGTTATTTTCTGTTATTTTTCAACTTCTTGCGTGTCTTCAGTTAATTCAAAATCAAGAGTTAATGCCCTGGCTGGTGTGGCTCAGTAGATTGAACACCAGCCTGTGAACCAAAGGGTCACCAGTTCGATTTCCAGTCAGGGCACATGCCTGGGTTGCAGGCCAAGTCCCTAGTTGGGGGCGTATGAGAGGCAACCACACATTAATGTTTCTTTCCCTTTCTTTCTCCCTCTCTCTAAAAATAAATAAATAAAATATTTTTTAAAAGTCAAGAGTTAAGAAATAAATATGTAAAGTACCAAGAGAGACATGACAATCCAACAACAAAGAAATAGATTGGCCCTTGCTCTAAAGGAGTTTGCATTCCATTGAGGAGAGAAACTAGTAATCACACTGCCAATTGTTTAATCACAGTTACGCTCAGTACTACGAAGGAAAAGCATAATGTGGCATGACAGCATATGCAAGAAACAGGGGCCACTCAGGGGAGGGTTCTTGATTTTTGATCCCTTCCATATGTTAAGGATGGGCTGGGAGGTGTGGCGGGACGCATTCCAGGCAAAGGGGCAGTGTGAGGCATCCTTGCAGAGAGAAGGAGCTTTCTGGTAGCTGAGAGGGGCCAGCAAGTTAAGGAGCATATAAAAGTCAGAGATAAATGGGGCTAGTGTTATAAGCAGGGTGTCACAGTAGGCCAGGGAAAAAGTCATCACTTCTGACAAGAAATTGGAGGGATAGGACCACACAACAAACACTATCAGTAACACTAGATAGAGCTTAAATTTTGAGGAAAAAAAGAAGTAATGAACTCAAGCTGCAGTTATAAAAGGCGCAAAGAAATGGATACTTGAAATGTGTGGCGAGCTTGGGAAACTACACATAGCATGGGGATTGGGTTCCAGGAAGAAGCTGGAAAGAGACTGGAAGGAGAACTTAGGGCCGGGTCACAAAGGGACATTTTTCTTTTTTTGTATTCAATTTTACTTTATTTTATTTTTCTGAATTAACATGCTATCATTCTATATTTTATTTTGTTTTTCAGATTGGCTTTTTTATTTTTTATTTTTTAAATTTTTGTTTATTGGGGTGATATTGGTTAATAAAATTATATTGGTTTCAGTCATACAATTCTATAATACATCACCTGTATATTGTGTTGTGTGTTCACCGTCCCAGGTCAAGTCTCCTTCCATCACCATTTATCCCCCCTTTCCCTCTGGTAATGCCCACACGGTTGTCTGTATCTAGGAGGTTTTTTTTCCTTGATCCCTTCACCTTTTTCACCCAGCCCCCCAGACCTCTCCCCTATGACAGCTGTCAGTCTGTTCTCTGTCTCTGTGATTCTGTTTTTATTTTGTCGGTTCATTTTGTTCATTAGATTCCACATATCAGTGAGATCATATGGTATTTGTCTTTCTCTGACTGGCTTATTCACTTAACATGTTTTCCAGATCTACCCATGTTGTCGCAAAGAGTAAGATTTCCTTCTTTTTATGGCTGAATAGTATTCCATGGTGTAAATGTATCACAGCTTTTTTATCTACCCATCTACTGATGGACACTTTGGCTGCTTCCAGATCTTGGCTACTGTAACTAATGCTGCAGTGAACATAGGGGTGCATATATTCTTTTGAATTAATGTTTCAGGTTTCCTCAGATATATTCCCAGAAGTGGAATCACTGGGTCATAAGGCAGTTACATGTTTAGTTTTTTGAGGACCTTCCATACTGCTTTCCACAGTGGCTGCACCAGTCTGCACTCCCACCAACAGGGCAAAATGGTTCCCCTTTCTTCACAACCTCACCAGTTCTTGTTGTTTGTTGATTTTTTGATGATAGTTATTCTGACATGTGCACCATGATATCTCATTGTGGTTTTAATTTACATTTCTCTGGTAATTAGTGACATTGAGCATCTTTTCATGTGCCTGTTGACCATCTGTATGTGCTGTTGGAAAAGTGTCTGTTCAGGTTCTGTGCCCATTTTTTAATTGGACTGTTGGGGGGGTTTGGTGTCAAGTTGTATAAGTTCTTTATAAATTTTGGACATTAACCCCTTATCAGATGTACTATTGGTGAATATGTTCTCCCATTCAGTGGGTTTTCTCTACATTTTGTTGATGATTTTCTTTGCTTTTATTCTGTGCAAAACCTCTTGATTTTATTCTGCAAACGAAGTGGAGGAGCAGCATTAGAAGTTTTAAATTGAGGAGTCCTTAAAAGTTTTAATAAGAAAACTCTGGGTTCAAGATAAAGCACAGACATAATATTTTTAAAAAACCAAACGAAGCCAATGGGCCTCACCAAGAGGCTACCTCAGCAGTGAGGATTAGGGATAGTATGGCCTGGAACTTTGTGAAAGCCAGCTCAGCGTGCAACGGGGACCTCAGATCCAGATGCTCTACTTCTAGTGATGTTTTCCTCTGGTTTACTCACAGCATACATAACAACGTACACATAACACGCCTACTGTGGGATTATTGGAAATGGCAATACTTGCAATAACTGTAGATATCAAATCATGGTGCATAATCATATAGCGGGGTACTATGAAGTGCTAAGAAAAATGGGATCTCATCAGGTCAAATAAATTGCATCAAAAGAGTATTTTCTCTAGCCTACCCTTTCCCTGAAGAAATGCGTGTGTGGCTGTACACATTGGTCTAGGAATTTAGGTTAGCCTAGACCAAGAGCCTTCAAAGCTCTAAGCAAATAGTATGTATTTAATTCCTGAATTAAGGACTGCAAGACTTTATCCTACATCCACTGAATGCAAATCAATCATTTTTATTAAGCTAAGTGGCCCCTCTGTGGGCCAAACCCCTCAGGTTCAGTGCCCACTGCACCAGCTTGCATGGCCCAAGACCCTAGTCATCCATCTCCTTGCCCACAATGCACAGAGCGCTCTGATGCTGGCATTGGTGTTAATGCCTAGAGCAACCCCATTTTCTGAACTTGCCACCGTTCTGATTTTTTCCCTTATTCTTTTTGCGTCTCTGTGGATTGTGTGTGTGTGTGTGTGTGTGTGTGTGTTTCTGGCCCCTGGTGATTTCTCTTCCTTCCTTGTGTGCTCAGCAATAATTTAAAAGTATATTTGTTGTGACTTATTTAGCACCCAGGGTTTTGCAGCAGGAAGGTTTCCCAGTGCAGCTAGTCTACAGCACTGCAGAAAGCTACACCCCTACTGTCTTTACCAAAAGCAGTTTTTCCTTTCATCGCTTGTAAGGTGACTTGCAGTTTTTTGTAGTTTTAGTTTTTATGTTTTATTCATTTTCTAAGTTCTGTTCCTTCACTTTTACCATCTTCTCTTGCTTTATTTTTTCTTGCTTTATTTTGTCTGAATTTTTCTTCTTTGACCTCTATTATTTAACAGATAGTTATTTGATCATAAAGTACATTTATCCTGGCATAAGTTTTCTGGTCTGTATGTTCAGTTGCTTTTTTTTTGCGGGGCGCACATTCTACTTTATCTCTTTTTGGGGGAGGCTGTGTGGTATCTATGAATACATTCCATGCTATTCTTTTTCTCATGATTGCTCATCCTCACATTGGTCTGTTCTTCCTGAGCCAGCTCTTTGTGAAAGGTTAGAACTGGAAACAGGCTGAGGAGTGAGCTAGAGCTGTTTGAATTTCCAGCTGTTTTCCACCACCACCACCCTCCCCTGGAAAAGGGCTTCTTTCCGGGCTCCACTCATTTCTCTTTCCTTGACTCATTTTGATCACAGCCCTTGTGTATGGTGACAGCTTGGTCCTGGCCGCCTGAGCCTGAGGCTCAGCATTCAGGCTGCTCACTGTGGATCCTTTTGTGTGCACCTTAACATACCCACGTCTGGCTTCTTGAACAGATGACAAGGTGGCCCATTTTTACATTTAACATGAGCACTTGTGACCCCTGAAGCCAAGCAGGGATCGGGACATTTCCCCAGGGCTCTCCTGCATCGCAGACCTCCTGTTCCCGGCGAGGGTCATTCCGTGTGCTTTAGAGTGTGCCACCTGCAACGACCTCTCTGTTCTGCTCACCCAACCGGAGAGCCCTTGTGCCTTGTTTCTTACAGCAGAGTCTTCCCCGTCCTGGTTCAGTGTTCCGAATACTTGGCAGTGCTTCTATAAGAGTGATGTTTGGTTATGGGTGTTTCCTACTTCTGTTGGTTTCATTTCTGTTTCTCATTCTCCTTCTTCTTGGTTGAGTTCAGGAAAGAGAGCCATTAGTCTTCCATTTCTGATCTAGAAGTGCGGAGGAGGATTATTTTAGGATCCTGGGAAGACTTAACCAGGGGAGGGAGGAGCTAACCCCTAGATCTGAGAAGGGAAGGACTCGAAGAATAGCCTTAGAAGGAAGGACTGGAGAAGGCTGTATCTTCCTCACTGACGGAGGACAAACTGTAGGGTGACCAAAGAGAGAAGTCTGAGGTCAGCAGGAAGAAGACCCAAGGTGCAGAAGAGTACTTGCTCGTGTGGGCGATGTGGGGTCCGACACAGATGAGACGTAGCATTACACGTTTGTTCATTTGTTCAGCGCATTTTGGTCATAAATGTGTTCCATGCCCAGCATTGGGTAATCGCACTGGACAAGAGAGTCAGGTTTTTGTTCTCTGAGACTTCACTTTCTGTAGAAGAGTCGGTCAACGAACAATCGAACAACAACAACAACAAAAAGAGCCCATTTTAAAAAATCAGGGTCTATGACAGAAAGTAAAGGCGCAGTGGAGTCATTGGGGAGGCTTCTATGAAGAGGTGATGTTTAAGCTACACCTGAAAGAACAGAGAGTCCAGCCATGGGAAAATGAGGTAAGAGCATTCCCAGCCCAGAGAGGAGAAAATGCTATGGCCCTGAGGCAGGAAGGAGCTTAATGAGTTTCAGGAACAATTAAATTGCCACTTGGAGCTTGTAGAGCAAGAGAGAATGTGGTGGAAGCTGAGGTTGTTGAGAAAGGCAAGCACCAAATCACATGAGCACTTAGAGGAGTTGGGTTTCTAATTCTCACATTATTTATTCATAATGTGAGATATGAATAATCTGGATAAATTATAAATTCTAACAAAAAGATGATAGTTGAAAGCCATGAGAAAAGCCACATAACATTAACATGTGCTTTAGAAACTCTCTAAATGGAGATTCTGGTTTTAAGATAATTTAAGCAGAATGCATAGCATAAAAAGTATAGCCCTGGCTGATGTGGCTCAGTTGGTTGGAGCATCATCCTGTAACCGAAGGATTGTGGGTTTGATTCCCCATCAGGCCACATACGCAGGTCATGTGTTCAGTCCCCCATCCGGCAACTAATTGTTGCCTCTCTCCCACATCGATGTTTCTGTCTCTCCCTTCTTCTCTCCCTTCCTCTCTCCCTTCAAGCAATGAAAAATGTCCTTGGCGAGAATTGAGAAAAAGTATAATGTCACTTATAGCCTCATAACTACAAGTAGAGGAAATCCATGTTACACTTCTAGGAATGAGTACTAGAAACTAAGAGTACTCTGGAATAAAAGATACTATAGCATTCCAGAGGGCCCTAGGCTTCACCACACAGTTCTGAATTTGAGGGTACGGCTGAGAGAAGTCAGCCAGGAGGGGGCACTTGCTGAGTCAGGATCTCCTAAACCTGGAAAGTGGGAAGACAAGGGCGGTGTTAAAATGGGACACCCACTGTGTGCATGGGGTCTATCCGAGACAAAGCCAGCTAGCATCTAGAACACATGACTTATTCTCATGCTTCACATGTCTGGAAAGAAAAATCACAGCTGGAAACCTGTCTAAATACAATATTACCTCTCAGCAACAGTATGACCATGGAAAGAATTGATGGGAAAAAAGGCATGCATAGGAAATTTGCAAGCAAAGTGATAGAACCCCAAAACGGAATTTAAATTCTTCCAATCAGTATTTGGTAAAGTCTGAGTACTAGTAGATTTGTTCTATAAGGGAAAGCAATTTCATAGGATATGTCATGGTGAAGCTGTAGACTTTAAACACATACTCATTTATTTCGCCCTGTTTTCCTTCTTTCCCCTTCCTTCCCTCCTTCAACAGTGATCACGCTAAGATCTGAGATCACGCTAAGTGGCCTTTGTAGACCAATCTATAGATAAGTAACTTTTCTCTTTAGCCCAATTCATGGCACTATTCTCTGCAACATCCTTTGTATTCTAATCTGTTTTACTAAATCACAAAAAAATTCCCCACTGATCGGTGAAGCTGCTTCTTAGAACAGGCTAACGGGCATGTTCTAGCTTCGGCTTCTGTGGGATCCATAGAAGAGACTCCTCGCAAAAAGAGACAAAGGGTGAATCCAGTTGTCTTTAGCTTTCATTTCTAACAGTTCCAGGGGTTCAAATGAGGGCCTCGGTGACTTGTTGTGACACAAGTATTTTTGTCTGGGACGCTTGAAGGGCTGGAAACTGACGGTGCTCCTTTCACTCTCAGTTCAAGTACAGTATTCTGGTCCCAGCTGAGAAGCAGCAGGTGTGTGCTGAGGAATGGCTGGCCATTGGTCCTGGCCCGAGAAGGAGCTTCTCCACAACAGTGGAATGTTTCACTATCACTTAGCCTGTCCAAGAGCACCTATTTTTATTTTACATTCGTGCCCTGGTAGTAGAGCTCAAGCTTATTTTGAGTTTGCTGGTGACCGTACAATCAAGGGGATATCAGTGCAAGAAGCCAAGAAGCTACCACCTGTGCCGTGTTTATATCTCAAGAATTGTTTAGAAGGCTGATTACTCAGCTGTGCCTCTTGACCTTCTAGTGTTACACCAAAAAAGGTGACTAACGTGTTCTTGAAAGTCACTTCCCTTTTAATAACCCATATAATTCCCTCAACATATGGTATGAGAGGGACCAGGTTGCACTATTAAGTATTGATCCCACAATGCTCTTTGCCTGTGGTAAGCGCACTGAATGATCATTTGTGGTTAACAGAAAGGGCTGTGCTGGTGAATGATTAACAACGAGTTCTCCAGGGAAATACACTAATCTGTAGTATTTGCTGATATCCATAGTGGAATATTAAGAACAACTTTATAAATTCAGAAAGTGAGATGAAATAGAGAAATTCCACAAAATGCAAAAATGACTAAAACTGACTCAAGGGAATAGAAAACCTGGAAACTCTATATTAAAGAAATTGAATTCACAGTTAAATCTCACAAGAAAACGTACAAGTTCAGATGGCTCCACTGGAGAAGTATATCGAATAGGTGAGGAAGAAATAATATCAATCTTGCTTAAAGTCCCTCAGAATAGAGGAGGGAACACTTCCCAATTTATCTTGTAAGACCAGCATTATCCTGTTACCAAAATTAGAAAAAGACATTATTAGAAAAGAAAACTAACTATAGATCAATATACTTTGTGAATAAAGATGGAAAAAATATGCCCTGGCTGGTGTGGCTCAGTGGGTTGAATGTCATCCCAATAATGAAAAGGTCTCTGGTTCGATTCCCAGTCAGGGCACATGCCTGGGTTGCAGGCCAGGTGCCTGGTTGGGGGCATGTGAGAGGCAATCAATCAATGTTTCTCTCACACATTGATATTTCTCTCCCTCTTCCTTCCTCTCTTCCCCTCTCTCTAAAAATAAATAAGTAAAATCTTTTTTTTAAGGTAGAAAAAAGATCCTAACAAAATATCAGCAAGTTTAATCCAGCAATACATGAAAATTATAATACATAACAACTAAGAATCAAAAGTTGTTTTAACATTAAAAATCAATAAATATAATTCATCATATTAATAGAATAAAGAAGAAATTTACACAATCACCTCAAAATATGCAGCAAAGCTATCTGAAAAAATCAGTACTCATTTATTACATACATAATTCAACAATAGATGAGATATTCCTCAACTTGATAAAAGGCACATAAAAACCTGTAGCTAAGATCTAACTTAAATGTTGAAAGACTTAACACTTTTCCAGTGAAAGGGAAGAAGGGAAGAATGCTTACTCATCCTTCGATATTCTAATGAAGATCATGCTGAAGGTCCCAGGTTGTGCAAAGGAAAAGAAAAAACAATAAAACGCATACAACTTATAGAGGAAGAAAACCTGTCTTTGTTTGCAGATCGTGTACATGTGTAAATCTAAAATACTTTATAAAATACTATAAATACTTTTAAAATACTTTATAAAATAACTCAAACTACTAATTTAATAAAGATAAAGGATACAATGCCAACATACAAAAATCATTTGTGTTTTTATATACTACCAACAAAAATGCAAAAGAAATTCAATATTATCTACAATAGCATAAAAAATCAAATACGTTTAGTGATAGATTTAACAAAATATGTGCAAGATCTGCATATTGAAAACTACAAATGTATACAAATTAAAGAAGGTCTAAATAAATGGAGACATAAATTAGGTTTGTGGGTTAGAAGACTTAATATGGTTAAGATGCCATTTCTCCCTAAATTGAATATATTGTTTCAATACAGTTATAATCAGAATTTTAGCAATCTATTAATTAATCAGCTGAGATTCTAAAACTTAATAGGAAATGCAAAGGACTTAAAATGGCCAAAATGGTTTTGGGAAGAACAGAGAGGGAACATGTGGTGAGCAGAATCATAAGAGGGCCCCAAGATTCCACCCTACTCCCAACCCCTACTGTGCGGCCTCCAATAATTCTCTCCCCTTGAGTGTGGGAGTGGCCTGTGAATACCACAGGATATCACTCTCATGATTGAGTTCATTGTAGGGCAAAGGTAAAGGGATTTCCACCAGTGGCTCCATCTAGGATTGGAATGGCGTAATGCCTGTGTGTACACCAGACCAAATGTAAAGTTTCAGTTCTCACCCTACAGTAACAGATGCCTCTTAACCATCTCTCAGGTCAAGGGATACATTTCACAGTCAACCCTCTGGCATCAGACCCAGGAAGGAGGTCCACGCAGTCCCTGGGGCATCCTCGTGTCTACTTGGGAGCTCTGGCACCTTGGTTTCCTGGGATGCAGTCTACAAGAGCAGGGGTGCCGGCTCTGGGTAGACCAGCCACCTGGTCCCGGGGTCACCTCACTCCGTAGTGAGATAGGAGGCTCAAGGTGGCTAGAGTAGGACCTGCGAGAGCAGGACAGCTCACACTTTCATGTGCACATGGATGATCTCAGGCTCTTGTCAAAGTGCAGGATCAAAACTGATCAGGACGGGCACGGGTATTCTGCACTTCTCACAAGCTCTCGGGTGCTGCTGATCCATGGGACCCCACTTCATTAGCAAGGCTGTGAGCTTGGGGCCCAGGTCTGTGGGCAGGTCACACTGATAGTCCCTACATTTGAAGTCCGTAGTGGAATGAATAAACTGAAATTGTGGGTAATTCAGAAATTATGCATTGTCCTTGGAAAGACCCTAATGATAGGTAACCTTAAGCTAATAATAGATTTTTTCTTTCTTCATCTTGTACATTTATCAGCTGAGTAAAAGTAGTTGACCCAAAAGTAGGATTAAAAACTGAGGACCCCAGTCATATTAAAATTATGTGCATAGCCTACATTTGCATATTGTAGTTATCATTCAGTGTGTTTTGTGAAAAAGTAAATGTTCATAACACCCTAGGTTTTAAAAAGTAATTTTTTCAGGCAAGATAACCCATGTTGTAATTGAGATACTTGCAATAAGAACTTAGGAACCCATCTGATTACTAGCCTTGAGCTATAACCACCAGGGGTTTCATAAAAAGTGGCATTAAAATATTTATTTTCACTAATGAAATGTGGGTACATGGTTGACATAAGAAATGAGATTAAAATTATTTCTATTGAATATTCATGTCAAATTTATCATTCTGAAGTATTAATTATTTGAGATATAACTTTGATTTGAGACAGAGACTTTGATCCCTCCCCCGGGGATGGTTCCCTTTATCGTGCTGTGTTTATTGACTATTTACAAAAGCATCAACTTTTTCTTTTAAATTCTATGCTGAAGTTTAAGACCTTGGGCCATTCATTTCTTTATTGTATCTGAACTTACTCTCTCATCATTAGTTTGAAGAAAGATGATGATAATAATAAATTCAGGACTCTACTCTCTTTTGATGATTATGTTGCTGGTGGGCCAAAGTCAAGCCTCTGGAGCCCAGATGAACTTACAGGTTATTCTGAAAGAATGAGGACTCTTCCTTTGCCCCCCACACGCTCTACTTCTCAGTGCTGCTGAAGCCCCTGCTTAGACTATATAAATTAATACATTTGCTTGCAATGTGACTCCAGGACATTTTATAGCAGTGATTTTAATGCTGGTTGTGGTGAAATAGGAACTTGAGAATGCAAAGATTAATTTAAACCACATGATGGGTTCAAGGAAAAGGGACACCCACTACAGATTCTTGAATGTATGCTGACTCTGTACAGTGGGGAATGGGATCCAAAAACCACCAGTGAACTTTTAAACCCTCTTGAGAGGAATCAAACCAACATAGGCAACCCTGGGAGGGAGCTGTTGCGGACAACAGACAGACCATTTCTCTCTCCCTCACAAACACAGCCCTTAGCCTGGGAGAGCACAGTTGAGAAATCAGGGGAAGAAGAGGGACCCCAACCATTACCACTAATGGCATGAAGTTAGAACTGTCCATTCATTAGCTGGTTTACTGATTTGTCTTTCATTACAGATTACAAATTCTGTTGGGTTCTTTGAACAATAGATAATGAGTAAATTGTATGTTGTGGATAGCTGGTGAATTTGAAATAAAGGCTGTCTTTTCCTTTGCAGTTCGTTGTAGTGGTGTTCTGGACCGTTTATGCCTATGACAGAGAGGTGATTTACCCGAAGTTGCTTGATAATTTTATCCCAGGGTGGCTGAACCACGCAACGGTGAGTGAACCGAAACAAATGATTGGCTTTATTTTTTTTTTAAAAATTGATTATTAAGTGCTGTTTTCTAGCTTAGGCTTTCAGTAACCTCAGCCTAAATAGCTGTGAAATGTTGGAAGGTTACAATGCAGTTATAACCAAAGAAGAATACTGAATATAAATAAAAAATGTCTTCCCATAAAATTGAGTCACCGTTAAAACTATGCAGTAGATGACTCCACAGTGTGTAAGAGGCATCCGTGGTACTTGATAGTACAATACAGCCAGCTCATTGTGGGATGAAGTGGAGCCATGGAGAGGCTTGTCCTCTCCTCTCCGGCAGCCCGAGGATCGATTCTCGCCTGCCCAACTATGGACACCCTACTCCTCCTAAACTCACATCAGTGGGATCGTGCGGGAAGTACCTGTGCATTGCACTTGGGGCAGTTCCCCCGGAGGAGCAGCAGGGCTGTTCCGTTCCCTGGGAGATGGGCGCCAGAGGTGTCCTCAGTGGTGGCTGCCTTGCCAGGGTCTGCCATCCAAGGGCATTTGCCTGCGGCTGCTAGGTCTTTTCCTTCTTCTGAGTCCAATTCTTTTTGATGCTTTAGTCCTCATGTTTCAAATCAAATACCGGGGATGGTTGCACATCACTTTACACGATGTGAAGAGATGTTTTCTGCAGAGAAATTGGGTGTCATCTTCCCTTTCTGCTTCTGGAACTGAGCACAGTTTGGGTACTAAGGAAGAAGCCTGCATTTTTTGGTGACAGCAACTTTTTAGACTGTCACTGGGTGCTCCGGGTGAAAAGGGCAGCCCATCACAGAAATTATAGAGGAGCACAGAGCTAGAAATAGTGTCTTGAATGTGAAAGCCCTTTCATGACTCCACGTCTTCACCATCTTTTGCCCCACGTGACCTTCCCATTCTTTGCTGGGAAACCCTTGCAAAGGGCTTATCCTGCTGGTTTAGATAATAACATCGCTAGGAAGTCTTTTCTCACTCTCCTGTCAAGTTAGCGCTTCTGTCATTTGTGCACGCACACCACTTTCACATCTCTATATCCACATCTGTGTCCCCCACAAAAATGTCACACTCCCAGTGCAAAACAGCAGCCTGCAAATTCCAAGCACTCTGCCCAGCTGCCTGGCTTATCGTAGGATCAGTGCATATTTATTAGATTGATGAATGAATTCAATAGTGCCAATTTCCATAACACCTTGCTGAACAATACTAATAGCGACTGTTTTGAAGAACCTACTGTGTGCCAAGCATTCTATAGTGGCCATATCACTTCATTTTCACATAGGTATTATGAATGAGAAAGTATTATCCCTTTTACAGATGAAGAAACTTAAGCTCTGAGTTTTTGATACCAGAAGGGCCTTAGCTGAGGACAATTGGTGCATCAGGTGCTATAGTAGTACAGTCCTTGACTATTCAGAGCCCTCACTGCACAATATTACCTTCTGGCCAGAGCCTGAATTACAGCCTTAGCAGGTCCTAGCACTGTTTAACGTTTCCAACAGATGGTTTATTGAGCATGTACACAGCCATTAGAACTTCAACGTGAGTCTTGTCATTTTCCCTGGACTCAGTTGGATGGATTAAAATTCTCACTCTTAGAGGCAAATAGAAATGCAAGGAGAATTTCAGTGACATAAATGTTCAGGAAAGAAAAAGATAAATGTGTTAACATATCCAATTCTCTCAGATAATATGAGCTCAGTGGGTGCTTTCGCAATGAATTTTGTCTCAGTTCAGATAAATCACCATTTCTTTGCCTTTCTCCGTATCTCCATTCATGTTTCCAGGAGTCACGGACAAAGACGTTGCTTGTGGTGGCTGAGGAATATTTTGCAATTTTAATAATTTACATTACTCTAAATTTGTATGTATGAAATTTTAAGTACAACATGCCTAAAGCATAATGCTGGTTATTTGAGATTGGCAATTAAAATATGAACATTAAATGCTGGAATCATGAATAATTACATTGTTATAAAATGTGCAATAATATCTGTGAAATATCAAAAAATTAAATAAGTGTTTTCAGCTTTGTTTAAATTTTATTTAAAAGTTTAATAATAATTAACTATAATTTGTGTTCGCTTTTAATTTTAATAGACAATTTTGAATATTTAATTTTACAAATAGAAAAATAGTTCAATTATAAAATTTTCACATTAATTTGAAATCATATTTTAGTGAAAACATTTTAAATGTTTACACCTTGATTATAAGTATATTTTATGTTAGGTTGATGTTAGATTTATCTTATAGTAATACTATTAGTAGAGCTCAAATTTTATAAAAATTTCCTTTATAACAACAGATTTCATGAACTCATTGAAAATGAATGCAAGAAAATAAAATTTTGAAATATGTATATTTTATATTCATATTTGTGATTTATGTCATTTTGCCTTTATTTTACTACTCATCTAATCACATGTTTTTCTATTTTGTTTTATGAAAATATATCTAACAAGATTGCATGATAGAACATTTCTTTAATGCTTTACTTAATTGTAACTTGTAAATATTTTCGCAAATGGTCTATGGCTCACTAGTCCTATTTGCTGTTACATGTTTAAATTTTTATGGCTACATGAATTCCTAGAGAGAATGTGCCCTGTACTTATTAGAGTCTCAACATAATTTCTAGGGACCCGGAGCCATGAACCACAGAACTCAGATGCAGTTTATAAGTCTAACATGACACCATTTCAAAAGACTTTATTAAGTCAGTCTTGAATTTACAGCACAAAATTAGTCAGAAAACTGGCATAAAAGAAAACTCACAGACTCTGAAATTCACAGGGTTTTCATTTTGATATACACTAAGGTTGCCAGAAGTTAGACTTGATTATAACTAAAGGCATGTGTTCTATCACTTCCTTTCAACTCTCTACCTCTGTTTCTCGGCAAGTAATCCTAGAACTTATTTGCGGAAGAGAAGAGGAAAGGGGTAAATAGATGAGTTAGAAAAGCAATACACCCTTGGTGTGTAACCACTAAGTTATCTCCAGGCTCCATGAAAATAGCACCAAAAAATTTTTTAACTTATTGCAATTAAAATATAAACATATAAATACAGCAAATTTAAATAGAATCAGTTCAGTATCCAAAATAAAAACCATCTATCCTTAAAGCCCCATTTATTTTTATATTCCCAGCAATTCAAAAAGCACGTAATGACAAGGCATTCACTGTTTATTTTTGATAAAAAAGATGTTTGTGCATTTGCTTTTGAAACTTGGAAGAATTTCAGGTTTACGTTTATATTCTTCTACCACCTTTCTATCCTCAGTCCATGGATGACCAGACAGAAGAAAAACAGGTGATATCAGCCAGTGGATCACTTTCTAAGATGTAATGAGAAAGGTCATGGACAGTTGTGTGAGGATTCTGCATGACTGCAACGTGGGGGGTTGGTGCTGTGCTTTGATTTAATCCAAACCAGCAAACAGGTATTGAATACCTGTGATATGCAAAGCACCCTGCTAGGCACTGGGTGGTTATAGGAGAAGAAAAACACTTGCAATTTTAGAGGATGGAAATGGCGTGTTTGAAGTGGAGGAAGGTAAGTAGGAAAACAATTCCACGAGCCAGCAGAGTAGTTCCCAACAGGCTAGGTTCACTCTGACAAGGAGAAGCCCTATTGTTGTTCTGGTTGTGAAAATAGAAGCCTGAACCTTTCTCTTCTGCCAATTATAGTTTTAAATCATTGCCAATGGAGTAAATATACATTTACTCCAATAGGTAAATAAATAAATATTTAAACGCCAGTATGATTGCAGACTCTCACTGATGCTGTAACAGGGAAAAACAAAACAAAACAATGAGACAGTGTTTCTGCTTACTGAAGACCTAATTAATGTTTATGAAGTGCTTTGAAAAGGCCCAGCACTGTGGAACTTTATTATATTATTATTATTACATGGATCTTTAAGCAGACATGACCTACATATTCTTATAATCACAGCAGGAGTTTTTCACTCCCTGTGTAATTTATAAGGAGAGAAGAAAAATAAATCCCACCTCTCTTCATGCTTGATTTGTCAGTTGTTCTTGTTATATGTAACCGATCCTCAAGAGAACCTTAATCTAGGGTACTATTTATTCTGTTCAGCATTATTTTGACATTTGGTAATTACTAAATTTTTTGTACATCTGTCTTTCCCAGAAGAAAAGGCATTAAATGCTGCTTGTATGATCATTGGTTTTGCAGGAACTCAGATTTGACGTTTTTCTTTTGGTGAATTTCCAGTTCTGGGATACACAGATCATGCATTTCAGTACCCTGGGATCCTGTGCCACCCCAAGAGTGGATATTTTATAAAATAAGCTGTTAGTTGAAAGAAGACCATTGTAAACATTCCCTATGAAACAAGAAAAAAAAACCTGACCTTTCTCAGTTTTCCCAATATATTCTAAAGTAGCTAGAAGATATCTGGAAATTATTAAAAATAAAAGTTCAGACCGGAACAGAGGTCAGAAATTTCTTGGGAACCTCTTTCCAAGACTCCCAGTGGACCTCCTAAAGAAAACACAAATAAGACCCCAAAGACCCAGGAACAGGGAGGGTTGTGTCCACAGCGAGGCAGACACTTGGAGCAACGCTGCATACTGTTCTGGGGGGGTGGTGAGCTTTTTTTCATATTCAGTTTTACTGACCATAGCTTCTTCCATTGTGAATTTTTATTTGTGATCATTAGTTCCACCAAGTCCACTTCTTCTGTCAGATTTTGCTGGTCTAAATTTTGACACGAGGATTTGATTATTCTATTTAAGTCAGTAATCAACTTTAAGGTTATAACGTTAATTTTAGCGGTTGCCGATTTTATTATTTATTTATTATTTCAACCAGAAATATTATAAATTGGAGAAAATGTATTTTTGAAACTGATGTGTGAGAAACCTGGGAAGAATTTTTTGAGGTAGAGAGACCAAAAGGGTTTTCCAGGTTTGCATGTAAGAATCTTAGAAGTCGTATCTCCGTCCTAACAAATTAAAAGCCGAACAGACTGAAAAATCAACAGCTCTTTTTGCATCCTTAAAAGACAGGAAGACACAGGGAAAACTGCCGCCCCCAAGACTGGAGAGGCAGATATGCATATAAAGAATAACAACTTACTGGGGCAGAGATTCCTGAGCAGAAACTACCGTGGGAACCAGTACCAAGACAGGGAAGCCTGAACTGTAATTTACGGATTGCTGGAGGCTCCGAGTGGACAGATGTGAGATTGAAAAACTCTAGCGGGACCCAGTTTTAGGGGTCCTCCCAGTACTGTGAGATCTACCCCCAGAAACCCCACAGTAAATATCTGAAAAAAAAAATCCCCTCCTGCTTCCAGCATTGGGAGGGGAAAAATACACTGGAGCATCCTGTCCTTAGCAAGGTCTGCCCTCAGGGGAAGCAAACCAGCAAACGCCAGCCTAAGTCGCTGAGCCAGAGGATATATCGGTAGAGTCCTCGGAAAACTGAAAAGTCAAGAGAACAGAAACTGAAATAAAGCAGAACAGCATACCCAAGCACTGTGGGACAAATACAAAGGTGTAACTCGTGCATGATGGGATCGCCAGGAGAGCAAAGGGAAAGGAACAGAGGAAATAAGACTGGGAAGGTCCCCCAACTGTCAGACATCAAATCAGATCCAGTAAGCTCAGAAAACACTAACTCAGGTAAATACCAAAAAATCTACACCTAGGCATATTGTTTTTTAAATACAGGAAATCGGAAATAAAGAAAAATCTCCTGAAAGAAGCAAGAGGGATTGAGAGAACTGGAAAGAGAAATAGGACCTGAGAGAGGCTAGGATGGAGAAGGGGAAAGGAAATGGGGTAAAGTCGTGGGTGAGGAGAGAGATGGCTGCAGAAAGGAGGGAGATCGAATAAGGAGATGGGAAGGAGAAGACTGGGGGAAAGAGAGTTTACAATGTCCTGGGATAAAGAAGGCACAATGGCTAAGTCATACAGTTTTTTTTATACCAATCTCCCCCATAGCTCTTTGAGATTTGGGGGTTAATTTTTTTCTCTGCAGTGCTTGGCATATTATCAGTACTCAGTAACTATCTTATGAATCAATAGATGTTAGTAGATTGAGCTGGCCTCCTTAGGTGTCCCTTACACGCATCAAGCACCCTCCTTGTCTTGGAGTACTGTTCCCCAGAAATCTATTTGGCTCATTCCTTCACCTCCTTCAAGTCTTTGCTCAGTCTCACCTTCTCAGTGAGGCTTCCTCTGAGCAGCCAGCCCACTAGGCGCCGCAATAGCCCCCGTGCCTCCCAGAGTTCCTCGCTGTGCTGTTTATCTCCCTTGTGGCACTCACCAACTTTGACATGTTACATGATTTTACTTATATGTTGTATGTGTGGCTCATTGTTCATCTCCCTCTGCTAGAATACAATTTCTATAGGGGCAGAGGTCTTTGTTTTATTCACTGAGTTATCCCGAGCACCTAGAACGGTTCCTCTGCATAATGGGCAATCCATGAATGTTTGTTGCAATACTCCACGTCCCTGTGTTCTCTTGTTTTTTCCCCCACTCTTTATCTTTTCCTCTCCATAATAGTTGACAGAAAATGTAACTCCAAACCATTCGCTTCTTTCCTAACTTGTATTTTACTTCACTCTTCAATCTAAACTTCAGTACAGAAAAATTCTGCCTACCCACCGCCCCCCCTCTCAGAGGATCTCACAGTTTTTTACGTGTCATATTACTTCTACTGCCTGAGAAGGCCTGGACTGAATTCTAAAGAACACACTACGGGTACCCGGAACACCTAAGAGCTACAGGCAAGGTATATAATAGCCTGAATCAAACTTACTGAAAAGCTTCCATATATTGATTATTTTATCTGGGTATTATTTATTCCTTCTCTAGGGTAATAGACAGTGGCTTCTTAAAGCAATTTCCTGCCATCACAAATCCCTTTCTAGAACTAATTTTTCATGCAAGGGTAGAATTCGAGGCTAATAATATTTGGCTTATACTCTGCCCTTTTTCTTGCTACATTTAATAGATGAGCAAGCCCAGCAGTAGTATGAGTTCATCAAAAGGTCTGTAAGTTATATTCAGATGTTTTGGGGTCAGCAAAACCCAAAGTGTGGTTTACTCAAGTTTTTTTAGCCCTAATCCTTAAATCCATAGATATTTCAAAGTAAACTTAATTCATATGTTTCTCATTCATTTGCCATTAGCTCTTCATAGTCAGGCGAGGGGGTGGGGCCAGGAGGAAGGTATTGTCTTAGGAACTGGCTTCCTTCTTCACTACCACAGACAGATCATTCATTAGTCACAGACCCAGCTCCTTGGCAGAAGTCCATCCCTTTATCCTTTCCAGTTCCCTTTTAATTGAAGCTTCAACCTCAGCAAGCATCTGTGATAACTGCCAAGGAAAGTGAAGTGGAAAAAAGCTGCATTTTCTATCATGGAAGCACAGAATCCCAGAATCTTAAACTTAGAAAGTGATTCTAGAGACCACCTTGCCCACATACCATGTGGTACTTATACCACCTGAACAACACCCTGTCAGTCCCTGCTTGAGCATCTCCAGGATGGGGCCGTGGCTGTGGACCAAGACCATGGGTCTTCAGCTGTACGAAAGGCTCTTGTAAGGAGCTGCGTCTTCTGTTGAAGTGTCAGTGCCCATTCCTTCATCTTTTCTACAGGACTCAAATGCCAGTCCTCTTTGCTCTCCTCATGTTCTCTTCCAAGAGGATCTCACTCTCCCCCCCAACTGTGGTTTCTACCCTATATGGGTCATTCCCAAGTCTACTTCCTGGTCCACCGTCCCAAGGAACTTCACCCTCTGCATTTGACACAACAACCTTGAGATGATCATATTGAAACAAACTCCTTACATTAACCCCTCCTCTAAATCTTCTTACTCCCCTCACGTTGCCATCTTCATAATGACAGGATGCATCTCAAAGCTCTTCTTTCTACTGCATCCCCCAGAGTTAACAAGTCCTATCAGATGTACCTTCAAAGTAGCTGTGAAGTCTGCCCCAGCCTCCTCATCACCACCCTCCCTGCTTTGGTTCAGGGTGTTATTATCTCTCAACTGAGTTGCGGCAACAGGCTCATTTTTCATCTCTTTGCCTCCCCACTGTCTTCTCACCACATTTTTCTCCACCTTGCTGCCTCAGTTACCTTTCTAGAAAAGATGAGGTTCTAATGGCTCCTTGCTGTTGGGTTGGCCAAAAAGTTCATTTGGTTTTTTCCATAAGATGGCTCTAGTAGTGCTTAGTTGTCTTGAACTTCATCTGAAACAATTTTGTTAGATTGAATTGTGACAGCTGTCATACAATGTGCATTTTAAAAAACTTATCAAAATTGGTGAATTTTGTGTAGGCATTTTAATATTGAAGATGGAAGAAAATAGGCAACATTTTCAGCATATTATGCTTTATTATTTCAGGAAAGGTAAAATCGCAACTGAATTGCAAAAAAAAATTTTGCAGTGTATGGAGAAGGTGTTGTGACTGATCAAACGTGTCGAAAGTGGTTTGCAAAGTTTCGTGCTAGAGATTTCTCACTAGGTGATGCTCCATGGTTGGGTAAACCAGCTGAAGTTGGTAGGAATCGAATGGAGACATTAATTGAGAACAATCAATGTTATACCACACGGAAGATAGCCAACATGCTCAAAATATCCAAATCCCTAAAGTTATTGGTGAAAATGAAAAACCTGTCTTTTATTTTATGGGAAAAACTAAGTGGACTTTTCGTATAGTGCATTCCTCTCTCGGACACCACCGGTGACTGAAGCAGTCCGCAGGCTCCTGGGCATCCGGGTGCCTTCTCACTGCACTCGGAACACCTCGTTCACACACCTGTGAGGTCCCTTATCACATTGTTCGGTTGCTAGTTATTTATGTGTTTATTCTTCCAATAAACACATAAATTATGTGTAAGGATTAGCCAATTGGTGGGAATGTTTCCCCTTAACATAGCTCCTTTTCTCCCTATCAAATGCATTACTTACTGTGAGCTGGAAATATATCTTACAATCCTATACACCCGAGTGCAGCTGCTCACATTGCTACTATCTCTGTGTGTTAGGATAGCACGGCTGATGTTAGTGAGCTTTCCTTTCCACACCAACTGCATGCCATCACCACACACAACAGAATGTCTTTTTTGCTCCATTCTTTTTATCACATCCGATTAACCCAAAAGAGCCACTGTGTTTCTGATGCTGTATTTCTAGCAGTTGCAGATGCAAGAGTCATCTAGAAGGAAGGACTGAGCTGGATGATCTCTCCAGCTGTCTCTGGTTTTATTATTCTGTGAAAACAGTTCCACTAGTGAGAACTTAAGAGTTTGTTGTGGGAATTCGTCAGGTTGGCCATGGAAGTACATAGCGCAATGCCTGCCACATCGTAAGCCTTATACCTGTAAGTCATGTAAGTCCTCTAAAATAGGATAGAATAGGGCAGGATCATATAAGATGAGATGAAAGTTTCACTATAGCTAGTGATTTTCATTTATTATCAAGTAACCAGTAACAAGTTAGTGTCAAATTGTCTAAAGCTTCAAGGAAAAATGCCCTAGTGGAAACCCTATATTTTTAGCCACCCTGAATTCGTATGTACTTCTAAAGTAAAAATTTAATGAAATTCCCTAAAAGCTTATAGAAAATGTAAGATAGTTATCCTTGCTCATAGAATTCAAGTCTTATTTTCAAGCATTTCCCCTCAGTTGCACCTATTCAAAAGAACATTGCTTAAATTCAGAATTTGACTGCTAATATTCACACATATGGCAAATATGAACTAATCAGACCACAGATATTTTGCTGCATTCCATGGTGTCTCATTTATTTGTTTAATTTGCAGCTATAGCAACTAGATTCCACCACTTTAGGCTTTTACACAGAGACCTACAGTCTGATCAGCTTGGTTGAAGTTTGGCACTCAGCACTATACTCAATTGAAGACATATGCACAAACTCACCACATTTTTTTAAGCTGGTTTTCACACGGGGCAGATGTATACTATTTGCATAAAAATATGAAAAGCAATCTTCTGTATGATCAGTAGACAATTAAAAGATATAGCGGCCTACTCTCCTGTAACATTTCAAATCTTAAAGTTTTCTTGGCATGCTTCTCAAAAGCCCATCTGACTTTGAAGCAGCCTGTCTCTCCACAGAAAGCTCACTCCAGCAATGACTAATGGATTGACCTGGTGCCACACTAGTGCTGCTCCATGCATGCTGCTCTGCACAAGACGAGCCTTTGGAAATGACCTTGAAACAGAGTGTTGCCAAGTTAATGAAATATGGGCCTTCAAGAAGTGCCATTTCACAAGCAACTTACAGACGGGTTTTTGCAACATTGTGAAAGCTCAGCCTCTTAATTTGGCATTGGTTTACCAAGAGTGTTTAACATACACTAGGAATGATGTTCCCTCTTGATTTTATTAGTTGCACTCTGTAACAGGTTGGAAAAATTAGGTAATGGAGAAATTGGCATTCCACTGTTGTTTCTCTTAGGTGTTTTCTTTTCAAACTTTTGCTGAAGGAACAGAAGATGCCCAAAGGGTGAAGGTGCAGTTCGTCGATAACAAGATGATAGGAAGCAGTACCTCTCTGTACTTGTAAACCGCCCAATTGCTATGGTTCCACCTCACCAGATTTAGGCTCCGGGAGAGGAACATTGCCTTTTCACAGTATGCACACCCATATAATGATCTGTTGTAGTTCAGAAATGCTCGTTGATGTTGATGTCAGTTGTTGCTACGTGGTTTTCCGGACAGTGAGTGATGCGTTTGTGTTGGTGCACGATGTCTCCGTTCCACGGCACTGCTCACGCTGGTGAAGTTGGCTGACATTTCAGGATCTGGATAACGAAGCTGTGCTTTCAGCTTTTTCGGTTGTCAGTGATCAGTCTCCTGGGTTGGCATGACTTTGAAACGGCCCCCTGCGCTCCCCTCCCTGTGGCCCTGCTTCCACAGCCATGCAGAGGGTAAGGCAGGCTGGGGGCAGGGCAGTCAAAGTGGGATGTTGGAAGGGCACTGGGGAGCAAGACGTATTCTCTGAATTCATTCTTAATTCTCTTAAGACAACTCTTTTTTATGCAAACTCAGATTCAGTACTTCTTTTTAAAAAAGAGGAGAGAGAGAGACCAAAGGGCTCCCGCTCTGTGGGCGTCATGTCTTTGGTGCTTATGGTTCCCAATCCATCCAGTCTATCCTCACGTGCTGGACACGGTTGAAAAATTACATAAAGACCATTCAACCCCTGTAAAGCATTCTGAGAAGACTCTTACAAAAAACTTCTGGCCACTCTTATTTTTTAAATGCTGATAATCTTCACTAAGTAGTCCTGGGAAATAGACATCTATAAGATCAGGGCAGCATACTGTCAACAGCAACTTCCCAGAACATTCCTTCTTCCTTCATCTGGGATTTTTCAATAAGTAATTTGATATTTCTGTAAGTTTATACTGGAATCACTAAAATGAAGGCATTTTTTCCTTATAAGCTCAAGCCTTCCAGAGTCATCATTTTGTGGAGTTACATAAGTAAGCCTTGCAACTAAGCTAAAAATCTAAATTATAGAATCTAGCTGTTGCAAAACTCTTCATATTTTATTCAGTAACATACGTTAAAACCAATAACACATTTGCAAAGCAGCTTTTTTCATGCAGTTGCTCATAATTAAGTGAAACTTGGTGATGCTAAATGCCATATGATAAATTTCTTGCTTGTAATTTTTTTTCCCAGTTGCCTGTTTTTGGTACTGTCTGAAAGGTTCTGGCAATGGAACCTCAGAAGGATTCCATTATCTTACCCTATTTCCTTTATCTGTGTATATTTAGGGTGATTCATTTTTAATTAAAATACCACACCTTATTTTTTCACTCTTAAATGTTCTTGACTGGAGAACACATTTTCTCAAATAGCCCTCATCCTTAATTTAGAGTCTGTCATATTAATATGCCTAATTTTTAATGTATTTTCTAAAACACTTCTCAGCTTCTTAAATAAAGAAGGGGTGGGGGTGGAGGCTGAAAACAGGACAAGAAAAAGAGAAAGACATGTAGCAGGGAACAACAGCCGTCAGGTACACCATGACTTCTGGTGCTTAATATCGTAGATCACAGGAACCAAGGTACAGAACAGAGAAAGAAGGTCCAAGCCAACAAGATTTGACACGCAGTAATCATTTGTCCTTGACCTTCTGCTAACTTCAGCACTGAGAACTACCTTTCTCCTCTTTATCATATTTTTTAGTTATCTTTTCAGCAGACATTTAGAAATGAGGAAGTGGCGAGCTTGGGATAGTCAGCTTAGTCAGACAATACATTTACCCCATAAGCTATATTCACAGCCTCACCCTCCTAATTTTTAGAATCATATGAGATTATTTATGTGTATGGGAATAGAATATAAAGCATTTTCTTATGAAAAAGTTCATTCTGCATTCCCTCCAAGCTTACCCCAATTGAACAGGGACTTTCTTTCCAAAACCTCAGGTAGGGACTTTCTCAACCTTTATTGGAACAGGATGGCACTTTGTCCTGTTTGCTTTCATTGCAGAGTATCTCAGACATCTTTGTACCTTCATATATATTTATACTGGAACACACGATTGAGAGAAATATGCTTTTGTATTAGTCAGGATTACCCAGGGAAATAGAATCATTAGCACATGAGCAAATAATAAGGAATTAGCTCACGTGATTACGGAGGCTAAGAAGTCCCAAGATATGCAGTCAACAAGCTGGAACCCCAGGAGAGCTGATCACATAGTTTTAGCCCAAGTCAAAAAACCTGAGAACAAGAAGAGGCAATGCAGTGGGTTCCAGTCTATGTCTGAGACCAAAGGCAGGAGGAGAATGATGTCCCAGTGTTAAAACATGCAGGCAGAGTAAAGGGGCAGCACTTTCTCCCTTGGTCAGCCTTTTATTCTACTCAGGTCTTCAGTGGATTGGATGGGATCCACCCGCACTGGGGAGAACAATCTGCTTTACTCAGCCTACTGATCTGAATGTTAATCTCATCCAGAAACACCCTCCTACACACACCCAGAAAAAATGTTCATCCAAATACCTGGCACCCCGTGGCCCCGTCAGGCTGACACATAAAATTAACCATTGCCGATCCCCATTGAAAACCCCTCTTTTCCTTTAAAAACAACTCCACTTCTAGACGTCTGCAGACTGCCTTCCTTCTTCCATGCCACGAAAGGTGCACTCGTGTTGGTCAACCCTGCTTGGCCCAGGTCTCCTGCTCAAGGTTCTGATGGGTTCAGTCCAGGAGGGGACCCATGCACCGCGAGTACTTTTTTAATGTTCCCCTCACAGTGTTCTGAGGCATAGTCAAAGTCGGTCTGAGAACCCTTGAATTTGTTGGTCTCTGGGCTTCCGTGGAGTCGAAAGTGGTTAATGGAAGAACACAAGAGGAAGGTCACCTTGGTTGATGCCTGGGGCTGAGCTGTGTGGAGGGTATGGCACACAGACAAACCTGTTAAATGTGCATAACCAGCTTCACTTAACCCTTACGGGCTGGTTACAGGGTGGCATTTGTGCCTTGCTTCCTGCCGGGATAAAATACTGGCAGCATCCCAAGATTCTAGGAAAAACGAATCAATATTAACATTTCTTAGCAGATTAAAAGCATAATATATCAATTAGTATTAATCCTTGGAAATATTTATAGAGTTAAATTGTCTGTAACTAATTAGAGATGGCAGTTAACAGGGGACATGGGTTTCCTCTGAGTTATATGAAACAAAATATAAATCTTTTATATAACTCTATTTCCTACAGAAAGGATTTTTTGCTTGTCAGTGGGATTTTTTAAAGTTTTATTTTATTTTCTTGGATCTCATTACTTTTCCATAAATCCTATAAACAGAATTATAGTGAAGTGAGTCATAGTCTTAACACTTTTTTGAAGCTTCTTTTGCCAATGCAGCTTGGAATATAGGGGATTTTTAAACAAAAAACTGTGTTTGAAAAACATGGGAGGGGAAGGGAAAGGAGGGGAAAGAGTGAGGCAAAGAAGGAAGGAAAAAAGAGGGAGGAAGGAAGAAATAAAGGAAGACAGGAAGGGAGGGAGAGAAGGCACAAATATTTTACTTTAGATTGTATTTTTTAACTTAATGACATTACATTAAAGGTAAAATGTTTTGCGGTATCTCATTGGTGGGTTGTAGACAACTTTGAAATACAAATGGATTTGGATTTCAAAAGTTCATGAGCTAGTCATTGAGAACTGGGAACATAGTTCCCCACAGAAATTTTGTTATATAAGTGGTAATTAATGTCTGAGGCAAGCTCATAAACTCTCCTCTCTCTGTTTTGAAGCTGAATGATTGTGCATTTACAGTGATAAATGGTAGACTACGCTATTGAAAACTTGTAGATCTGAAGAACATAAAAGCAATAAAGTCAGTTGTGGAGTTGCTTAAAACTTTTCACTTAAATGCTGGTGCTGGAGGGGAAGCAGCTTTGATTTGAGAGGCCTGGAGGCATTCAAAACACCTAATATTGCTATTTGAGGGCACCACCCAAAGGAGCAAAGCCATTCTTTCTCAAGGGTCTCTGCAGCCACACTCATGCTTTAAGCTTAGCACGAAAACCCTGCACATTTGGACTATATTCATAAGTCCCCAATAGAATGCCACCTTTCCTTTCTATAACAAATATTGATAGGGCACATACTATGTGTGATGTGCTCCTTACCACTTATGCCAGAAAGGAATCGGGAAGAACCACTCTCTTTGTGGAGTTCATAATCTAGTGGGGGAGACAATCAAATAATTGTACAGATAGATGGCTTATGATTCATACATTTGTATGAGAAAATATTATGTGACTATTAAAGTTGATACCTATTCACAAGAAATAATGAGTCCCACAGTATGTACCTGGAGATGGAGAGGAAATAAATCTTTATTAAATACCTGCCATGGGCCAGCCACTTACTTTAGGGCATCTCATTTAATCCTGAGTGACCCTGAGAGGTAGAGGTCATTATCACCACTTCTCAGATGAGGAACTAAGGCTCAAAGTCATCAAGAAATGCATCAAAGATGGGAAAGCATTAGGAGGCAGAGATGGGGTACAGACCAAGCCTGTCGGACTCCAGGTACTTTCTGCCAATCCAAGATGCCTGTTCTATAAAACCACCCTGGAGATATTTCCTATTATTTTACTCAGTGTTGTAGGTATCCATGCATTAATCTCCACCTCTAATTTAGTAATGGAAACAGTACTTTCTCTCCTGATGCCCGTGTTTCTTTTCCTCAATGTGAGTTATTTCTGCCTCTGCTCTGATGCCATATTTAGTCCTCTCATGCCGTGGCCAGCTCACCTGTGGTTCCTGGTGCAGTTTCTTCTCCTTCTTTCCCACCATATATTTTTGTCTGAGTTTTTTTATTTTGTATTTTGCTACCCTGAGCATTTTGTCGCAAGCTGCCTTGCCCTTTTGAGATATAGTTAGAATACACATTACATAAATAGAAAAGAAACACTTCTGGAATTCCTTGATGGTCTCTTTCTGTACCCTCCACCTGACCTAGAACAGGGCCTTGCACTCAAGAGTGAGCAATAGGGATCGATTGATTATTAACTGGCTAACTGCAGCAATTCTAAAGGACACTCTGGTTCCTTTAAGGAGGACCAAGAAGTTGTTTGCTCCAGCTTTATATGTTAACTTCACTGTAAGACTTACCACTTTCCTTTTTCTTAACAGAGAGTTATCTCTTGCATTTTCTTCTGTCACTCGTAAAGGGATGTAAAGGACCAGGAGCACAGCTGGCAGGCACCACACTTCTCCCTCTTGCTGGACTAAGCACTTTTCGGATATTGTCTACTTGATCCTTGCAACCCTATTGTGGTTCCCATTTCCCAGAAGGAGAAGCTGAGGATGAGCGAACTTAAGTGATTAATGGGGAAAGGAAATAACCTTTTTCCTGGTAATTCAGCACTAGGTGGAAGAAAAGAGTCGGAAAAGAAAAGAGGATTAAGAGAAATAAATAGCTTCAGGTGTGATCAGCAAAATGCAGAAGAGGGCTGGGAAGAAGAGACTTTTAAGGAAATCGTTCTTCCTGCCCATCCCTGCTCCGTTGACCAGGATGTGGAAGTCATGTGCAAATGACTTTTTATATACATGAGACATTCTGTCATCAGGAGATCATAACTTTGGGGGTGAGAAGGCTGTACTTTGAAATTTCTTTAATCCACATATTTATTTGGATAAATTTAAGTTATACAGTTTAATATTTGAATAGAAAACTAAAGATCTTCTTTATCCTTCTGGGCTCACCCTTGTTTTCCTATGGATCTCCCAGCCCATACTAACCCCCAAATCCCTGGAAATGTGGATGTGTGCTTGATCCCTCTACCTCTTGGCAGGTGACCTTCCCCCACCCCACCCCCCACGCTCCCAGCATGCTCCCAGGCATTACCTCCACTTGATACCATCCAAGGTTCTTCAGGCACATCTGCAGCTCTTTGGAACAGAAAGACAAAAAACGGGGTCCTCTCGGCCTAGTCACACCGGAAAGAGGGAGAACCCCACTATGAATGATCCCCAAGAGGTGAGCATCATCCAGGGAATGAGGAGGAGGCATAGTAAGAGATTAACCTATTCATGGTTATCTGCTTAACAAATACTTGCTTAGTACTGTTATGCCTAGGACTTTTCTGGGTACTCATTTTGTTCTTCTTGAGAAAAAAACAACCAATCAAGGGAGAAAAGTTAAAGCCCCAAGGAAGAGGAGGAAGAGCTCTGGTGACTAGTTTTCAGGAGCTGAAATTGGAGGTCTAGAGCAGACTCAGTGATCTGGGGAGAATGCCCATTCAAGCTGAGTTTAGGGGATGCACACTCATTGGGTATATCTGGAAGAGGAGTCAAAGGTGGGGGCATTGCTGGAGCCGTGGGTAGGGAAACAAGAAGGGGCTCAGATCTGGGAGAGCCTCACACACCAAAAACTATTGAGGTTTTACCTTTTAGGAGACAAGAAGCATGTTGAAGTTTTGCATGAGGCAGATGACTGAATTCACACATTAAAGAGATGGGAAAAGAAAAGAGGGTGACTCGGGCACAGGAACGGCACATGCAGAGTCAGGAAATGCCACCGTACGTTGGGCAAAGCACACACTGTGTGATCCCACAGAAGAAGAGGCTCAATGAGGCAAGGACACTGGGAAACCACCCAGGGCAGGTCCCCAAACACTCAGTGTCCTGGCCAAAGACACTGAATTTGATCTCGATAGCTTGGAGGAGCTGTTGAAGGATTTTAAACAGAGGAAAAGCAGGGTCAGACATGCATTTTAGAAGGCTTCCTCTGTCAGGGCTGATGGAGGAGAACTAACAGGGACAGCCTGGACTTGGGAGGGAAGACAGGAAGTCTGAGAATGGAGCTTTGGTCAACACCCACACTCCAGGGAGGAAAAGCCGAGAAGATACCATCACAGGGGTGGGAGAATAGCTCTGGGAGAAAGGGGGCCATGAGGGGAGGACACTTCTGGAAGGAGGGTCAGTCACACATGTGTCACCTCTGCTGGGCCACAGAGGTCAGCAGCTGACAAGGGTGTTGAAGAGTAGCAAAATGACCCAGGGGACGAACCAGCAGAGAAAAAAGGAACCTGCCTGAAAAACAAAACGTAATAAAAGAAATCCCATTGATGTGGCTTTTTTTTTTAGGTGAGGGAAGGTGGATGGTTTCATCTTTGAAGCCAAAAACAAAGGCAGATTGAGGAACAGCCTTTGAGTGGTAGAGAATCTCTCCTTACTGGCCTCGGCTCCATTTTCTCCAGGTGAATCACATGCTATTTCTAACATACGCCCCTTGCAGGGCCAGAAGTCTCCCCAGCTACACAATAATGGTCTTTGGTCTTCCTACCACTTAATGTCTTGTCCATTCAGAATAATTTTCTCTATACTGATATGAATGTTAATCTATACATATTAAGCATAAGTTATAGGAAAATATGCAGAAACATAGTAAAACAGAAGTTACTTGTTTTGCACATTTCTTAGAGACTTTAAAATAATACTTCTCACTCATGACTTCTCATTTGTCAGCACACCCAAAGCAACAAAAGCAAAAATAACAAACACATAGTCTGATTCATTGGAAAGCTGCATGATTTAGATGATCTCTTCAAAATGTTCTGAAATTTGATTTAGATACTTAAGAGCCTTCAGAAATTTCTGTGGACCCGTCATTAGAGATAAGCCATTTGTTTTTGTAAGGATTCAAAAAAAGAGAAATGTATTTTAGAAAATAGATGAAATTAGACTTGACTTGGAGAAAGAGTTCTCTGGGCAAACATTACTTAAAGACTTTGGACCATGGACTCCAGGCTTTGACTGTTCCTCAAGATAATTATGCAGGTGGAGCCGGGAGGGACCTTTCCAGAGTGTGCTGCATAGTTGGTGTTCAAATGAGCCCAGTCTGCCCGTGAGACTACAGGAGAGAGATACATGCCTCTCCGTTCTTTCTCATAATTTCTCTAATCTTTCTGGCAATAAAAAAGGAAAAACTCATCACGAGTATAAAATGTTATTGAATCTGCAGCAGTCGCCGTGGTTACCTGCATAGTTTCATTGCTTTATTAATGTGTAATTCCCTTTATTTCTGGAAATATCATTATAGTGAAACATAATAGTCCGCAGCCTCTTAGCGAGTTTCGCCATGTGTCCCAGAGACGCTGCCGACGGCTGTGAGGAACGTGTGTGGTTTGTGGGCCACCTGTGTGCTGAGGACCCAGTTAACTAGGACATCATTGTTTAGGAAAAGGCAACTTGAAGTTAATCACTCTTGAGAATTCCTTAAAAGTTCAAATGCTTTCTTAAACAAAAGTGCTTATTTTTCCTAAAGGGAAATGTTCCAAAGCTGAGTCTTTTTCTAACTACAAGAATTTAGGTTTTCTGCCATTAAATTTTAAAGTAATTATTATTACTTTCTGAAGTCATTTTGAGAGATTCAGGAATTTTTTATGATTGATTCTTTTAAAAATTATCTTTTCTAAATTTGTTTCCTGTATCATAGAAAGATTTTTAGGAGACACCGTTGTTAATCAAGGTTTTTGAGCAAGTATTTCGAAATATACCCTCCCACTCCCCAAGCTGACGCTAAATAAAATAGTTCAGTAAATGATCTTTCAGGCTAACTGCATATGGTAGATGCTGCTAGCTGGTCCCCACATTCCTTTCTCTTCTTCCTGCTTCAGACTGTATTTCCCAGCATCCCTTGCAGTTAGGTCTGACTTGGACTCATGTGACACTGGAATGTGAATGGAAGTTATGAGATCACTTCCAGGTCTGGCTCACAGATCCCTCCCACTTAATCCTCCCAACTTTTCTTTCCAGGCTTGTCTGCCAGTCTGGACTCCAGAGTAACTGAGTGGAGTTGAGCCTCCCTGCCCCCCAGGAACACCTATTGTCATGGAAAAGAGACAAACCTTCTGAGCTGTGAGGGTTGTGTGCTATGTTACCCTAACTAATATACTGTTTATCAGTATTTCTTCAATGTGGGCATATAAATTCTGGGGAAAGGTCCGTGCTTTTCATCCACAACGTTTTCCTGTAGCTTATCTCATAGCCTTTAGAAAGGAACCAGCATTGTAAATCTTAGGGCCCCTCATCAGGGTCGGCGGGTAACTTTGCTGTTTTGACAAGCTCTTGAGACCTGAATGGCTATAGCAATTTTAAATAATTGGAAAATATCACAGACCCTTGTGACTTATATGCATGAGGAATCCAAGGAGTTGGAATTAGGTACTTTTCTGAGTACTTCTATGTGCCAAGTACTGTGTTTGCTCCTCCAATATATGTGATTTATTGTCTATAATTAATCTTCAAGGAAACTGTTATTCCCATTTTACAGACTTTAAGTGTCATTTAGTTTTAATAACTTCTTCATAGCTAGGGAGTAGCAAGGAAGGATTCAAAGAAACGTTTGCCTGGAACCAAATTCAGCCAAGCTTTTTACTTCGCTGCTTTTCATGGCTTACACTCAGTTCACTACATCAGTTGATCATTATGCTCTATGACAGAATGATAGCTAGTGATAATTGGAAACATATGCGAAGAATAGTTGATTATCTGTGATGTTGGGAAGAGAAACTCTCATTAGAGTTTTAGAAAATTCTAATACTGACATTGTTGAGTTTTACCTTCTATCTTAATTAAAATATCAGAACAGTTGCTGTAGCAGATAGCAAAATAACAGTACTTTAAAACTGATGGCTTGGGGGTTGGCAGGCCAGCTCTTCCTCATGAGGTTAACCGGGGCCCCAGGCTCTTTCATCTGGTTACTTCTGGATCCTCTAGGATTCTTCATCTGCATGGTGGCAGTTGACTTACCACACCACATCGGCATTTAAGCCTTAAAAAGAGGGTACAAAGAGGAAAGGGCAGATGTCTTTCCAGTTAAAGGCATGGCCCAGAAATAGCACACATCACTTCTGCTCACAAAGTTACCCGGTCTTGCTGCTGTCTGACTGGAAGAGAGTCAGGACATGCTGTCTGTAAGTGCTTGGCCTTCTGTCAGTACCCGTATTCTTACAGAGGAAGGGGACAGGGACATTGTAGGACAAAGAGCAGCCTTCGCCACGCCTTCTCTCACTTCCCATTTTTGATAAACATGAGAATGGGAAAGATCCAAAAGAGCAGTAGCAGAGAAGAGAAGAAAACAAATCAAGGAAACTAAGTAATTCAGAAATGGAGTATCTCCTTTCTCCTTAACGTCTTCCAGAACATATGCTAAAAGAATCAAGAATTAGTGCCTAGCACTAAATCACTTTAAATTAGTCCATAACTATTTAAATAAGACATTCTCTGAATAAAATGATTGCATCAAATTGAGGACATAAGAACAAATATCAGATATTAAATAATGTCAACTAATGAGAATCAGTTTCATTAGGTTTCACATGTGGTTAAATTATAAAACAAAAATCTCATCTGGTAGAG
Source organism: Trachops cirrhosus (assembly GCA_028533065.1). NCBI lineage: Eukaryota > Metazoa > Chordata > Mammalia > Chiroptera > Phyllostomidae > Trachops > Trachops cirrhosus. The sequence goes on from CM052541.1 coordinate 175,561,915, forward strand.
ATATTTACTGAGGTCTCTATAAGTGAAATGATATGATGTCTGGAGTTTGCTTTAAAATGCTCCAGAAAAAAAAATGGGAAAGGGGTTGATGAATAGACAAAATTAGATTGGGAAAATGTCCTAAGTTGTTGAAACTGGATGATAGGTTCATGGGGGTTCATTATGCTATTCTTTCTACTTTTAGGTATATTTGAAATATTCCATACCATAATAAAAAGTTAAATAAATACTAGTTCCAGGAAAGAAAAGCAATTTTTGGCAGTGCCCTGACATAAGAGCTCATTTCTGTACTCCAGTTAAGTACATTCTTAAGTTCCCAGTGTATTATTATTTGTTCTGCATGCATACAGCGGGCAAAAACTCATTTCATCTAAAGAATTCACTAACAATTTGCTTTTGAGCCAATTAAGTAAGACATTGGTGAGTGCCTGCTGCATGTAGTTATGCAAAAGATGCAAAAAAATGAGTAAGATGAGGCCGCTGATCACCAAGTTTAAAGTCTAATCAAGAGGATAAGACAGTCTCTCAAATAAATCTAATTGAAGAGAGGTGCACAAGAAGACTTCAATGTTAGGAAATCACATCAAATTGGAAGGATTGGGAAAGTTTGTTGGATCAGATATCATGAGCTTTAAAGAGAGGGTGGGCTTTTGATAGATGGAGGACATGGGGTGAAAGGTTGTAAGCCTGAGGATTTGAGATGGTTTCCTGGTGGCAGGAAAGGAAGGTATGGTTTTGAGTGAATCTGAATGCCCCATTACAGGAAGTAGGGGAGTAAAGTGGACCTGACAGAGGAAATTCTTGTTCTCGAAGGGGACATGTCATTTTTGAGATACCGGTGAGACTTGAGAGATGTCCATCTGCGGATGTGGTGATGGAGCACAGGAGGAGGTCGGTGTGGGAAGTCAGCTGTGGGTATTGACAGCTGAACCTGTAGGTAGATAGTAGTAGGTATTTCTATTGAAGAGAATACAGCTTTTTTTAAGGCCAGTTTTATTAGAGTAGAGCACAGTCCCCAGCCTCCCTCCTCCCTCCTTACCACCTGAGCTCTACCTCCTGTCTCCCCCACCCCCCACCCCCTACCCCAGTCTGTGCAAAAATTGTCTTCCCTGAAGCCACTCCCTGGTGCCAAAAAGGTTGGGGACTGCCGGTAGAGGGTGGAAATGATGGCATCATCATTGTGAAAAGGACAGGCTGGTTTTAAAGACAGTTGGAGGCCCTGGTGTGACAGGTCTGTATTCCTCTCTGGGCACTCCTTTCTCTCACAGAGCCCACTTATCTCTAGTTTCCCTCTCCTCGTTCCTGCAGGCTAAGCTCCTCCAAAGGGGCGCCCGCACAGGGTGTCCCCACTAGCTGACTTCCTTTCACTCTTTAGCCCAGTCCGAGTCCGAATCCTGCTTCCCCCGTCCGCTGAGCCAGTGCTCGAGTCACCATGGAGGGTTCACAGTGCCGTCCATGTTGACAGCGCTTGGGCACCTTTTGCCCCTCCCTCCCTTGACTCTCTGAGCAACATTTGACCTGACTAGCCACTCGTTTTTCCTTGGAGCTCTCTGCTTGGCCTCAGGTGTCCTTCTGGCCACCATTTCCCGTTTTCCTCAGGCTCCTTCTCCCCTGAACCTGTACGTGTTGTGGTACCTTAGGACCAGTGCTGGGCTTCCTGCGGACTCTCCTGGAGGGTGTTTCCTGTTCTGTGGCTTCACCTGAGAAAAGTCAGCAAAGCACTGATATTTGTATCTCATTTGAGTCCTGGACCCACCCAATACCTCCACTTGGATTTCTCACGGGTGTTTCATATGTAACATGTGCTGAAATTTGGACTCCCATCCCCCTCCCTGTTCTCCATTTCAGTAAATATCACCACCACCTACCTACAGTATCTTGGTGTCCAGGCCCGTAAAGTGAATCATTTTGTTTGCAAAGATCCACAGGACAGTTCCGCTAGGAGCCTCAAACAAATACCACTCTGTTGTGGAATGTCCTTTGATCCTCAGACTGTTCCCTCAAGTGGCTGAAGTGTGTAAGCTGTAAAAATAAAGGTTCCCACATCATCGTAACACAGCCGTTTGATTCGGCACCAGTGCTGGCTGTAAATGCAACTCTGTGGTTGGATTTAAGCTATATATTTTAAAGGGTTTTGTGGTCTGCTGGCCGTGGGCAGCCAGACTCGGAGCCTGACCATGCTCGGTTAGAGTCGGGGCCAGCCCCAGGGAGTTCCATCAGTAGAGGGGACCCCGCAGACCCAGGGGCGTCCAGCCTGCGGCCTGCGGCCTGCATGTGGCTCAGGACGGCTGTGAACACAGCCTAACACAAAGTCATAAATGTACTTAAAACATTATGAGACGTTTTATGTGATTACGCGTCTCGGTGTATTTAATGTGTGGCCCAAGGCAACCATTCTTCCAGTTTCGCCCAGAGACACCAAAAGGTTAGACACCCCGAAGGAGATGCCCGTTTTGCTCTGCTTTCAGCCGGATTAGAAATCCACAGGCGCAGACCTCTCCGCCACCCTTCACTGGGCCCCGAGTGGCGAAAAACAGAAACCCCAATTCTCCTTTTTTGGCAAGGAGCTGGAGACACTGTCCTTTCACGAGAGGATAGTATTAGAACAGGTTTACATTTTATTCATGACTTGTGAGTATGTGTTCTCAGTGGAAAGGCACAAGGCTTTGGGGGAAAGAGAACCAGCTTCTGCTTTCCCCTGAAGGATTAGCTGGTTAGTTGTAAAACTGGTTAGTAGAGTTGTCCCGATCTCTTCTTATACCACTTTCTACATCCAACACAGAACAATAACTAATGCTACTCGAGCAGCAGTAGTTATTTAACCGACAAGGACACTGAGGCATAGGAAGTCAGCAGCCTACTCAAAGACACCAAGCATTAAATTCAGGTTATTCAATTCCTGTTTGGACCCACTCTGTTATACCAAGTTGCCTGCAGACTACCTCTGAATTACTTCCCCTCATGCCTACTGTGCCCTTGATGTAAGATGTACCATAAAATTAATTCAACAATAGTTTTCCCAAAGAAAGGAAGTGCTAGCAGATCAAGTGTAGTTATAACAGGGCTGTCTTTTAAGTTTCTAACCAATGCTTTCCCCTTGGTAATTCCTTTTTACTTCAGGCTCTTAGCTTCAGGATAAGCTAATGGCAGAAAACAGAGGCAAGTTCTTGTCCATTGACCTCTAAAATTGCCTCATGAAATTCAAAAAGGATAGTCAGAAGCCAGGGTTGGTTTTAGCTTACTTTTGTTCATTACAAGACAGAATTTTTTAAAAGATAAACTTTTAAAAATGTCTTCAAGGTTTGCTTTGACGGTTTAAATTGTCAAGCCGGACAACGTAGTTGAGCTGGAGAGAATGGAGGGCGAGCTCCCTGTCCCGTAGGAGGGACCGTCTGAGCTGCAGGCAGGAGGAGAGTGTGCTACAGCACAGATGCTAGGGGACACTGGGAAGGTTGGCCTGCTCCGGTTCTCCTGGAGATGGGAGCCATGGAAATCCCAGAAGCGTTCAGGAATCCCCGATTCCAACCACCGACTGAGAGAGGCCACACCTCACGGGGGAATCCTGTGGCAGCCTGGTGTTGGGAGGAGAAAAGCAGCACCGACTGGTTGAGATGTCCAGGCTACATGGAAAACATCTTAAAACGCCCTGTGACCCCAGAGACCGCCCTGGGAGGGGATCAGAAGGCCTTGCTGCCCTGTGGGTAGGTCACCGGGATGCCATCACCAGATGTGATGTGGATTCCGTGCTATGGAACAGAGGCAGTGTCAGCAGCAAAAGCAGTGTGGGCCCCCAACGAAGAGCAGGAACAGGGGCTAATGGCGCTGATGCCTCTTCCCTGATATCATGCCACATTGGAGCCCTCTGAGGATTTGGTTACTACCAGGCAGAAGAGGGGAAGGGCAGGACCCTACTTTCACTATGTTCAATTTCTGAACTTGACTGTGCATAACTGAACATGATCGCATGCCCCTAGAAGTGGCTATAGTTTTAGTAGCTGAGTTACTCAAGGTCACAGAGCGGGAGACACGTGCTGCTAGGATTCCAGCCCAGGCAGCCTGACTGCGCAGTCCCTGCTCTGGGCCTCCATCTATGCTGTGTCATTCTCTGCTGTACTGTCTCCACATTTCCCCCACGAAATGGAATGGTGGCCCATGACCTGACTTAAATCACATATAGAAAGGTAAAAGGTGACAGTGAGGTCCACCCTGTGACTTCACACATCGATTTTAAGACGCATAAAAATTTCGCTAACACTAAAATGTCGACTGGACATGCTCTTTTCTCTTCATCTCTTCCGCCACTGCTTAATCCATGTCTTATCAGGATGATTACAAATGCCTCCAAATTGTAGAGATTAGGTTTTTTCTATATAATTAAGAGCAAGAGAACTAGGACCAATGGATGGAAGTTTTAAAGAGACAGAGTTCCATGCAGAGTCAGAGAACTTCCTCATAATTTCAGATATCCAAAGATAGAATGAGCACCCTTGGGTGGCACCAAATGCCACATCCCCTGAGATGTTAGAACATCACTGGGACACCTACTATTAAGAAGGGACCTTGTGGACGAGAGTTAAGTAGAGAACATATGGTTGGACAATGTAGCTTTTAAGGTCCCTTTCGACTCTGAAGTCCTGCCACTTTAGAATGGAGGTTGTGAATGTCAGATTGCTGTGTTTAAAGCGTGAAAAATGAGGACATGGAAGCAGTGGGACAGACTAGTTTTTGAAGATGGATACCACTGAGGGAAGCAAAGCTGTATAGTATTGATATTATAAGGTAGCATTGAGGAAGATTTTAACACTGGGAAGAACTGAGCAGATTTGTATGTAGAAGGTAAGGAATTCATAAAAAAAGGAAAAAAAATAAAAGTTAGAGTTCTGTTGCTATATCTGTTGCTGCATAACATCAAAACTAGGTGGCTTTAAATGACAGCCATATCTCAAGACTCTGTTGGCCTGGAACTGAGTCAGGGCCGCCCGCAGTGATTTTTCTGTTCCACCCGGTGTCATCAGGGGTCACACTGTTGTATTTAGCTGGCATGGTGCTGTGTCCTGGTGGGGATGCCTGGGAAGCTGTGGTCAGCTGGGACTGTTGGCCAGGGGCCCTACATATGGCCTCACCAGTCTCTCGGGATAGTCCGTCTTCTTCCATGGTGGCTCTGGCGAAGCATTCCAAAAGGTCCAGGCAAAACCACACAGCTTCTTTTGACCTAGTTAGGAGCCTTAGAACATCACTTCTAGTGCATCCTGTTGGTCCATCAAGTCCCTGAGGCCAGGTGAGGCTTAAGAGGAAAGGAGCTTGGTGCCAGGGCTCAATAAGAGCATTAGCAAAGAATTTATAGCTGCCTGTGATCTCCCGTGGGAAAAATCGAGGGAACAAGATGCTGAACAGTGTTGGGAGTCCAGGTGAGAGCAAAGATAGGATTGCCCTTAGAATGGTGGCCAGGCGTGTCTGACATGGAGATAAAGATGAGAAAAAGAGGTTTGGGCATTGGAGACACAAATTTTGAGATGTAAACAAGAGAAAGTGGAAAGAGTTATTTCAGAGTTCAAGTGATGCAAGGCTATCTAGTGGGAGGAGAGTTTCCCACTCCCTGTCTGTGTAGTGTGCCTCTGCATTGTTTCCTCATTGTGATAGAAGTCTGTCTTCACTGGTTTCACCAGGCACGCCTCACATGGCCTTTGGTCTAAAATCGGTGTCTGCAAGATTTTTGGTTCATGTTTGTAATGGTCTTCATGTAGCTTGCAGCACACAAGACTCTAGTGTTGTCCAGGGCTGTGGGGAAGTGAACTGGCCCCCCTGGAAAACGAGCCCCTCTGTGGTTCCAGTCCCAGTTCACACCTAAGGGACTGAGCAACAGAACCAGGAATCTCAGCTTGTGTAGCAAAATTCTATATCTGCTTTTTACAGATTATCCAGATAATTTCTTCCAAGCCTCTTCTGGGTGAAAATGAATAAACAAATAAGACAAAACAAAAACAGAGTCACTTGAGGGTGACATTGGCAGGTATTCAAAGCTACAGTGGTGGTGGCTTGGCTCCTACTGTGTGCACAGAGCTGCTGGATTGGGTTGGTTGGTGCCAGTCTTCTTATATGCATCCTTGGGATAAGTATCTTTAGAAATTTGCTAATTAGGGAGTAGAAGGGGGTGGAATTGGGCAAAGTGGGGCTAAATGGGGAGGGAAAGAGACTTTACTTTGGGAGATGAGTGCACGGTGCTGTGTGCAGATGATGTTTTATTGAGTTGTATGCTTGAAACCTGTATGGGTCTATTAACCAATGTCACCCCAATAAACCCCAATAAATTGAGTAGAAAGAAATGAAAAGAAAGAAGTTTGCCAATTAATTTTGAAGAAATATTCCCCTTTGGCGTGGTGTCTCATTCTTTTCACATTACATGTTTTGGTGATAAGTGATGAATGCATAAATGCATTACCTTTGTTCAATCAGTGTTTTGTGTCATTGATGTAAAGTGCGCAAATTGGATTTGTTTTAGGATAGTTGAATTTGGAATGTGACATTTTTCCAAGTCAGAATCTCACTTGCCCAGACAACACACATGTGGATTTGCAGTTGTTTTCTTTTAAAAATAATATATATGTGCGGTGCCATTGATTAATGTAACACCGCATTAATGTGCTGTTACAACACCGCGGGACACGCGTGGCTTCTCTCAGCCAGCAGTCGAGAATTCCCCGGACTAGAGTTTCTAATAAAATACAGATTGCAGGGCAAAAAGAAAAAAGCATCAACGTGAGAATTTATGGATAGCAAAAGTGCTTGAGGACTCAACTTTTCATGGACTTGCCAGTGGAAACACGGTGCAATTGTTACATGATTTCATTCCTCTAAATCATTAGAGGAGACTATCTCTCTTGATTTACTGAATCTGGGTGTTTGAATGGCCCGGCTCTCTGTGTTATTTCATGGCTTTTTATTTCTAAGTTCTCACTCGCTCCAGTGTTTGTATAGTTGTAGTGTCACCTCCAAAACTTCAGTGAAGGCTGACGTAGCCACACGCGTGACAGGGCTCCAGCGGCCAGAAGTAAAACCGAGTTCTTCACCATCCGTTGCAAATAGCTGCAGGCAGGTTCTTCAGCGCATTGCCGCTCTAACTCCGGTGTGGGTCATTCCGGGCCTATTTTAAGTAACAACTTTTCTTTTGTCTTTCCTAAGGTTATTTTCAACCTTTAACCACCGTAGTTTTCCTATTCCAAAAATCTGGAATAATATTTTTCTAGGTCAATTAACTGAGGCACAATTTAACTGAATAAAACCATTCTTGATACAGTATATTCGGCGTTGTAAATTGAGATGCTCCTGCAGTCCGCTGAAGGAGGGCCTAAATCCACCTTCCTCTTTGTCAGATTCCAGGAGTGTGGATGTTTTCAAACATCTATTTGATAGGAGAAGTTTGTGTTTTGTGAGTAAAAACCTACCTTAGCCTTAGAGTGAATTTAGAATTCAGAAAGTAACATCTGTTCTTTAATCCTCTAAACCTTTTAAGGTCCTTAAGAAAGCAAAAGATATAGAAACAAACAAATAAAAGTACAGTGCTCCTTAATGGAAAGAATATTTCCCTGTAGCTGAGCTTTATGAGTCAGCATTTTGCTATAAATAATTTATAGCTATAATCAGAAGATCATTAAGTTCAAGCATGCAGAAAACCATTTCATGGTCTTTGCTAATAGTGCTAATAGAGCCTAATTCAAATGAACTGGGCCACTGATATTAATAATATGCCTCAAAGTCCAACTGATGTTGAGAGAAAGCAGAGGGTAGTTCTCTTATATTTCTGTGTGTTTAGCTCTGGATATTTTGTATGGATTCTGTAAAATAAATATCAATTGAGATCAACAACTAAAAATTAAGGTTGATGAGAGCATCTCTGTGGTAGGTGGTTGTGTTTAAAAACCATATGTGAAGGGGACAGGGCTCATGATATCATAAGCCATGTACACTCAGGAGGCATTACAATGGGCACCCCCTCACTCCACAGGAGAGGTGTGGCCCGAGGGTTCTGGCGGAACAAGTCGGGGAAGCCTCCCAGATATCACCTCTTTGGTGAAGAATGCAGTTTCTTCTCTTTTGCCTGAGTCGGAATGACCTAAGGCTTAGATTCCATCCCATGAGTACCCTTTCCATGGAACCACCAGATAGAATACCTCCCATGTCCCAATTACACAGCCCTCTTGTGTTTTTCTGCTGTTTGGATTCCCAGAGTTGCAACTCAAAAGTTTATTTTTAGTTTTAGAATTTTCCTTTCCATTAAAAAAAATCCCTGAAGATTTGTGGCACCACTGTTATTTCTGTTAATGTCATTGCTTCCATAGCAGCAAGCTGAGACTGTACGAAACTATGTTTATGACAAAGCAATTATCCAAGTGAACATTATAGCTACATGTAGCAAAGCCTCAATTTAGATTTCCTGTAACCATTATACCACACACACACACACACACACACACACACACACACACACCTTCCAATGTATGTTATAAACACAGTATAATCGGCTAGACGCTCCTGTTCCCATCCACAGAGCTGACATGTGACTAGTTCTTTGGGGTTTTGTAGCAGAATGAAAGCTCAGGCAGCAAGCGTTCTGAGCCATAGAGACAGTGCATTCTTCCCTGCTCTCAGTCCCAAATGGGAGTGGAGTATAAAATAAAGGCATTTGTACTGACGTTTAATCCTTAGAGGAGGTTTAAGGAAAAAATAGAGAGGAAACAAAGAAAATAAATTCCCAATTTTTTACAGCTCATTTTGCTAAGCATAAACCTAACATTTATTTTGCCTTGAAGGTCTTTTCCTTTCAGAATTTCAGTTGGTACAATCATGTTTTAAAATTTAGGACATGTCAGATTTGCTTTACCATCTCCTCGGTTAGAGATTTCAGTAGCCATTCTATGGAGAAATCAAAGGTTTGTGTGAATGGGAATTTCTAATTAGACCTAACTCGGTATAGAGTGAGACGAGAATGATGTCTAGGGAAGTCATGCTAGGGAACCACCACTGAGTTTTTATCTTCACGTGAATAATAAGGTTGGCCTTCCCAAATGTTTGACTGTGGCTTGGCATTATCCATTTTCTCTAATTCCAAAATCTTTCTGATCAGCACAGCTCATATTCAGTTGTGCAAATAAAAGGTAGTTAAGAAATAAAATTAATGTTTTTGAATCCTTTTTGAGCAACATTCTTTATCAAAATCTAACTCAGCAACATTGGCTACAGAATTTTGTAACCATTGTGAAGAAGTACCATCAAATTAAGAACAATGGGCCTCTTCCTCCTTTCCTGCTGAGAGCTTACAGTTGTGTGGAGAATAACACAACCTTTTCTATTTTGCTACATCCAGAGCAAAATAGATGGATACAAAGAAAAGAAGCAAATTGACATGCATGCAGCCAACTGTGTTATATAATCGGGGGCAGGAAGCGTCAGTGGATACAAGGTCTTGGTAGACTGTCAAGGCTTGATTCTTATGGACATTTGGAGAAAGGGAAGGTTGTGACTTATTGAGGAAGAAGCATAATGTACTTTAGATGCATCCAGCAAAATAAGCATCATAAAATTGAGCAACACTGCAGAAATTAAAAATTAAACTCAACATATTCATACTGCATAAAAGCAACCCGATAAAACTGTCTAATCTCACATTCACCAATCCAAAGCCTTTCTAAATGATTTTCGATCTTTCCCCAGCACTATTCTAAAATTCAGTTTCTTTGTCCGGAACATGATCACCTAGAATCCTTTAAAAAACCCTGTATTTTATAATTCAGGAAAATTGCCACGGCCAACAGACATCAAAGTGGGGGAGGGGGTGCTCTCTGGATGCCGTAGGCTTCTGGGAGGAGATGAGGGAAGAACACTATGGGGGGTACCCCACTAGTGATGCTGACAAGGCATGGCCAGCCCCAAAGGAGACGCCAGAGAAATTCATAGGGAAGTATCACAAATAAGAATGGCACAAATGTGTATGCTGACCTGTGCTATGCAGGAGACAGGATGCTGAGAGTGAAAACTGGTGCAAGTCTCATATTTATACCGTGTACCAAGAACAAAGAGATATTTGTGTATGAATATGTCTCTATAAGTGCCTCATACGCAAACATTAGCTAAGGTGGATGGAGGCTGATGAGATGTGATCTGAATGATTTTTGTAAATTCCAACAGTAAGTTAATTTCTACAATTTTTTCCCATTCTTATGTGTAGTATGACACCTGTTCTGCATGTCCTTCGTCTAGCCCAGGGTTTCTCACCTCAGCAGTATCAACTGTTTGGGCCAGATCATTGTTTGTTTGTGGGGAGGAGGTGCACTGTAAGATGTTTAGCAACGTTCACTAGTAGCAACCCCTCCTCACCCCAAGTGCAACAACCAAAAGCATCTGCAGACATTGCTGAATGACCCTGGAGAACAAAATTGCCCTGGGTTGAGAAACGCTGGTACCCCACCAATAATTCCAGTCCCACCTGTCCTTGAAGAACAATTATGTTGGCTAATGCTTCTGGCCCACTCTCCTCTCCGTCTTCTCTTCTCACCAACACTGCAGTCTTTGAAGCTAAGCAGGTACTTTCCGTAAACTCAGCCAACCCCACTCCCACCACCACCCCAGCCAAGCTGGCTGCCCTAGGATGGAGAGGAGGTCATACCCACAAGGAAAGCAGTCAGCCTCAGCTTGCCATTATGCTGCACAAGGCTGGATTTGGGTTTTCCACCCCACTCTGCCCCATAAACTCTTTCTTCTGTATCCCTGAACTTTGAAGATGTTTGGGTTTAGGGACTCAAGAGCAGAAGAAAAGAAGAAGAGTGAGCTTAGCAGAGCAATTAGAAGGGAAATAAGGTCAGAATGGAAAGAAGTGTTCCAGAGTAGGAGGCTGGTTGAGAGCATGGCCATGAACAGGGACTAAGGCAAGTCTAAGAGATGCTTCCAGACACATTTTGAGCAAAGGACCAACCGAGTAATGAATTTTGATCCGTTGGTGGAAATTTCTCATTACTTTATAGTTATACTCATTGAGGCCTTAAAACTGGATCATAAGTGAAAATGCGGTACCGTACAGTGCTGCACTCTTGAGGAGAAAAGGTGAGATGTACGAGTGTGGAAGAGCTCAGGCACGACAGGTCCCTTGAGTTCAGCTCCCGTTCGGACCAAACCGTAGAGGCTCCCTTCTGAGCAATACCAGCGTGGAGGGCAGTCAAACAGCAGAAGCCAAAGTGGATTTGAAAGGCATGTGTGCCCACAGCATAACACCCAGTCTCCTACGACAACAACTCAAGAAAGCTTAAAGGTTTCTGCTTTTAAACCAAGAAATGCAGACTTAAACTGAAAAGTCTATGCTTTGTGTGGGAGGTGTGCGGCGGGGGGAGAAAATGGAACACGTAGCAGCCGTCCCCACATCAGCTTCCTAAAGAGCATTGTGGCCCCAAGGCTTAAATATTGAAATGGGCCCATAAAGAGTACCCCTGGATTCCAAACCCGTGCAGAAAGCTTTTGTTATTTCACAGTAAAATTACAATGGAGGTAGTTCTTTTTTCCTTAAAAGTGCTAAATGTTTTCTTACAGTACGATTTTAAATATAAGTGTATGTGTTTAGTTCCATGATTGCCCCATTTTATCAATTGACCTCCAAATAGTTATTGTGGGCTTACATGCCAACTACTGTGCTTGAAAATGATATAAATAAATACATAAATACATAAACAAGCAAACAAACAAATAAATGTCCTGGTGCTAACTTGAGGATCTTACCTTAGTGGAGAAAAGGACAAGAAAACTAACAACCATAATGCAGGTTTTTAAGTGCCTGGGCAGAATGTGGGAGAGCATAACACGAGAGGGACAGCTTCCAACGCAAACGTGAAGGTCGGGGAAGAGAACAGGTATCTGGAAAGTTCTTTGTAAGAAGACAGAAAGCTACGAGAATGATTCATGAAGTAAAATTGTTATATAATGTAGTTGAGTTGAGATTTTAAATGTCTATTTTGAGAATTCTTACGGCTCCCCATATAAATGAGGAAAGATGGACTGTAATCAAATAGAGAGCTGGAATCGTAAAGAAACATAGATTGTTCAGTTTGAATAATTGCCACATCACTGAACAAAAGAATAATGAAATATATGGTTGATTTTTCCTATTAAGAGAACTTGCCAGAGCCTAATAAAATACTCTTGATATCTTGCTTCATGAAGTAACTGAAGGGAAATGTCTCCGTGTTTTCCTGCATTTCATGTCACTGAGATATGGTATTGCCAAGACATGCAAATAGCACTGCCTGGACTGGATTTAGGGGCGACAGGCTGGGCCTGGAATGCCGGTTACTCTCAACAGGCAGTAAGGAGAGCAATGGACTTGGGATCAGAACACCTTACTTAATGCAGGCCCCACTCTGCCACTTCCTGGCTGTGAGATTTTAGACAGGCCACTTAACTTTTCTGAGCCTCAGTCACTTCATGTGTAAGATGGGGCTTCTCAGGTTGGCTGCAAGGGTTAAATGAAACACGGGTTACGTTTATCCATTGTGTCTCTTGATTAGCTATCGAGTGAATGGATCTTCTTGTGCAACAATAGAAGATCATACTCTAACTTAAGCACGGTTGCAAAACATGCGATGACGGGTAAATGGAAGTCTTCGGCTGTCCTCCTACCTTCTCACCCCCCCTCAGTCCTCACTTATGGCAGATCTGGCTTTATTAAACACAGATGGATCATGTCACTCTCCTAGGTGATACCCTTCAGTGCCCTCTCATCACCGTTCAGGGGAAACCCAGGGCCTCTTATGTTCTAGTGGGTGATCTGTACCCACCTTTCTGGCTGACCTCTGGCGTCTCCCTCCCAGGTTAATGAGGCTCATCCTCTCTCTCTTCCCTCTCTATGTATTTGCATTGCTCGCTCATGTTGAGAGGCCCTTGCTCCCACTTCCTTACCCTGCAGATTCCTTCCTAGTTCTTCACATTCAGTTCAAGTCTTAAGATCTTCCTCTGTGCTTTCCATGGTGTGTCAATGTCTACCTGCCCAAGAAACTTCTCTTCCCGAAAGTTTATTGTCCATGTGGTTGAAATCAAGAACTATGGTTGATATGGAAATTGATCCTGGAGTGGGTTTCAGGAAACAAACTCTCAGGGAAATATGAAGAATTGGGAATAGATTATCTAACCTAGATTAGGTAGAACACAGAAAAGTCCTATTTAAAATCCAGAATGTGAGTCTAATAGCTCACTGTACCCAGTGGTGAACAAGTGAATTCAGTGCACCTCTGTTCACCCGGTGTCACCTGCTCACAGAGCAGGGTCTCAGATCATCACTGTTATGAAAGAGCAGAGAGGATATGAGGGGGTCAAGGCCCCTGAAGTGAGAGGCAGAATGACAGGCTCACATCCACACGTGCTTGGTCCAAGGTAAAAGAAAACTCCAAGAGCCTTCCAGTGGCCATGTAAAATGATTCCTTTCTATGGCCTCAAAACAGAGATTTAGAAAAAAAGAACCCATAAAGTTTGATCCTGTGGGTTTTGAATCATAGTGTTAGCTGAGCTCACAGTGTCTTCAGGTCTCTGGGGAAGAGCAGGGCCCAGGGAATCGGAGCAGTCAGTTTGGGGGTCTCCGAATACCTGGAAATCCCTGCTCCCGTGAGCCTCCCTTGCACTTGGACGTGGCTTCTCCTCCTTGCAAAAGTCACTGCTGCTCCATAGCCTACAGGAGTTCCTTGCCAGGGGAAGCCACTTTCACCATCTCTGTCAGGATACCAGAGTCTTATCTGTTCTTCAAGCCCAACTCTTTGGAGTGGATTTTAGCCTATCATTTTTAAGTGCCAGAATTTCTCAAGTTCATGCTTCAGAGTAACTTGTATTTGTGTGGGATTCTGAAGACCTCCATGAGTGAGGTTCATTGAATCTCTGGTTTAGAACCCTCATAATTTTCGCTACTAAAATAAAATACATTATTGAACTAACAAATCATAAGTACTAAAGATATACAACTAAAGGCAATTTTTAAATAAACAAAAATTCTTAAGTATATTGGCACGTGCCTCATGAATCTTCATTTTTATTCAATAACTTCTCTATTTTTTGTTTCTCTTCTTGTTTTTACTGGTTTTTGTTGTAAAGAAAATATAAACACATTGCAAAAAAATAAAGAAAACATGACCCATTATTTCATCATTGTTACCATTTTGGCTTATTTCTTTTTGGGCTTTTTCATTTGCTTCTCCCCCTAACCATTATGGTAGGCATCATGCATGTGTAGAGCTTTTTAAATTTAACACACTGCACACATTTTAATCCCTTTGTGTGTCCATAGCCTCTTTTTCAGTGGTTGCATAACATTGAAAAGAGTGCAGTTATTAACTTGTGATTATGAATTATTGAGGAAGGGAAGTCTGCTTTATTATACCCAGCTACTGGTAGGCTTTCAATTACCATTTGTTAAATTACATTGAAATTCCATGCCCAGCCTAAGTTTGTAATGCTTTAAACACTATTCTAATACATCTCTTTCTAGGTATAGCATTTCACACATTTTTACTTAAGATAGGTTCCCACAAGTGGAATTACTGGTCATGAGGTATGACCATGTTTATGGCTCAACGTGTGTTGCCAAATCACTTTCCTTCTGGAAGGGCTGTATTGATGGACAGTAAACCCCTGCAGTGCATGAGATCACCAGTTTCACTCCACCCCTGTCAGCACTCAGGCGATGGAAGGAAGCACAGCATCTCATTGTGATTTCAGTGTGAACGTTTTCTCATTTGTGTATTTAGTGATGGCATTTGCTCATTTGTGAATTCACTTACATAAGCAATTTGAGTAAACTCGAAATAGATTGAGGACATTAACTTCTATGAACTGCTAGTATTGTCCTCTTTTGTTCCCCCTCCATCTCGTTCTGGGATTTGGGCGGAGCACCTTTCCTCCCCTTTGTCGAGAAACCTGTTCGCCCTCTTTTAAAAGCACCTTGAGCTCTGAAAATTGGCGACCTTGTGAAATGCTCCTGTCACCTCGCTTTAGCTGCCAGCATTAACTGACCCAACGAGGACAACTTATTCATAACTACTGTAGCTAATCCAGGAAACACTTTAAATTACCTCATCCTACATGCCAGTATCGCTTCCACAGGCAAAAATAAAATAAAATACCATATGTTCCCCATTGTTACTGCTCTTTTCCAACTAGAAAATTTGCTTCTTTTTGACCCAATTTTCCTACCCAACTTCCTGTCCTTGAAGCAGGTGTTTGACATATGTCTTTACAAATCTTTGTAAGTTTCTGTCTTTTTCTAATGTTTTGTAATGTTTTAAAGTAGCCAGGTTACCTACCTCTCCTTTCCAGAACTTGGGTCTAAACAGAATGTAAACCATTCCCACTATCTAAGGTAGTGATTTCTGAAACATAGGCATCCTCAAGGATTCCTTGTTCATTCTCAACATTTTGCACATCATATCTTTTATTGTTTTCCTAACCTCTGCTACTTCCTGATTCTGTAGTTTATTCTTTTCCTAATTTTCAGCTTTAGGAAAGATAGGAAAGAGTAACTCAACTTGTTAATAATCCTTTGAGATATTGCTTCTTAATCCTATTCCCTCAAATTTCACTCCTAAACCCTAATTAAAATATCTTTTGGTTCTGAGAAAACCTGTGTGAGCTACAAGACACTGAAAATATGCCCTGCGCTGGTTGTTCCAATTTAAGTAAAAATGGTACTTTATAAAGCATCTGAACCCAGGTATATGCTTTTCTTAAAGGGAATACATACTGGCTGGCATAAAATTGAATAGAAACAATCTCCATACCTATAAAGATCAGTATCTATGTTTTATGTAATAAAACATGGGGAAATTATTAAATCAGAGATCAGGAGATGGATTCTCGGACCAGTGTGCCACAAATTAGCGATCATTAGTAGGTTACTTAACTTTTTTTGAGGTTCAGTTATGTATCTATAAAACTGGACTCTATTGGTGATTTCCAAAACATGAAACAGACCATTGAGTCAGAGAACTCCCCTGATTGAAGGAAAGGCAAGAGGCCAGCTAAGAGTTCCATCCTCTGAACCTCCCCCTGATCTTCCATGCCTCAGGGCTTCAGAGGCTGTTCCAAGGGGCCCTCCCTCAGATTACTCCTCATCAGGATGTGATGGTTGTTCAGGCACCCACCAAGTTCTTTGCCAGCTTTGACATTATCTACCCTCCAGTGGTTAAAATGTGGATCATGCTAGGATTTGATCAGGTAGGCTAGATTAGCAGGGCAAGGGCTAGGCATTTTGGGACGTCCGTGGATGGAGAAGTGATCTTTCCATCTGCCCTGACTATACAAGGTCATTGATATGTCATGGAATTATTTTTAGTATGAACAATGTGCTTCTACGTGCCATGGAGTGTAGTGCGGATCATTCTACATTGCCTCCTTTAATCCTCACTGCCAGCCTCACCTTGAACTACTCACCCTTACTCATCCACACACACTAGTCCAGCTGGTGGGGCCACAGGGCCTTTGCTGCTTCCTCTGCCGGAGCATCTCCAGCCTGGCCCTGTCTCTTATTTTAGCTTTCAGCGTGTTTGCCACCTGCTAAGAAAAGTCTTTTTTGATCATCCTAACTGAAGATACCCTGAATATGCTGTCTTATTTAATTCACAGCATTTATTACTATCTGCATATTAGTAGTTATTAATTCATTATATTTATGTTTACTTGTATAGTTTCTGAATCTCTTCACACACACTCAACTATGAACCTCTAGAGAATAATGATGTTGTCCATCTTATTCATCACCAAATCCCCAATACCTAGGAAAGTGCCTGGCCCACAATAGATGCTTGTAAATATCTGAATGAATAAGTACACCAAAGAGGTAGTTATTATAATCTCTATTGTACAGATGCGTAAAGTGAGGCTTAGAGAGGTTTGATTACCAACTCAAAGGCACATAACTAGTAAATGATAGAACCTGGATTCAAACTCAGGTTTGACCCAAGAGTAACTCTTAACCATTATTTGGAATCTCTTGGTTGAAGCATTTTCAACTCTAATCAGTGCCCATATTTATTTGGTGGGATGTTAATAAGATAATGATTACAATGGCAATGAAAAATTATGACACCAGTCATTGTATACCCCATGAGTATTTTCTGGGCCTCTTCCTTGGTCACCTGCAGAGCACACACCACCTCACCTGACAGCATGCTCATTGCTGGGTACCTCTAATTTTTAAGAAGCATTCTCTTATCTGGAGCCAAAATCTGCCTTCATGCATCTTCCACTCACCGATTCCAGTTTATCCCTCTTTGGCAAAGTGAAATGAATCCTTTCTAGCTGCCAGGGTAGAGAGGAAGTCGGCAGCAGCAGAGTGGACTTGGATGTCCCTGATTTCTTGCCTGTGTACCTGGTACATCAAGCATTCCCTTGTAAGCGATTTGCCTGCTTTAATGTGCAGTAGTGTTGTTGTTTCATCTTAATTAATGGTAATATCCTTTTCCTTTGCCAGTGGATAAGCGCACTCTTATTAAGGAATCTGGGTTCTCACCACAGGCTTTGAATGATCATTGTTGTCTTTGCAAACTGCCCTCATATGAAAGAGGTGTTCACACTAGACTCACTGTTCACCTCCAAGTTGAACCTGGTAAAAATTGACGAGGAGATGTCTAGTAAACTCTTGGAGCTCCTTGCAACCATGGCCCAATGCAAACCTGTTTAATTCTGTTCCTCTGTGGTCTCTGGCTTCAACTTTTGGCCTTTGAGAGTGTTTCAGTCCAAGCTACACTGCGGTCACTGTGGTTTCCACTGGTGGCAACTGGCTCCCGAGGATATTCCTTATGTTTGAATCTTGTATGGCTCATAACTTTTATCTAGATCCAATTTCTTTGGGTGGTTCCACACGAAGAAATAGAGAAAAATGTGATAATAACAGCTAATATTTACTATGCTCTGTGAGCCAAGAACTGTTCTAAATCCCTTACTTGGATTATCGCATTTACTAGACAATACCTTGTCCTGGGAATAGACTACATTCCTTGTGCTGAGTGCTTCACATTCATTATTTCAGTTTATCCCGACTTTCCAGTCCTACATTATGGTACTCTAGCTTCTCAGTGATATGACTGATTAGATGCAATAATCCATACAAAGTGCTTAGGACAGTGCCTGGCAGAGACTTAGCACTCAAGAAATGTGAGCTGTCATTATTACCGTATTTCTTACTTAATGCAGAAGAGATTCAATATTTTTGGATCTAGACTCACACTGAAGCATGCACTTTTCTGGCTTAAATCAATGCATGGTACTGCAATAGACAGGATAGCAAGGCAGAAGTAGCAAACAACCCTCAAGGCAAGAGATCTGCGGTTGGGTGTTGAGTTCTTCCATTTAATGGATTGAACACCCCAGCAGGCTCTTCGACTCCTGAGAGCTTTCATTTCCTCACGCACACATGAGATGAGTGAGCTCGATGGTCTCTCAGATCCTCTGTCCCCAATAAGTCCCCTCATATATTTCTTTGTCAGCATGTGAAACTTGCTGTGAGGCTCATATTTCTACCATCTCAGCCGACCGACGCATCACATTAAAAAGACCCAAACCACCATCGTGGAAGGTGCTTCAGGAAGTGCTTGGTGAGGAAGGTGAAACGGGCACCCCCAGGATCCCTTCTGTCTGCTTTCCAGCCCTCTCCGCAGGAGGGCAATGCCATTGGTCACCGATTGGTTTAGGCGTTTTCAGGGAGAGCACAGCATAAAATGCACTTTGATAATACTATTTGTTTGTTTTAATTTTATTTTCATGATTCGACTGCAAGGGAGGAGGCAGGCTGTGGTAAGGAGGGTACCGGCCTAGCAGCCTCGGAGCTTTATCCAGCTGCAGCTCTGCCCCTGTCTGGCCCTCAGGCAAAGGACAGTCGCCTTCCCTGGGCCTTAGTTATTTCAGTTGTCAAAAGGGATTGTGAAAAGGGTCCTAACCCATATCATTTCATTAACCGATGTCACCCCAATGAAGTCAATAAAAATCAAATTAAAAAATTTCTTCCAGTTCGGAAAACTTTGTGCTGGTAAGTTCTTTCTATGAGAACAATACTCCGGTGCAATCTTACGGACAGAAAAGCATTTTGTCTCCCTTTTCTCTCTTCTTGGCCAAGTGCAATGAGAGTTGGTGTGGAAAAAAATCTGCCGTGAAAAGGTTCATTCAGCCTTTCCTTAATAGATCGAGCGGTTGGTATTTCTGCTGGCTTCTGAAATACATTACAAATCACAACCTGGAAACAGTCCCAAAGCAGCTCCAAGCCTTCCTGCTGAAGTTGGATCCATCTTCAGGTCTTACACTGCTGCTCATCCTTAACAACTGACAAAATATTTACTTTGCTCGGTACAGAAAAGGGTAACATTTTCCAAAATATTAAACTAGGTTGGATTCAGAACACAGACAATGAGGCAAAAAGTTGGACCTCTGTTTGAAGCCATGTCGCTGAATCATTTTCCAGAGTGCCATGAGAAAGAGAGCCTTAGTGGATGTTTGTGCGCCGCGGTAATTCGGAAGGGGCAAAGCCAGCCAGCCCGTCTAGCACACGCTCGCCGGCATGTAGACCAGAGGTTCTCAAAGTGTGGTCCCCGGTCCTGCAGCACCAGCGTCACTTGAGCACTGGTAAAAGATGCAAATTCTCACCCGCCCACCGCAGTCCTGCCGAACCGGCAAGGCCCAGCAGTCTGTGTTGTAAGGAGCCCTCCAAGTAAGCGAGCTCAAGTAGCAGTGCTGGTAACGAGCTCAAGTAACACTTTAGAACCACTGGTGTAGTAGGCCTAGGAAGGTGACAGGTGCTTATACCTCTGAATTCAGTTACTAGCGACAAGACTACTAACCTGAGTTCTCATTAATACAGTCGTTCTTCTAATATAAATGATCTGGTATGCAAATTTGAACCTTGGGCATGTTGCTTTTTGAAATGCTTTCCCCACTGTCACCACCCGCCCCTTCTCTACCCCCATCTTCCTGTACCCTCTAACTTTGACCCCAGCTATGTGCCCACGGCAATAGTGTCTGAGTTATATTTGGCCCTTGTTAGGACTGTAAAAATGCACCGCAATTTGTCCTAACGTACCTATGAGTAGCTAGTGGTTTTGATAAGAACTAATTGCACTTTTTAAAAGCTCCTGTGAGGTTCCTCCTAGGATAAAAAAAGGGGGGGACCAAAATCGTATGACTGGTATTCATAATTTTCTGTTCTATCAATTAGTTTTATGGTTAATAAAACTATTTTTATAAATCAACTGTGATTTATTTTCAATTAAATTACTGTAAATTTTTCTAGCTGCCAGCCTTAATTAAGAAATAGACTGCCATTGTTTCTCTCTAACACCGCCGGTAATTTCTGCGAGAAATTAAGCTAATCCTCACCAGCACCTCCTCCTGCCACTCCCTGGTGTCTCCTTCCTGCCCCCTCACCCACGTGCGTTACCTGCCTGGCCACTGCAGGCATCTGAGCTGTGACCTTTGTCCTGCAGTCTCAGGCTTGGCAATGTCATCTGGTCCCAGGGTCCTGCATCTGTTGATTTGGAAGGCTCACAAATCTGTGACTAGAGTGTGATTTTGCTCCCGGGTTCCAGCCAATATCTCCAACTGTTTCAATATCCTTCCAGCACCTTCAAGACCTTAAGACTACACATCCAAACCAGAACTTATCTTTACCCTAACCCGACTTTCTGACGTCCCTGTTTCTTTTAATGACCCTCCCGC
>CM052541.1:175583135-175623573 GCA_028533065.1 Trachops cirrhosus
AAAAATTGTTAGTCAAAGAAATTGTATAGATGCATATAGTGAAAGTCGGGCATCTGCCTACATCTCGGGCATTGGAAAATACTTAAAAGTCAGTCTCCTGGAGTGCCTTTCTCCAAACTGCAAAATGTGTGGGACAGTTTTGTCTTGATTTTTTCTTTCTTCTGCCCCATTTAGAGAAGAAAATTTGTGTACATATGCTAAGGCAATTTGTCTCTACTGTCTTTTTGGCATTGTTTGTGTGACTGCTTTATAGTAGTTATGACATACAGGTTATTTTTTTAAGAGAACAGATATGGTTAAAGGAGTAGGTCTTATTTCAAAATTTTAATTTTTGCTCAAAATATCATTAAGAGGAAGTTCCTTGTTTCCAAAAACATCTTTTGAAAGGTAACAAAATAACTCATAATTTTCAGAATTTTCCTGTTTTTATATTCACCACTGGTTTGACTTACAAAAGTGCTCTGGTGTAGTGAAAAAAGTTACACCTGTACAATCATACCTTTAAATGACGGCTCTAGATTCCATTCTCCCTAACTTTTTAATTCAAGAGATCATTTTCTTTATATTCAATAATTGCTCAAACAATTCTGCCAACTGCTGTGAATATTTTTACCCGAGACTTTTATCTCAGTATGAGTTTTCAGAAATGATAATATAGGCACTTAACCTTCATTGAACTTGAAATGGTTAGGCCTTCAAATGTGCATAATTTTATGAAAATTATATATATATACTACTTAACTTAGGTGCCTATTAAAAATTAGTGGAATTACAGGTGGGTCTCTAATTCACATCACCTCTTAGGAAACTGGGATATCGGGGACAAGCCACCAATCCTGCTCTAATATTTCCAAAGATAATCTAATGTCTTAAAGAAAGATAATTAACTAGCTGTGTGAACTTCTGTCATTGAGTTAAGACTCTTGAACACAGATAATAGACTTCTCAGAGGTGGGAGTGTTGGCCCAGAAAGCGAGACTCTTACCTGTAGTTGGTCATGAATGCTTGCTCAGTGCCTGCTGTAGACTAGGCACTGCGCCAGTATCAGGGTGCATTATTGCAAAGCACCCAGGCGTGGCCCTGCCACAAGGAGCGTGCTATCTAGTGGAGAGGAGCCATTGCAAATGTGCCAGGGCCTCTGCCCATGCCCTTCCTTCACCTGCATCTGACGTCACCAAGAGGAAGGCTTGAGAAAACATCAGTGAGAGCTATTCTTTAAAGGTCCTCCAAATTGGAAGGACGTTCATCTAAACAATGGTAAAATTAAAATGAAAACAAGAGCAAAAAAGCCTAACTTTTTTTTAAAGGTTTTATTTATTGATTTTTAGAAAGAGGGAAGGGGAAGGAGAAAGAGAGGGAGAGAAACATCAGTGTGTGGTTGCCTTTCACACACCCCCTACTGGGGACCTGGCCCCAATCCCGGCCATGTGCCCTAACTGGGAATCAAACCAGCAACCCTTTGGTTTGTAGGCCAGCACTCAATCCATCGAGCCACACCAGCCAGGGCTAACTTTTAAGGCTTAAAATATCTCTATAGCTATGCAGAGATCTAGGCTTCCAATTTTAGGCTGAAAGAGCTGTGATCTCTTTGAGATACAATCCTTTTCAACATAGAAAAATATCTTTGTGGATATTTTAGGGTTCTTTAGAAGGCAGGGCCAAAGGCTCACTCAGCAGCTTCAGGGGTTGGGTCAGGGGAGAGCTGGGGGTGGGAGGCGGTAGTTTACTACGAAGTTACACACGTCTGGGTGCCAGGACAAGCCAGGGAGATCTGGGGCTGCAGGGAGAATGGGGGTCTTCAGTTGGGGGGTCTGCGTTAATGTGACTTAGATGGTCTCCCAGGGCCCACTACACTCTTCTTTATCTGTTTCATATCTATTATCTAGTGTCTTCAACCTTCTCTGGTTCTGTTTCTTTCTCTTCTTAATGATTTTTGAACACTTTTGAGCAGTGAAAACATTTCTGCAAACAACGTCTTATATGTAAAGCTGAAGAAGGTGGAAGTGCTCTGGATAAAGTGGGTGTGGGCTTGGCTCCTCCCACCCAGGCCTCCTGACACCAGGCCCTGTGTGACTTCCACAGGACCCCAGTGATTCCCTGGGACGTTCTTTTGAAAACCTCTGCTGTGCCCTTAGCTTTGGTTTCTTGGTTTACTTTTTCCAATGCTTTTACACATCCTGAAGAGAGAATCTAGTGGACTCTCTTTTATCTTGTTGCACCTGACTGGACTGTTCTTGAACAAAGTGGCCACGCTTGATCTAATCAGTGGTGGCCAGTGTGGGGGTAGAGTTCACGTACGTAAAATGTGGCCACATAGGGCTGTCTGTCCCTTCAACAAGGGCCAGGTAAGCTAGTGTCTCGGCAGGGACTGTGTGTGTGGCAGCACAACTGCCATGCCTGCTGCATGGTGGGGTTGGAGCAAGTGTCAGCACCTGAATGAGGAGAGGACAGCACCAGCTTCAAACAGCCCTGACCAACACTCAGGAGAGAGCAGCTGAGGGACAGGAAGGAGAATCGGAACAGTCATTACAGGGATCTGAATGTCCTTCGTGCACAAGAATGAGAGACTGCAGGCTTTGGACTCAGGGGACTGTGGGACACTCAAAACCAATAAAGAAATGATTGTCACAAAGTGATAGGTGTGGTCTGGGAGACGGGGGAAACAAAGGTAACCTTCATGGAGTTCTTCCTCTTTGTGTAGGTGTGGAGCTAGCTTTTTAAAAATGTATTCTTTCCATTTTCAAGATGTCAAGCGTAAAACACCAACTCATTCTCAATTTAAGAATTAAATTTTTATTCTTGGGAAAGGCAGAAGTTGCTTTTGTGCCCACATGAGACACTGCTTTGAAGGATGCCTGGCCATGGTCTTTTTGGCGGGGTTGGACTGTACCAGCACCATGGTGGAAACCCAGACGGAGGCCAAGAGAAGGAGCTGTGGTCCTCCCAGCCAGAGGAAGCCGAATGTGACCCTTCGTGGGCCCTGTTCCTCCAGCAGACGGAAGGCCTGCCTCCAGCAGTGCCCTTGGACTTGGCATCAGAAACTGTGAAGGAAGCAGCTTTGCTGCCTGCAATTCGAACAAAATATTTGTACTTACTACTCATACTTGAAGACCATTGCCTCCAAAAAGGAATTAGTCTGAAGAAACTCATGTTATAACAATTCTCTTCCACCTTCTCTGGGGTTCTATCACAAACAAACAGGTGTAGCTTGTTGGGAGTTGTGGGAAAGTAGGCATTTTATTATGTACTGTACATTTTCACATTTGCTTCCCAGAGAAGGTGATGGTGAAGCTGAGTCTTAGAGAATGAAGAGGAGCTATTTCCATGAACAAAGTGAGAAAGGCCCCCTGCTGAGGGATCATGGACATACCTGTAGACCAGCACTATCCACTAGAAACATCATGCATGCCGCAAGTGTGATCCAGAGTAAACAAAAGTACAATGAAGCAGGGGAAATCATTGAATAGTACCATGTTTTGGACTATAAGATGTACCCCCGATTTGGGAGGGAAAGGGGTGCATCTTATAGTCCGAATGTAGCTTAACTGGCTTGCTGTGGGGCGGGGGCCTTGGAGCAGGATCACAGGGGACAGGAGCAGGGTCGCCGCTGCAGGAAGCCAGCAGCAGCAGGAGTGGGGTGATGCTGCAGGCCCTGGGCTGGAGGAGGGGGTGTCCCGGGGGGCAGAGCAAGGGAGGCAGAAGTGGAGTCCCCGCTGCGGCATACTATAGTGCTAGAGAGGAGGGCACAGGTGGTGCAGGCACATTGAGAGAAGAAAGCCTGTGGCGCCCGTACTTGTCTCTGTCACGTGACTGGTGTGTCCCCTATTAACATTAACGTAGGCAAATTCCACCTCAAGGTCACCTGTCAATGTGGCCCTGCAGCTGTTGCAAAACTACAACTCCCACCATGCTTGGACAGGTCGGGATGATGGGTGCTGTAATTTGGCAACAGCTGCAGAGCCACACAGGTTGTGCAAAACTTCTGTCCCCATACAAGAATGTTGCACAACCTGAGACCCTCCAGCAGCAGATCCCCCATAGCAGTGTCAACAGCAGATCCCCCATAGCAGTGTCAGCAGCAGATCCCCCATAGCAGTGTCAGCAGCAGATCCCCCATAGCAGTGTCTGCAGCAGATCCCCCATAGCAGTGTCAGCAGCAGATCCCCCATAGCAGTGTCAGCAGCAGATCCCCCATAGCAGTGTCTGCAGCAGATCCCCCATAGCAGTGTCAGCAACAGATCCCCCATAGCAGTGTCTGCAGCAGATCCTCCATAGCAGTGTCTGCAGCAGATCCCCCATAACAGTGTCAGCAGCAGATCCCCCCATTACAGTGTGTCATCCACTGATGTTCTCAGCTGCAGTGCTCTCATAACTATGAAGGACACAGTGCTGATAGTTCTGCCATTACTGTATTTTGTTGTAGAAAGATACGATAACATACCATAGTCTCCTGCTGAATCTACCGTAATTGTGGAAAGATGTCATAGCAGAAAAGGATTTCGTATAAAATCCCTTTTAAACTGGAGGTAGTGAAGTACGCCAAAGAACATGGAAACAGAGCAACGGAGAGATACTTTGGGCCACCTCCAACCGAAAAAATGATACGGGAATGAAGGAACAGGAGGATCAACTGAAAAATAAATGGACAAAATGAAACTGTTTTCGTGGGCATGCTGCAAAACGGCCACAGTGAGAAGCGGATATGAAAGACTGAATCACATGTCATAGGAACAGGGCTTTTCAGAATGATCACGTGTGAAGCCGAACGTCTTGCTGCATAGAAAGGCGTTGAGGACTCACTGGAGCACCATCGTGGTGCCACATTTTTATGAAGAGATGTGGCCTTACTGTGCGCTCCAAAACTATCATTCCACAAAAAATGCCTATAGAATATGCATCCAAGATTGTGTCTTTTCATAAATTTGTACTGGGTGCAAGAAAGAAAGATGGATTTGAAATGAGCCAAACTGGGAACATGGATGAAGTCCTGTTAACCTGTGATGTTCCATCAAACAAGATCGTTGATGTGAAAGGTGCCAAAACCATAACCATGAAAACCTCGGGGCATGATAAAACCCATTACACGGTCGTGTTGTCCTGCTGTGCAGATGGCACCAAGCTGCCACCAATGCTGATTTTCAAGAGAAAAAGCATGCCAAAAGAGGCAATCTCAAGAGGAGTTATTGTTCATATTCATGAGAAAGGATGGATGGACGAAAATGGCATGAAGATATGGATAGAAAAAAGTGTGGTCCAAACATCCTAGAGGGTTTCTGAAAAAACCTGCTCTATTCGTGTTTGACCAGTTTAGGGCACATATCACTGAAGCCACAGAAAGGAGATTTAAAGGAGAGAAAACCCATCTAGCCCTAATTCCTGGGGGGCTTACCAGCCAGTTGCAACGTTTGGGCGTTTCCATCAACAAGCCATTTAAAGTTTTCATGAGAGAAGAGTGGAACAAATGGATGGCTGCTGGAGATCATGATCTGACAACAACCGGACAAACGAAGAGGCCCACTGTTACCCAAGTTTGTGAGTGGGTGAGAACCTCATGCAGTCACTTACGGATGAAACCACTGTGAGGTCCTTCCAAAAATGTGGCATCAGCCATGCCTTAGACGGCTCTGAAGATGACATCTTCTATGAACAGAGTGAAGACAGGGATACTAGTGATTCTGAGGAGCAGAGCTTCATGACTGTGGACAGTAGTGATGAGTAGTTCTTGGGGTTCCCTGATGGTTAGAGGAGATTATGTACTTAAATCTTAAAGTCAGGAATAATGGTTGTTAATGCAGCTGTTGAGTTCTGTTTACATCTACATTGGTAAAATATTATGTTATTTATGTTATTAAATATTTTGCCACATTTTTTGCTTCAAAACTTTTTTTCCTATTTTCCTCTAAAACCTAGGTGCGTCTTATGATCCAAAAAATACGGTATATTTTATTTAATTCAACAAATCTTAAATATTGTCACTTAGCAAATAGTATTTTAAAGTTATTAATGAAATACTTCATATTCTTTATTTTGTACTAAATTTTAAAAATCTAGTGTGTATGGTATACACCTACAGCACAGATCAATTTGAACTAACCATATTCCATGTGTTCTGTAACCACGTGTGTGTAGAGGCTGTCATATTTGACAGCGCAGGTTCAGATGACAGAGGAAAACCTCGCAGTATTAGATAAGCAGGGAGTTCCTTGAGATACCTGTCACCCAGGCTAGATGTGGATGTCAGGTGGGAGATGGAAGGGAGATGCAGGCAGACACCAGACCACAAAGGCCTCAGATGCCAAGTTAGGGGAGTCTCGACTTAATCGTGAAGGCACTTGGGAGCCTTCGATGCCTTTGAGAGGTTTCATGTTGACCACATTTGAGCTTCGGGAAGATGACGCTGACAGCTACGGAGGGTTGACTGAGGAGGCACAGTGCAAGGAACACTGGCGCTCCTCTCTCCATCCTTCAGGTGTCTCTGTGTTTAAGGAAACATTTGTGTAAACTCTAGCAATGAGTAAACAGCTGTTCTCAATGTCAGTGTTTCATGAGTTTTGTATTGTTTTCTGGGCCTTTATGAGAATTTGAAGGATAAGGTGGAAGAGGAATTAAGAATATCAGGTTGTTAAAGCGAAAACGTTGGGTGGGAACACCTTGGGCTTGGACTAAGCAGCTCATGCTGGGCATGTCTCGGTCAGAGACCCTGGCCCCCCGCAAACCGCTTTGTGCAGGAATCACGCCGTTACTCACTGCACGCGTGCGTGGCAGAAGGCAGGCTTTCTGGATTCATTTTCTTCTCAGGATTGCCTATTGTATGGGGTCCTTTCTTCTTCTTCCCGCCTGTGCTTCTGCCACTTTGTTTCATGGCTTCATCAGTTTCTAATCCCAAAGATAGCATGTCAGGAAATTTTATATGTAAAAGTAGATCAAATTAAATCTTGTTAAAGTAATATAGTAGGCACGCCCCCCCCTTTTTTAGGCTCAGGAGCTTCCTGAACTATGCTAGTTCTCTGGAGCCAAATGATAATGACTAACATATATGTGGAGCAGCTAGCATATATTGGAGGCCACAAGCAAAGGGAGGGGTTGCTGTCCGTGATGGAGGAGGTGCTTGTGCACCTCACACCTGCCTGCACTCCAGGCACCATCCAACCCTCTTGTCCCCAAGGCCTGGAAGTGGCTAAAGTGGCAGGTAATTCTGATGTCTGTCATTCATGTCAGGACATGGACCACCCAGGCGGCTCTGCCTGGCACTGCAACCACGTCCTACGTGGTTTCAAAAACTACAATTTCTTAAATTTCAAAACCAAGTCCTCAGATTACATAACGTTGATGGGTTCATTTATTTTGCCCAAATTAGAGCCCAGGCAACCCGGGAATGATTGATGGTTTGATAAGATAACAGAAATGAAAGGAGAAACGAACCCTGCGTTACGTTGTTGGGGAACCGCCTGGACTGTGCTGGGCCACTTGTCAGTAACTGCTGTTCCTTCCCCACCGTCTGCACAGCTAGTAGATTATTAGAAAAGAATTTTTGCCCTGACTGGTGGGGCTCAGGGGACTGGGCGTCATCCGCAAAGTGAAAAGTCACCTGTCCGATTCCCAGCCAGGGCACATGCCTGGGTTGCTGACCAGGTCCCAGGCTGGGGGAGTGAGAGGAAAAAATCCCCTTTCTCTAAAAATAAATAAATAAAATCTTTAAACAAAAAAGAAAAGGATTTTTTCCTCTCTTTCTTTAAAACAAAAAAAAAAAGGATCTGCATTTTGAGCCCACTGTTCCTGGGAAGCCAGCTGCAGCGCCTGGCTGGCATCTGTCCATGGTGCTTGTGCTGGGCGACGGTGTTCCAGAAACTGCAAAGCCCCCAGCACACCCTCTGCCCAGCCCTCTGCGATGGGGACAGAGTCTCTGGGAGGAGAGGAAGACCTGGACTGAGATAGTTTTTCCCATTGTTCAATAAAACACTAGGTCATTAGCCTTTTCAAAGGTAAAAGATTTCTCTTTCTGCGCTCTCCACACGTGCTTACTTATAAAGAAAATAAAAGAGAAAAAGTAACTAGGAGCTAGAAAACTGCTGAGGTCGATTTCCGTAGCTTTTGTCAATTGTCTTCTTTCAAAGGTAGATTTGAGTGATTAAGTGATAATAAGATGAGTATCCCTAAGCCAGTTTCCCAAAGAAAAGGGAAAAATCTTAGAGATTTCCCCACTGGCTTGCTTTTGAGGAGCTTGTTTCAAAAGAGAAGAAAATATTGATTGAGCGCAGACTAGGAGGTTTTGTCTTTATAGGGAAAAAAAGTATTGCTGGAAAAATAAAGCAGGAAAGGGAAACATAGGCCAGCCAGCCAGTGTCTCCTCACTGGGCCTTCCCTTCTTTTAGCCTGGTTTCTTCAAGTGTCCTTTTTGGATAGGGGGAGTGAGGATTCCTCAGACAGATCCTGATTAGGATCTTTTTACCAGGAAAAATGGATACAAATTAGACTCAAGAACCTATTCAATACCATTGATAATGTGGTGGAACAGAAATACTTGGACTTTTCACTTAGAAACTTGCCTTTCACAACCGGCGGTGAATATTCTATGATACGTAATACTAGCAAAAGCAACTGGGAGATGAGGATGCAAATGAACTTCGATCAGATTGGCTGAGAACATAGCAAACGGGTTATTTCACTTGAAACTCGAATATCCTCCCCTTCCTAGGAAAACAAAAATGAAATGAAACAAATTGTAAATCCATAGCCCTGTGTACATGCATTTATTCATTCACTCTTCAGCCATTCGTTGAGAGCCTACTGGGTGTCAGGCAGGTGGTGTGAGGGGTTTAAAATGAATGGTATGTGACTCTGACTTTAGAGGGTGGCAGTTCTAGTGGCAGAAGTGGGTCAGGGAGTATGTGTGTGGCGCCACGAAACCCCAGGAAATGGGCTTTTTCTTCCAGTGAAATGCCACAAGGATTTTAGTCCATGCAAGACTTTTTTAAAGAATAAAATTTGGTGTTTTCTTTCACCATTGAAGGTCTCCATCAGGACACATTTCATGTTTCTACAGTATATTGCTGGAAGAAGAATTAAATGCTGCACTTGGGATACTCTTGCCCTTGGTTTTTCATGTGACTACATTTTGTAAAATAATTGCAGGGGAAATTTGTGGGAAATATTCAGATCTACAGGATTTTTGGGATTTGAAGCCGAAGCTGTATGTCAGAAGGGGAAGTATATCAGGTTATGCTGCTAGAATGGAGAACAGGGGCCTCTTTCTGCTAAATGCCTCCCTTGGGTTCTCCATCTTACTCCCTTCTCCCTCACCTGGTACATTTTTACTTTTGTTTGGCCAGCAAGCCCAAAAGGAAGTGTGACGTCTCACCTACCCAAGATATTTTGGTTTATTTGGCCCTGGGAAGCCTCTGTGGGCTTTGCAGGCTGTGCCAGTTCTCAGGAGTAGATCGCGTATGGCTGGTGTCCCTCCTGGTGACCTTCGCCGCCATCTGGGTCTGGCCCCGCGTCTGCCCGCTCAGCCCAGCAGGGCAGGGTCTCAGCTCTGAGTTTGCAGATGCTTCACCCGGACTCGGCTTCCATGACTCATGCCATCTGTTGGTAATTTGTTGTTATTCTGGAGTTAGGGGTTTTCAAAGGTTTCGATTTCTGGAGTCCCTCCATGAGGTGCACTGTCTGGCCACGGTTTTCTGACTCCAGCTCCCCATCCGGTCTCGGGCCAGGCCCCAGCTCTGAGTCAAGCTGCCACGGAGGTAATGATAATGTTCTTTGCACTTCAGAAAGCTTCACACCAAGTTCCTGCCCCCTCCTGAGCGAGTTTCACTCTTCATGGGACTTGTTTGAAGTTCAGCCAAGCTGGCAGCCCTGGGGTTCCATTTTTACAAGCTCTAGCGACAGTAGGCTGCAGTCCTTTGTGTCACCATGCCATCTGCTTGTCTTTTTCCCTTTTCAAACTGTAAGCAAAGTGAGTGAACTAGCTACACCAAAAACACCCCCATTAAAGCACATTTGCATCAAGTCCACCTAAATGACACTGCTTTGTCTGCTCTAAGTCACATTTCTTCCTCATACTTCCAGAAGATATTTTATTTTCATCAAACACATAAACAGTAAGAACGACGAACATGTGGTTTTTTACATACCAGGCACTGCACTACATGTTTTACGTTCTCATGATTCCATTTTATCTACAAAAGCCCAATGAAGTGCCATTCTTGTCCCTGTTTTTGCATATAAGGAAATTGGGACTCAGGTCAATTAACTTACCTGTGACCACTGATAAAACCTAAATATAAACCCCACTGCCTGTCTCTTCAGTATAAGAGCTTAATATTTTTTGTATACTACCCCGCTCTTGATATTAATTATCCAACCTTTGAATTTCAATGCCTTGGACTAAAAAAAATCCCTTACTTCTTAAATAGAGCCTCATGCATCCATTAGCAATTCCCATTCATTCATTCATCCAACAAAGATTTATTGAGCATCTATTGCATACACCATGCCGGGTCCTGAGAAGCCAATTATGAAGAAGTCTTGTCTCATGGAGCTTATAATATAATTTGGGCTACATTTATTTGTTTAACAAATCTTTGTAAGAAACAATATACAGTCACCGTGCTAGGAACTGGTGCTATACAGTCAAAAACAATACCATCCCTTAACTGTATTGTACTCACAGTTAAGCTTTCCAATATATTGGAAATCTCAGGAATTGCAATTCCTAGATTAGGAATCAGAAGAGCTGGATTCTAGCACCAGTATTTATTATGTATGTCTTGGCCAAGTCATGGAACTTCTCTCTCCCTTTCTCTCTTGGTTTCTTCGCATATTAAATAGATATCATGGAAGGTTATGTCCAGCTCTGTAAAAAACATTTCTACTTTAACTGGCCTTATGAGGGCAGCTAAGGTTTAGAATTATGGAGAAAGAGAAAAGAGGTAAGTCTAGGTTTGTGAGAGAAACAGGAAAAAACTTCAAGCAGCATGTTAACTAGATGGCTTCAAGTAACAGAAAACATGACCAATCACTTAAAGACAAATATGAATTAATGTTTCCACATAAAAAGACATCCAAGGAGAAATGTTTCTGCTGCTATTTCAATTGCCCAACAATGCCATGAAGGACCCAGTCTCCTTCTAGGTTTCTGACCTGCCACCCTTAGGGTGTTGGCCTTTCATCCTCAAAGTTATTGTCCCATGGTTACAAGATGGGTTCTGTGGTTTTTGGAATTGTTTTCTCATCCTGGTGTCCAAACCAGAATAGAAGCCATAGGAGAAAAATGTCTTTTTCCCTAGTGTGGCGCTTTTTATTGTTGTTCTCACTCTGGAATAGAAGCTTTCCTGCCTTCTGACATTTCCTTTTATCTTATTGGCTAGAACAGGTCAAGCCCTAAACCAATCATAATTAAACCTTTGGATCGGAGGTGGGGCTTCTACTTTCTCTGAAGGCATGGAATCTCTACCTGCTACAACATCTGGGTTTGATTTGCAAGGAAGAAAGTGATTAGGCAATTAAGAATGTCTGTCATAGAGAGGTGAGTGGAAGCAGACACTCAAGCAATGGTCATTGAGCCTTAGAAAAGCCTAGAATACTTGGAGACATTGTAATGAGCAGGAATACTCAACAGATTAATTTTAGGAAAGATAGATCCTGGAAAAAAAAAACAACAACCAACTTTTGTTGTCTAAAAAGGTTTAGCGTTCAGAGTAGATTATCCATCAAAAGGAAACATAGGAGATAAAATTTCCACTAAGAGGCTCCTATGAACTTCCCATGATTGACTTGTATTTAGAATGAAGAAGAACCAGTTACA
The DNA here is from genome assembly GCA_028533065.1 of Trachops cirrhosus. NCBI lineage: Eukaryota > Metazoa > Chordata > Mammalia > Chiroptera > Phyllostomidae > Trachops > Trachops cirrhosus. The sequence goes on from CM052541.1 coordinate 175,594,939, forward strand.
ACTTCTTTTTCATCTTAAATTCAGATACTGTAGAAGTAATTAATAAGGAAGATCCATGCTCACCGGGGCGGCCTAAAAGAACACGGTCATCCAAAAGTTTTTGTTGAACTGAATGCCTTGATACAAAGATAAATAGCATACAGTCTACTCACAGGCAGAAATTTTAGATTTCTATGCATTTCCAACTGTAATTGCAGTATAATGAATGCGTTACCACACATGAATGTTTATGCCCAGAATACAGCACTGGGAAAGGTCAGTTCTGCTTGGAATGGGGCAGGTGGGGATGCAGGCTGGATGTGCAGTGGAAACGATGTTTGAGCTGGATCTGAAGGAGGAAAACAGGTATTCAGAGTTGAAACATAGAGAAGGACAATGGAGCCAGGGCAATCTGATAACAGAAATCAAACTCCTCTGATCTTTTTCAGCAGACACTAAATGTTAAGACATTCGGGATCAAAAGAATCAACACTTACACCAGCTAATTGGAAAACCTGCCATTTTTTTTTACTTGTTGAGATAGACTGTTGCTGTGGCTTCGAAAAAAAGTGAAATAAGCTAATCAGAGGAAGACAAACACTGCATGATTTCACTTATGAGGAATCTAATGAATAAACTGAACTAGCAAACAAAATAGGTTCAGAGATAGACATCAGGATGACAGCTATTGAGGGGGGAGGTTAGGAGGTGGTGGGATCCAGCAAAAAGGAAAAAGGACTCATAGACATGGGCATCAGTGTGGGGATTACAGGGGAGAGGGAGATATAAGGGGGTTAAACGGTAATGGAAAAAATAGAATAAATTTTTTTAAAAGATGAGGAGTTGATGGATGCTTATATATGTCTGTTTGCTGATGAGCTGAGGTGCTGGCCTTGGGTAGAACAGTGGACAAGCAGCCCTACATGAATACGGGAAGGTCTGTGTGTTCAGTTCCTCACCCCTGCTACCACACGATCTTGGTTCCCTCTCACCTTTCCACTTCCATGTTCATATTTATGAGTCCGTCTTGTCATGTGAGCCTCACCTCCTAAACAGTGAGATGTGTATCATCACAGCTCTGACCTTCCTGTGCCCTAGCACAAGACCGGCCACACTGTCAGTTTGAATCATAGATATTAAACACATGTGTGATTAAATAAGCTCAACGAGAAGCTGGCCATGGCTGTCCTGCGAGTGGGCCACATAGGCGATTGGAACTGATGAAGTACTCTCCTGACTGCATTATATTACGCACATCTGGGTCCGGATGTTCCCTCTGACTAGAATGAGTGACATGTACCAATAGGTGGGGAGCAGAGGCCGCAGGTCTCCTTATAATTAGGTACGTGTAGCTATAAGGGTCTGAGTCGAAGTGAGCCACTGCCCAAGCCCACCTAAAATGGGCCAACAGACTGAATGAGCAGGGATCAAACATGCCTTCAAACTGCGCACGAAAGGGAGTGTGACATAGGGGAGTTAATTTTAGAGTCTTCAACCAGCTGTTTGAATCCCAGTTTCATCACTTCCTGGTTCTATGACTTTGGGCAAATCACTTAAACCCTTCATGCCTCAGTTTTATCATCTGCAAAATAGGGCTGTTGTGAGAATGAAATGAATATGTGTGTGTCCTTATATATTATCGCATGCCTGGCAAATAGTGAATACTCTACACGTGTGAATGACTTGAACTGCACAACAACCTAGGAAATAAGTATTACTTTCCCAGAAAAAAAAACTTTCTAGATGACGGAAGTTTGGCTTAGTGATATTAAATGAGGCCCTGGATCTGCTAGGTCAAGTAAGTAATAAGTGACACAGTCAGGATTGAAATTGAAATCTGACACTACAACCTCTGTTGTAAGAAATTAAGTGACTGCAGATTATGCTGTTAGTGGCAATCTGTTGACCTTAACATTGCTAGACAGTAGCTGAGACTTCCATTAATAAGTCTCCTTTAACAAACCTGGCATTTCCACATGAAACGCATAACCCACAGAGGCCCCTTTGTGCCTGGGATCATGAAATGATGGAATCACAGATTTGAGAACATCATCCAATCACAGTTCCTCTTTTCCAGACCAATTTTCCTAACTCTTAAGGCTGTCTATGACAAAGAAACATTTTATTTTCTTTCTTTTTAATTTGAAACCTGCTAAGAACCAAACTTTTTATAAATTATAATTTTAAAATGATTACTAGAAAAAGGAAATGAAAAAACAAACAACAGTCTAACCCCAACTTTTATATTATTAGACTTAATGGGCAAACTGCTAGAGAAATTTCTAGATGCTTATTCTCAATTTCTGTACTTATCTTTTTATGGATCTGTACCAACAGCCAGCTCTGATCCACAGGCCACACTCAGAGTTTGTGGTGAGAACTTCTGTGAAGAATTAGCAGATGGAAATGATACCAATTCCTATTTGCTTTTTGCTTATGAGGAAGTTCCTCGAATTTCTATGGATTTTCCTATACAAATATTGGCCTGCTGTTTGCAAGGCCACCTAGAGAACCTCTATCCATCATCAGAGGGCATGAGAAAAATGATCTGAAAAAAAAATAAAACAAGAAAATCACAGCCACTACAGGGGATCTTGTGCTGGGCACAAGGTAAATGTGAAAGTCACTTTTAACAAAGGCCCAAGAGAACCCCTGAAAGAGACAGGCCCTGGGAGCGCTTCAGAAACACTGCTGCAGCCCAGAGCTGGTCCATACCACCGAGTGAAACCCCTAGCCCTTGCAAGTTAGGCCGAGCCATTTTGGAGTTGTTATGTAGAGCTAGGTGCAGTTATGCGGAGCCTTCTCCCTCACCCCTCAGCCTGTATCCCTGTTTCAAAGCAGACTCACTTGACAACTTTTCCCTCAGGTCCAAACTCAGATTGGCTGTCACCCTCTTCACACTTTTAGGATGAGGCATTAAGATAAAAAAAAAAAAAAAAAAAAAAAAACAGAAAGAAAAGCCAGGCAAGGAGAGTTTATTCCCATGAAGACCTTCTATTATACCTCCTATCAGATGCTCCACTTTCAATTTCGTTAGCTTTTATTTCTATTTAACAAATACTTCCACTGTGCTTATTATGTGTCAGGCACTGTTCTAAGAAATTTGTAAACATCAGCTCACTTAATCCTCACAATAACCGTAAGAGGTGGGTTCTATTACTCTCTCTTTTACAGATGAGGAAATACAGGCACAGAGCATTTGAGGATCATCCCAAAGTCACACAGTGGGTTGTCATCTATGACAGCCTCCTTGTCCCACATGAGAGGGAGAAGTAGAAGGAAAGGCTTAGAATGAGTGGGAGTGATAGCAGTATGAGGGGAATGGAGCTTAGTGCAGAAGAGACAAGACCTCTAGCGTGAAAAAGCACCCAAATCTCTGAAGAACAGCAAGGGACACTAGTCATTGTACGGGAAAACAGACTTAAGACTGAGTGGCAGGGTTGTTATGTAATGTGAGCAAATAGAACCAAAATCACATATCTGTCATAACCAAACTCACACCAAAGGACATGGGAGGACACCTATAACCATAACAATGATAAAATAGCTATGTTCTTTTTCAACCTCTACGGTGAGGCGGCTTACATATATAACTTGTTTTAATCCTCACAACCATATAAGAAAGACAGTATTACCCCTATTTTTCAAATGAAAACATTAATAAAAGTACAGAGAGGTGTAATAAATTGTCCATAGTCTCACAGACACTGATTGGCAAAACTAGAATTTCTATGCAGTTCTATCGTGATCGCAGGCCATTTCTGCTTGACCACACTGTCAGAGTTGATGACCCCATGCCGTGGGGTTTGGGTTAGCAGAATCTAAACCTGTGTGCACAGTCACTCTGTGTCCCAGAGTCTCAGAACTATGTTACCTACAAATGAAACTAAGTAAGTTATTTGTCTTTTTTCCCAATGGGGAAAACCCAAGAAAGACAAACCTAGTTACCCATTGACTAGACACAGATCACAGATCTCCGAACACTAGACATGTGCATCTTACAGGAGGAACAGAGACACAAGAGCTGAGAATATGTCCCCACAGAAAGTCCTGGGGTATCTGTCTCTCTCACAACAGGTTGTAGGTGGTCTGCAGGAGGTGAAATGTTACTGAGCCTAACGCCTATCTGATACCCTGGATGGATGACCCACTGGAGTGATCGGGTTCTTCCAACATTATTTCCATCCTAGATCTACATAAAGTTTGTTGACAGAGCCGGTTCCTGAGACTGGACCAGAGGGTGTTTTCATTGCTCCATGGGACTTGTATGAAATGTATTCCCTTCCTTTACAATATTCGCCGGTCCACCTACTTTTCAATCTTTGATAAACAATCACTTGATTGTGTGGGAACATTTGCAGTGGTCATATGTTGTTGCTAAAGCCATACTGGGTGTGTAATTGGAATTCTATCTAGGACATTCACAGTGTGTCTAAAGCAATTCAAGAATAAGATCATAAAAAAAATAATAATTCCAGAACGGGTCATCAGGAGTGCTGCTCTTGGAATGCCAAGTGAAATTGTGAAAACAGCACTGATAGGAATTTCAAAAGAAAAGGTGGGGGGAAGCCTGTGTGTTCTTGGAATTGGCAAGGTACTTCCCCAGAATGTTATACTTACTCGGAACCCTGGTTTCCTCTCTCTTTGAATGGTCTCCCAGTTAAAAATAGCCAGATAAAGTATCCTAGACACCAAAATGCCAGGAATCTTTTGACCAGGTGAAGTCTCATCTTTCAAGATATCTGACCTTAAGCCACCCCAGATCAGCTTGTCCATTTCATTTGATAACAGACAGTGGTAGCGTAGGTATTGTTAAGTGCTAATGAAGGATGATGGAGGAAGGAGGCTTTCTGCGTCTTGCTTGAGGAGAGTAATCATGGTTCAGAAGTACTGCTGTGGGTTACTATCTTACCACCACTGAGGGTGCAATAGGAGGAGAAATCCATCCCCTGTGGTATAGGAGAAAGGAAGACGTAATAGATGGAGATTTTCAGGATTGAGCTGAGGTTAAGGGAAATGGGGAAGGCAGGGAGGAATGCAAGAAACATTGTAATCTGTGCTTGCCAGGCTCATCTGTGGCTAGATATCCATTTAATTTGAACTGGAAAGCATTTTCCACCCACACATGCATCCTCCATGAAAAGGATGCAAATGTGGTACTCATTTCTCAACCCTGCCCTCTCACTCTCAACACAGACATAGCTAATCAATCATAGCACTCTTCCTTGCCATGCTAGCACTTGGCATGTAAATTCTTCTCACCCAGTGTTCCAGGCATAACAGTTGGCAGATGAGTTCAAACCTGTTTACCTTCTCTTATCAGCACTGGTAATGCAAAGATGAGTAAAACCGAAAACCTAGCTCCTGACCTTAAGCAGCTTGCAGACTCGAGGGAAACAGACCTAGCAGGAGTGACTTATAATTACTATTTCAAGATGAAATGGTAGAATTATGCATTCAATGGTGTGGGAACATGGAACGAAGAGTAACTATTCCTGAAAAAAGTGTTTCCTGGAGAAAATGAACATGAATGAGATTAAAAGGAGAGAGTTCACGTCTCAGTCGAGGTGGAATAGGCCTGGGGCTTACCGTATTTTGCTGTGTATAATGCGCACCCATGTTTTTGTGTGTGTTATACACAGGATTATTATGGCCATTATTTTATACCCATGGTATGTAATTGTTATACCCATGTATAATGTGCATGCTTATTTTTACCTCAAAATTTGAGGCAAAAAGGCAAAATCTGGGTAATTTGCATGGCCTATGAAGATGCTTTCTCAGCCTAGGGTCTGAGTGGGGAATGGCAACGGGTAAGGATGGGTGGCAGACCAAGGTCAAGAGTGGTCTCTCCTTGATTGCCAGGTAAGATGTTACAGATTTTTCTTGTAGAAAAATTCCCAGCCTGACTGGGATGCCATGGGGGCCATGAAATTACTGCAAGAGTTCCAAGAATTCACAGCCCCCTGAGTAGCCCCCAAAACGTGGTACGTGTACCGTATAGGTGTGCACTTTATAATGTCGCTGCTGAGAGCACACAGTGTTCTTGGAGCAGTAGAAGACCCAGAGAAAAGAAGACTTTCATCCTCAACAGTTTAATCAGAAGTGTCACAAACCAAACACCGTGGCCATAAAGGTACCGCTTGAGAACTGATTTAATTGTGAAAATGTGCTTCCTGCACAAGATGGGAAAACGTAGGCTGTTCAGAAGCGTCTTGGGATCTGAACGTCTGCTCGGGTGCTTTTATGATGTCTCACGTAGTCAAGTTAATTCTTCTTTTATTGAAAAATATATAAACTCAGGTTGGGCTCACAAGCAACACTTGTTACCATGAAAGCCTTTTCCTAACATCCTGGAGTACTTGAACTTAAGATCATTCTCTGAGAATTCATTATATCTAAATAAATACTCAATGAAGGAAATATGCTCAGTTATTAATCTAATAGTTCAACTTTCGAAGGAGAAATGATCTGTAACATTACCACTAAATTAGCATCGTTAAGGATCAGAAACCATTATCGCTTTTGTGGGAGGGCGCACCTCTGAAATTCCGGTTCATAAACAAGGCTTCTGGGTTTATTCATCAAAACATTGAACATTAGCCAGTCCTCAGTACCAAAGTTAATATTATGATCTCTTATATTTGCATAACATAGTTGGCAAAGCACTTTCTCTTACATACATTATATCACTTCAATGCTTCTAATAGCCATTTGAGGTAGGTGGACAGATATTATGAAACCTGTGTTAGTGTTAAATTGCCATTATCCTGTGGGTTTTTTAAACAAATACCTATATAAACAGAATGAAACAGAGGATTGGATAATTATCAACAATGAGAAATAAGGACATTAGCCCTTTCCCATCCCATGCCAGTTAAGTCATAGAGGAGTTACACAAGGTTATTGAGAGTCCTTTAATATTTTTAAGGTGAGTAAGCACCCCAAAGATGAACCCAGTGAACCTAATAACAAATTGGGTCCCATGGCAACCCGGCAGCATGCAATTTGAGGAATTATCCCAATTTGAAACATTGCTATTAATAGCACATTTTTCATAAGGACAAAATGTACCCCTGAAAGCATGAAAAATGAAGTCAAATTTGTAAGGAACTGAAGAAAAGGGAGGGAGGATGAAAGGAACAGGGCTGGGAAGGAGAAGGGGCAGAGGTGCTGGTCTCTGAGGAGAGCTCAAGCAGAGGGTATGTAATTAGTGCAATCCACCAAAGCAGAGGAACTTTAGGATCTGCTGTCAGTTTTTTTCTGGACAACATTTTGATATGTGCAGCAGCTAAGTTTACTGACATTGCATCTATTTATACAAAGTAATGAAAGAAGATGAAAAAGAAAGAACATAGCTTCCAGAGAAGATTTTGCATATGTAGAGTTTCATGACGGTTTCAGTTTCCCCCAAGGCTCTGCACTAAATTTACTGCTCTTTTCATTTTATTGATACTATAATGGAATTTGATACACTCAAATTTGAAATTGAAGATGTTTATTCATTTTATATGTCAGTACAAAATCCAATCAGGAACAAATATTGCCCCTCCCAAAGCTACAATCATACAGAATGCTAATTGCTTTGAAAAGAAATAAACAAGTGTTGGATGAGGGTGCTATTCTTTGCTATCAACCAATGAAGCAGTCTCAAAAGTGGGGCTCTTCATCTGAATTTTTCCTCCTGAACGATTTGGGTGTTTCTATCCTGCAAAGACAAACACTGCGAACTTGACAGCTGCTGCTCCCGTTCGTTGATCTCTTTGCTCCCGGGCTTGCAAACATCTTCTGTCATCCTGATAGCAAAGTAGCCGATGAATACCCTCAACAGAGGTGTGTCATGGGGCAGTCTAGCTTATCAGCTAGTAGCATAGGCTTTCCAGAAACATGGCAGTGTTCCAGTCACAGAGCTCAGGGTTTAAGTCCCAACTTCTACTTATGAACTGACCCATCCCAGAGAAGATATTGAACCCCTCTAAGTTGCATTCAGTTTCCTCTTAGAAATTGGGAAGGAAATGAGATGATCCATTTGAGCCCTTCAACACAGAAATGGACACATAGGAAGTGTTCATTTAAAAAATGGTTAGTAAATGTTGTGCGTGAAGCCCATAAAATAATAGCCAACATTTACTGAGCCATGTATGTACCAGGCATTGTTCTACATGTTTTGCCTGTAAGACCTCTTGTAATCCTCTCAACAGCCATAGGAGGAAATCAAAAAGCTTCAGCTAACTGTGAGAGTTAGCCAACCAGAAAATTAGAGGGAGCAATGTCCACACAAGACCATCCTCACTCAACTCTGACATGAATTGCAAGTTCAGGGATTCCCAAAATCCTCCACAGGTTTGAAAATCTGCTAGCAGGACTCACAGCACTCATTGAACACCGTTATTCTAGGAAGTGGATACAGATTAAAATCAGCCAAGAGAACGAGGACATAGAGAAGGGTCTTAGGAGGTGTCCAAAGTGGGTTGCAGTTTTGCTTTCTCCTTACAGCTATGGATGGCATTAGTTCTTCTCAGTGACAGTGTGTGACAGTGTGCACAGAATATTGCCAACCAGGGAAGCTCACCTGAGTCTTTGGTGTCCAGAGTTTTTATTGGGGCTTAATCGTGTACTTCCTGCATGGCTGACTGCTAGTCTCCAGTCCTTTCTTGGAGGAAAAACTGATACCACGTAGCCTAAAGCGGCCATCATAAAATCACATTGTTAGATTGTCTGGTGGCAGAAGCTCCCAGGCGAACAGGCACTGCTGTCAGGGAGGACTTTTCAAGGGCTTTGAGAGCAATTCCTGGGAGCTGAGGGCAGCCGCTAGACTGCTTTTTGGGTGAGGTTAATTTATTACTACTAATATACCCATTTTATGGATGAAGAAACTGAAACACAAGAGAGGGTAAGAAACTTGCCTAAGCACTCCCAGCTGGTAAGGAGAGAGCCAGGATTCAAAGCCAGGTAGTGTTTCTCTGGGGTCTTTAAACATTACTCCTTGTGGACTGAAGTATGCTCATTGACTCTCGCAATCAGACTGATTATAAATGGTAGGACCTGGGTGGGTCTGATTCAAGAGTTCTAGGTCTTGCCATGTTCCTCTGGCTTTTGCTTGCAAAAATCCAAGATTCTCACTGACTGCCTGTCTAAAAGGAGTTCTTCTTCATAGGTGAAGCTGCTAATAACTCTCCCTGGGTCTTCCATCTGGCACGCTGAGCCACGCTGAGCATCAGTGGCTGTCTCAACAGCAAAGTGCCCCTTTGTGGTTTCCTGGAAGTGTCATGTGACTATTAAGAATCGATGGAGTTTTTATAAGCCTTGAAAATAACATTACTTATAAAGTTAACAATACTGTATTGTTTCTACAGGAAATAAAGAGGTGCTAGTACTGATTAGTGTATGCATGTAAGCTCAAGGGAAGGTGTTGACAGTCATGTGCCTTAAGTGTCTTTAGGAAAGCATGGTTAGGATCCCCTTGTTTGCTATAGTACATTACAATGGCACGAGAGTGAGGCTTCCTTACATTTTTTAAATTTTTATTTATTGATTTTAGAGGTAGAGGAAGGAAGAGATAGAGAAACGTCAATCTGTTGTTTCACTTACTGATGCACTCATTGGTTGATTCTTACTTGTGTCCTGACCAGGATCAAACCCTCAACCTTGGCAGGTGTGCGCTAACCAACTGAGATCCCTGGCCAGGGCCATCACACACTTCTCCGGAGGCTGTCTCCAGCACCCTGAAATTCAGGATGCAATTACAGATACCCAGCTACAGCTGGTTCCTTTAGAAAACTTGTCTCAGTTGCTCGTCAGGAGTGGATGGTTTTGAGGGGAGTAGTGGGAAGAGAGCCACACCCCCATCATCACCCTCAGAGAAGAGCTTTTCTGACTAACCACTGCAAACAGGAGAGGGCTCATTGATGAAACCAAAGGGGCAGGCATTTCCCACCCACAGATCAGCCATGCTGATGTATGAGGCCAGCTCATCGCAACGGTAGAAGTCAAGCCCTGTGAGTTCTGTTGATTGAACTTGAATCAAGGCAGAAAATCAGTGTACTTCCTCCCTTACTTCCTACAACTCCCATCAGTTCATTGAAATCCTCATTAATCCAGGGTGAGCCACGAACAAAATAGACATTTTTAAAGTTCTACAGAGATCCTGAGGCACAGCAAATGTCAAGCCTGTAATAGAACAAGTTTTGCCATGATTTCAAACCTTAAATTTGCAAAATATGTGAAACAGGACAACCTGCCATCTAATACTCATTTTCAACATCTAGGGCAGGCTTATTCTTTAAAGGGAAATGAAATGACCAATCCCCACTTATATTTTGGTTTAGAAGAGGGGCTGTTAGTGTCAAGCATGTAATTAAAAGTCAAGCACATATTTAGATAGTATGTATATATTTTTAAATTAGGGCAAGTTTACCACGAGGTAATTTAATCGTCACTTATCAACATGTTAGCTGTTGAAGTGTTTTCCCACTGGATGTAAAAGAATACACATGAAGAAAATTCTAAAGCTACTTTCAGGCAGGGAGATGTTTGAACTGGTGTATCTTCTGTGAGGACAGCAGGTTGATTAGAAGTCATTTCCTGTCAGTATCCACTAGCAAAATAATCAGTTATTAAATATTTATTGACGCCAATAGGATATGCTGGCTGGGTTTCAAGTTCCTTCAGGTTGAGAGGAAGAAAGAAGCGTGGGTCGCTGAAGTCACGTGGATGTACTGGAAGGACACGTGGGAAGGCTAAGGGAAGATGTAAAACCAGCTGGGCAGCCTCGTGGGTGGGCCTCACCAAGTAAACTTGGTCAGTACTAAGGCTAGGACTACACAGTAGCTCCTTTCATCTGGTACTGGTTCTGGAAACCCAACAGCAGCTCTGACAGATTCCCAAGTTCAATGCTCGGTTCTTCCATCTCTGCTCCTTTCTCTACCCAGTTCAACTTCCTATTTCACTACCAGCTCATGGTTTCTACAGCTGTTACAAACTACTACCACTCTGTCTCATAGCTTTCATAGCTTCTGTTTACTCAAAGCTTCTCCTATCTCATCTGCTTTCTGCCTTCCTCTTGGGTTTATTGCTTCAAGTCCATCCATCCTACTGTTTGCTGATGCTCTTTATATGTCTGACATTTAAAGCCTCTAAAAGAAAGGCTGGCCATAGTTATGGTTCCTTCTGTGTACCTCCATTGGGCGTGTTTTGCAACAAGCAGGTCACCATGAGGGCCACTGCCTGCCTGTAGGGAGATGTCTTTGAATGAACCACTGGTTCTGTATCCTACTGGCTTTGACCAGGAATGTAGAGTCATAGAATATACATCATGCATGGTAAGCCATGCATGAGAAATCCCTTAGAAAAAGGAAACTATGAGCTTGGCAGGCACCATGGGGCTTCTGAGAACGTGCTGCGGCCTGTCTAGAACAAGACTAAGCCACACCAGAGCCCCTGCTGGTTGAGTAGAGGCCCAGTCCCCTTTCTGACCGAGCTCCCTGTGTGCCTTGTACACAGGCCCTGGTGTTAATCGCTCTTCTCCATCAGTGTGGTCACTGGTATCTCATTTCCCTGTCGAGGTTGGCTCTAGAACAGGAAGCAGCTCTTCATATGCTTCCACTCCTTCCCTCTGTCCCTGAAAGAATGTCATGGCTTTCTGTTTCAGATGCTTTCCTGCTAATTACTATGGTTTGAGCATGGGCTAACTAGAATGACAAACACTGGGGAATTTATAAATCTGAAATAAGTTCCCATGAGCCGTGTCCAGGTGGCTCAATCAGTTAGAGCATTATCCCATACACCAGAAGGTTGCAAGTTCAATCCCCAGTCAGGGCACATACAGGAGACAGCTAATGAATATTCTCTTTCTCTCTCTCTTTCTCTCTCTCTCTCTCTCTCTCTCCCCCCCCTTCCTCCCTCCCTCCCTGTCTCTATAAAATCTATTTTAAAAAATCCTCAGGTGAGAATTAAAAAAATTTTTTTCAAGTTCTCTCTAGTAATTTATATTGAAATGTAAAAAATATCAACAAAAATATGTCCATGCCTTATCTCTAGAATCTCTTAATATTACCTATTATGGCAAAAGAGTAATTATTAACTCATATGACAAAAATACGTGATCAGTTAAAGATCTGGAAAGGAGGAGCTTATCTTGATCACAAGTGACCTTCTATGAGAAAGGCAGAGGAGAGTTAGATACAGAAGAAGAGCAGGCAGTAATCCCAAAGGCAGCAATTGGAGTGATGTGCCCACAAACCAAGACATGCTGGCAGTCTTTAGGTGCTGGAAGAGGCAAGGAAGAATTCTCCCCTAGAGACTTTGAAGGGATTGCATCCCTGCTGACACATTAATTTCAGATTTCTAGCTTCCAGGACTGTGAAAATAATTTTTTTGTTGCTTTAAACCACCAAATTTATGGTAATTGTTATAGAAGCCCTAGGAAACAAATAAATAATACTGTCTTAAGTGTTTCACAGAGGTCTGTGGAGTTCTTATCTTGAAAACCAGCCTGTGTAATGCTATTTGTTGGCAAACTAGGGTGGGTTTTGGCCTGAGGTAGATTCAGGCAGTGCCATGACTTGGTCTGCTGAGGTAGTTGGCCCGAAAACTCCATGACTCTAGCACTGTGCTACACATTACAGGTGCTTAATAACCGTTAAATGAATGAAAAAATTCTCTGCTTTCCTCTTGGTTGTTTTTTCTGGTTCCGTGCACCCAAATGATGCCTCTTGTTCCAGAAGGCAATGCACTTTCAAGCTGCAACTTTTCTGACCTTGTTTTGGGTCCCATCCTGGTTCCTGGCCTTTGAGAATTCTTTCTACAGTTCATCCTTCCACCATCTCCATGCACACTCTGGATAAGAAAAGCAATCTTTCCTCCTTTTTGTTCCCTTTAAACTATGCAAACTATTGTTTCTGAAATAAACCCCATTACATCTTCTTTCCATTTCTTCTCTTTATTTCTCCATCTTCAAAGCTTAATCAAACCTCATCTCCCCTTCATGTCAACTCATCCTTTTCTATACTGCTAATTTCCTCTGGAAACCACATTATTTATGTGAATACCATCCCTTCTGCCAGACTTTTGAATAGTTTTACCTTTCAGTTCATCGTTCCCTTAATGAATAATATAGGATGAGCTAACTGTATTGGAACCCAGCAAATACTGCATAATTGAATTGAAGGAAAATGAGGAGAATTGAGGAGGTTAAACAAGAGTAGAAAAAATGTTTTAATGAAATACTTAACATGCTAGGAAGGTAATAAAATAAATAAAATTATTTTGAAACAACATTAAGGGCTCAAATGAAATGGTGGTGGGCTGGTCCAAACTCATAACAGTAAGGTCAGAATGATTAGGTTAATCTACACTTGGTTTCTTGGTTTTTCCTATTGCTCCATAACAGTTTACCATAAACTTAGCATCTTAAAACAATGCACATTTTACCCTGGCCACTGTTGCTCAGTTTGTTGGAGGGTCACCTCATAAACCAAAATGTTGTAGGTTCAATCCCAAGTCAGGGCACACACCTGGGTTGCAGATTCAACCCCCCCTGGTTGGGGCATGTACAGTAGGTGACCCATCAGTCTCCCTCCCTCTCTCTTTCTCTCTCTCTTTCTCTACCTTCACTGTCCCCCTTCCTTCCTCTCTCTCTGAAAAACAATGAAAAAATGTCCTTGTGAGGATTAAAAAAAACCCACAATGCACATCTATCATCGCACAATTTCTGTAGGTCAGGAATTCAAACATGGTTTAACTGGGTCTTTTGCATCAGGGCCTCCCACAAGGTATAATCAAAGTGTCATCTAGGATGGGACCTTATTTGAAGGACTGAGTGGGGAAGGATCTCCTAAGATCCCTTGGCTACTAGCAGGATCCTTTAAGGGCTGTTGGATTGAGAACCTCAGTTTCTACCTGGCCGTTGGACCCTCAACTTTTGCCATGTGGGCCTCCTTACCACATAGCTACTTGTGTCATCAAAGTCAGTAAGGGAAGTAGCCTGCCAGCAAACTGGAAGTCACATTCTTATCTAGCTTCATCGGAGAAGTGGCATTCCTTCAACCTTACCACATACTGGAGGTTAGAAGCAAGTCCCTGGACCAGTCCATGCCCAGACAAAGCCTGGAAGCTGGAATTATTGAAAACACATCTTAGAATTTGTCTGATGCATGTGTTAAGTACCAGAGGTGTTCCCTAAGTTTTTCAAATGGGTCATATTCTAAAAAATTATATCTTCTTCAATTAGAATTAAGAATCTAGTATGATTTTTTAATAGAAATAATGTTCTTAGATTTCTGAGCTTACTACTCAGATAAGGGTGTTTTACCCACAATATACCAAGGATCATGCTGCCCGAAGTACTATAAATAACCAACATTTATTTATTCCACTGTTAGTCTATGAGAATATGCTTTCCAGATTTCACGTTGGGATACTGGAACAATTTCTTCAGTTAACAGATCCTCAACATAGCATATAGGGAGTTAGAAGTTCTATACATCCACCATCAGGAACTCGTTAACTATTTTACACTATGTACAGGAACAGATTATTCCCAAACAAAATATTTATCCACAAGCTGATGTTTATCAATGTTGCATTTACTGTGTAGTCATTCCATAAAAGTCCTCAAAATTTGCACTGAAAATCTAAATGTTTTTACAGGGAGAGTAAATCATTTTCAGAGTCATTCGGAATATGTTCATTCAAGGAACCATTTCAAATCATTTTTAAATCCTTAAAGGGAAAACAAAAACTTTTGCTGCAGTAATACCAAATCCCCTAAGCTGAATGAAGTTCCTGGTTTGTTTACACTAAATCTCATGGGTTAATATTATTGATGCCATCTCCTCTCCCTGCAGACCAATGTGGAAAATCTGCCTATTTCTTCTGCTAGCAGAAGAAAGTCTTTTGAATTTTTAGTTTCATCAAAGACTGGGCCTTTCCCTTTTTGAAGTCTCCCCTTACTTCCTAGCCATTGGGAAGTGCTTTGAACTCAGCTCCCACTGACCCTGTTTCTGCTTCAAAGGCTTCTTGCCTTCCATGCTGGGAGAAAGTGCCTTTTGAAAGTGGTGGGTTCCTGCCTTACGTGGATCTGTCAGCAGCAATAAACAAAAATAATAATAAGCAGCAGTAGCAGGTCATGGTTATTACAGAGATCTGGAGAAAATGTGGAAATCAAAGGAAAGCCATTTAGCCGCACTACTTGGAAGACAGGAGATTTAACTTGCATTATTCTCTATGGAGCTGCAGCTTCTGTAATGTGCACAAGGCAGGGAGTGGCTTCCAAAGTGGCCCATCCTTAGGTGGAAATTTTGGCCCAGGTAACCATCCCAGAGTCTTTATACATGAGAGTCCAAATTTAAAACAAGTTACTTCCATGGGAATCTTCCCCAGGCTCCAGAGAATTTAGATCCGGCCCTGAGGCAAAGTCCTAGACCTCCCGGTGATACGTTGATAGTCTGCTTTGTTTCATCTGCAAACACAACCTGAAGCTGAAACTCTTGGAAATTTCTCTTTGTCTTTTCTTCCTTCTTTTTCTAGATGTTGACTCATAGACTAGTTATGGGTTGATTCTGTTGGGCTTTTTTTATTTTTTCAGTTTAATTCTCCAATTAGATATGTAAAATTTTAGCTCTAATGAAGTATTTTTTGTTTTGTTTTCCAACAAAGGTATTACTAAAGTTGTTGTGATGCCTTGTGAGGCAATTAAAAGCAGATCTTCCCCACTCTAGAAGTCTCTGATTCTGTGAACTGTCAGGTTAATTATCAGAGAAGTGCATCAGCCAGTGTGTTGTAGAATAACCCCTTAAATTGCTGCGTGATACAGAACAGTTCATGCATGAAGACTGGGCCTGCAATTAGCAACAGCAATTGAACCACACTTTCCTCCATATATGATAATGGTTCTCTCAGTCATGGGTGTATTGCTAGGGCTGTCATAACAAAATACCACTAACTGAATGGCTTAAACGTGGGATCCTCAAGCCCTGGGCCGCAGAGCAGTACCAGTCTGTGGCCTGTTTGGAACCAGGCAGTACAGCAGGAGGTGAGCAGGGGGAGAGGGAGAGAAGCAAAGCTTTGGCTAGTATTATAGCCTGAGCTCCGCCTCTTGTCTGTCCCCCACCCCCACCACCAGCATCCTCCCCTGCTGTGGGAAAAATTGTCTTCCACCAAAGGGATACCTAGTACCAAAAATGTTAGGGACCACTGCCTTAAACAACAGAAATTTATTTCTCACAGTTCTGAAGGCTAGGAGTCCAAGATCAAGGTGTCAGCGTGTTTGGTTTCTCCCGAGGCCTCACCACTTGGTTTACAGATGGCTACCTTCTGTGTCCTCATACAGCTTTTTCTCTGTGTACTCGTTTCTGTGGTGTCTCTACTTCTTATAAGGACACAAGTCCCATTGGATTAGGGCCTCACCCTTATGATCTCAATGAATCTCGGTTTTCTCTTTAAAAGCTTCATTGGGGGTTAGGGCTTGGACATATGAATTTGGGGGAAACATGATACAGTTTATAACATGGGATTACCCACAATGCCCAGAGGCAGCTTGAAGGTCATAAATAATTTATAAAATGTGTGTGAGCATGTGCATATGTGGATTTTTCTGGAAGGAGAGATTACAGCTTTAATGGGAATTTCAAAGAATTCTAATGGGTAGGATGCATTGCTTTATATCAACCTCCTTAATATTTTTACAGGTTTGATGATATATGTGAATCACTCATAAGGATTCTATGATTCTATACCCCAGTTGCTCCATCCTCTCTAGACTTTGAGATCTAGATTCTGTTTGGCTACTAATCATTAATCTTTTCAAAGATTAGGGAATAGTTGGGGACTATGTTTTTCTATCTTGCTGAGATAATTGAAATGATGATGCTGTATTTTTCATAATTGTACAGTTTTATAGGGTCTTCCTTTATAAATAGTGACTTAAGTGCTTAAGAAAACATACAGCTTTATAAATCTAATAAATACCTAAGATAGGTAAACAGAATAACAATCAAAAAGCAATTATGAATTTAGGACATGGTAATCACATTACAAAAATTAATTAGTTAATTAATGAATGAAGTTGGACTTCCCTGTACAGGCAGTGTTGTCTGTGGCTACCTAATGTGTGACAAAAAGCAATGAAAAATGTGGCGGGAAATGGCCCAATGGTAAAAACCTTTGAAAATGGAAAACAGAGGATAAACGACACTTGTAAAGTCATCCCTACCAATGCTGTTCTCTCTGTCTCGTAGCTCTACAGCTCTGCTTGGGTCCTATCATGTGCTCATCTCTGGGGCTGCTGCTTTGATTGTATATTTGTCCTACTGACTCCTTAAACCTGAACTTAGGATTTTCATTCACCATCAATAAATTTCATTTTGATAGCTTTAGACATTTTTCTTGCCCAGTGATTTTCAAATTTTTCTCCAGTTATAGAACTGTCAAATCCGAACACAGTCTTCCATGAATGGCAAATAGATACAAGTGGAACTTATAGCTGATCTAAAGTGGGAAAAGAGCCCTGACTGGTGTGGTTCAATGGATTGGGTGTTGTCCCACAAACCAGAAGGTTGCCAGTTCAATTCCCAGTCAAGGCACATGCCCGGGTTTCAGGCCAGGTCCCCGGTTGGGGACATGCGAGTAGCAACCAATCAATGTTTCTCTCACACTTCAATGTTTCTCTTCTTCTCTTTCTCCCTTCCTTCCTCTCACTCCAAAAATAAATAAATAAAATCTTTAAAAAAATGAAATAAAAATAAAGTTGAAAAATGTCCTACCAAAATAAAAATATACTATACCCCATGGGTATAGTATAAGTGGGAAATGTGATATTTCCCTAATCCAAAGTAGTATACGCTGTGCACTACTCTGTGTGGATTCCCCAATCCATTAGCACTTCATAGCTGATTATTGCTTTCTTTGTTTAGCACTCCCTGTATGCTGGAATATCAAAAACAAAAAATAAAATTGTGTTCCCAGTTTGTTTTGTTGTTTTTAAAAAGAAAAATTAGCTGAGACATTTATTTTCTCTGATGTGACTTCCTGTAAAAACATCAGTAGTAGATGGGAAAATTAAAACAACACTCACTTCCTTTCCCTCATTGTTGGACAACGACAGCAGGAGGGACTAGGAATCTTAAAGCACATCATTGGCTTTGGAAACATGTGCAACCTTTGGTCTCATTTGCCCCCAAAACATGCAGCTGGAGTTGCAGAAGTAACTATTTAGGACATCCTATGACTTTCTGTTGAATGGCTCCTTTGGAAAGAGTCACTTCGAATCTCTGTCATTTTTCCTGCAGTCACTGTGTCAGGACCACAGACAGCTGGCAGCTCCCCCCACCGTGGCCCGTGCCTGATGGCTTTCAGGGAGCGCTCCAAGATCCCGGGGTCCCATCCATTGCCTCCCCGCAGTCAGTAGCTGCGAAGCACTAAAATGAAAAGAAGTTTGAAATATGTTTCTTACTGTTCAGAGAGACTCTGAATATTTACAGATAGCATGACTGTTAAAAAAAAATCTTCATTCACTGACCCTGAAAAGAATGAAGGAAACCTTTAAAAAACAAATTAAACTTCTGAAATTAGTACAAATGCAACCTTTGTGAGTTTGGGGGATTTTCAGTGGAAAAGTGCACTACTGAGATTCTGTATGTGTGTATGTAAACAAACTGCTATAGTTAAGTGTGTATATGGTTACAAAAGCTTTACTCCTGCTATTTGGGATTTGTGTTTGTTTTGGTTTTGGTTTGTTTTAGTTTGGTTTGCTTGGTTTGGTTTGGTTTGATTTGTTTGGTTTGGGTTTTTTTTTTTGTTTAGTTTTGTTTTGGTTTGGTTCTTACAACATTTTGGCTCTAAATTGATCAGCAAATAAATAAAGTTGTGATGTTTTATGTAATTTGCCCCAGGTCATGCAGAATTTGTGTCAAAGCCAAATTGAGATTATTTTTTTTATGTGCTGTTCTAACTAGCCAACACACCATCCCTTGTTTCTTGAGTTATCTGGTAGGTTCTAGATACTATAGGGGACATAGGGGCCATAGAAATGTAAAGAAATCTAAGTCACAGGCCCTCTCCTCACCTGTGTGTACCCTGTCCTGACTCCACAAGCCCAGTCAGTTGATAGGCCAGGATAACCTCTTTGTGAGTTCTAATTCTTACTTCTGCCCAGTAATGTCTTAGGAAGATGGAGACTTAGTCTAACTTAGTTCTTAGTTAGACTTTGGTGACAGGCTGAGTCTCCCTGACTGCTCATCACTTCCTGCCAGCCCTCAAGGTTAAGCATGTCCATGTGCAGCTGGTGGTGCTTTTTCTATTGGGATTTTCAAAGTTAAAGAGGAAGGATGAAAGAGAAAAAACTAGTAACTATTAAATGCCTGTTTAGCCCAGCTGCGGGTTTATATAATGTAATCCTCCTGACAATCCCATGAATACCTTATTGTCATCCCCATTTAACAGATGAGGAAACTGAGGTACAGAAAAACCAAGTAAGTGCTCAGGGTTCTCCAGTTTAATCCATGACATCAGCAGTATTTGAATCTAGGTTTCTCCTAAGACAAAGGCCAGATGTTTCCCATTAGACTGAACCATTTCTATACAACAGCTAATGAGGATAAGCCTTCAATTTCCTTAGCAGTAAAATAAACTCAAAAGTCTGCCACCTTGGTTGATCTGTCATCAGATGGGAGAGTCGTGAACATGGTTGAACAAATTAAAGAGAATTGGTGTTCCTTCAGCCTCTTTTTGAATTGTGAACCACCAGCAAACTATCACTCAAATCATCAATAGAATTAATGTTTGCACTGACTCAGGAATGCTGAATTACATGTCATCCCAGTGCAAAGATTTCTTCTTAACCATGGCTGACAGTAAAGACAGCAGTATCTTCCATTTTTACCCACACCTTCTTGCAAAACTCATAAAACCTTTCTTTAAAGACTTTTCTTCTCTCAAATGTTTCTTACCCTACAGCCTCTGTTAGCCAATGAAGGCATTTCATGGACTTGATTGGCAGAGAGAATCAAAAAGGGACATGTAAGTAGATGGAGTAAGGAACCAGTAGGGTGACTGGCTTTGGAGATTATAAATGGATGCTTAAATTAAAAACAACTTGAGGAACAATTGATGAAAGGTCTCAAACTCTAGACCCAAGAGTTCCGATTGAATAACGTGGGCTAGCAGGATCTGTCGCACTTTTGCTTTCTGTCCCCATCATCTGCCGCAATGTGTTTTTCCAGGCTCTCTGTTGAACTACATTTGCCAGAACATCAATAGACATCTTTCAGTCCTTATTTTGCCTTCTCAAGAGTATTAAGTGCTATTAACTGCTTCCTCCACTCACCACCTAGCTATGGATTCTTCCTCACGATTCAGACCTACATGAACTTGAACATCATAAAGGTTCCTTATGTCTAACCTGCTCATAGCCAAAGTCAGGAATGTACATCCCCGACCCCTGCCAAAATCTGGCCCACTCTCAGTGTTCGCTATTCAGTTTGGCCAGCTAGAAACCATAAGGGAAGGCAGGAGTGATTGTCAATGTGTTGCTCAGGCAGTTGTTTGGATAGTGGATAGAGAATACTAGAAGAATAGTAACAAGGCAAAATGGCTGATGATTCATTTACTTTGGGACTTACAGCATTGGAGCTGCCTAAAAGTTTCAGTTCAATAAGATTCAGAGATAGTGACCTGGAGGCCAACTGAACAATTTCTGTAGCGTATGTAGGCCAAAGTTGTATTGGAGAAGGGGTTAGTTCGAGACAGTGGGGTTTTCTACTCGAATGTAACATTTTTTAAAGCACCTGGAGTAATAAAATCACCTCCAAACTAACCCCACAATAGGTTGAATTCACAGAAAAAATGGGAAGTTAGAGGAGCCCTCATTAACTTAGAGTTTTCTTTGCCTCATGAGAGGAAGTCTAGGTAAGGGCACCTTCAATGAGAGCAGTGAGCTAAGCAAACAACTCTACTTCGCGATGATTTAAGGAACCTCTGGAAGTTCTTTTCCTTCCTTGACGTTAGTGCCATAAATTTAAGTTGGCTGATAATCTTCGGACTGTAGGAAAAGCAAATGGTTAGTTTATGGTCAATTTCTCTCAATGATTATCTTTCAGACAGCACATGAGCTATGAGAGAGTATGTAGCCCATCCCGCTGTTGAAAGAGAGAGCTGGGTGAACGTTCAAGGGGCTGCTGCTGAGAACCTTTCCGCCATCGCCGCAGCCCGGCCGTGGATGTTTCAGGGAAGTGAATCAGAGACAGCAGTCTAAGACTTTGCAAGAGGAAGTGTTTTCATAATATGGCTTAGCAAAAACATTTTTATATTAAATCTACTTGCAAACTTAAACTGCACCAGGGGAAGGCAAATGGGTTTATATAATCCAAGTAGCATAGGAAGTATTAAATTGTTCATGTCGTTAAAACAGGGTGACATCATTCCTGAGGTTCTTTTTTTTCTCCAGGAAATTGAAGGTTCCATCCACAAGTGAGAGGTAGAAAGATTTATTTCCTGTGGGAGAAACTCTAACAAACTCACAGCCTGCCTTACATGTGTGATGTCGCTGCAAAACAAGAACTGCCCTATTTTATCTCATCGTTTTTTTCAAGCTGAAAAACAAAGGGAGCAAAGGTAGAGAAAATAAGTGAATTTGGGGGGAAGCCTTGGCCTTTACATGAAGAAAACCGCTGCCAAGAATCACATGAACTCACTATTTGATCACATATCGGTTTTGAGAAGTGATTCTTAAGGGTTTCTAGAATGAAGGGAGGGGTTTTATGCAAGATGAGAAAAAGAGGGAGGAAACAAATATACATCAAACAGAACTAAAAACTGAAGATTTCTTTTTTGAAAAGGTTTACAACCTAGCAGGGGGAAGATCTTCGAACGATGTATAACAGTTATGGTCTCCACTAGAGTTTCCCAGAGGGCCAATCCAGGGGTAAAAAATTGTTAGGTGGGCCACAGATGGGAGCTGAGCAATATACATATTTCTGGCTAAACACTGTGGTCAATATTTTCAGAAGTTTTTCTAAGTCAAGTTTCAATGCGTTATTATTGCAAACCTTTCTGATTTTTTCCTCTTTAAATTCTTCCTCAAACAAATCCTTAGCTAGCCTCAAATATTACACATAAAATTAACATCAGAAATGAGCAGGAGGGTACTAATCCAGTGGACAGTGGACGGCCACAAGGAATGCTTGTTAGGACACTTGTGTCCCAGTGGACTTATTTGGAAACTTGAAACCTAAGACACTGTGACTCTTTTGGCTGTGACTGTGTGTAAGGGAAAGCAGATTAATACATCATCCTTACTCAACCCAATTGTCTTTGACTTTTCCGTTTGTAAAGTCACATGGTCTCACCCCAGCATGACTAATGGTGACCAAGCATTTTTAAATGGTTCTCCAGCAAAACAGAAGTGATCTAACATTCGGCTGTACAGCTTTTACACGATAGCTCTTTATTTCCATTTTCTAGGTCCTGATATTTTTCTGGGTTTTCTACCTTTCTCTTTACCTACCTAAGCTTCCTCATCCTCCTCACTTCTATTTTATTTCTGACATGGGGAACTTACTTGCCCTTTCTCCTGTTCATCTTCTAAGCTTATTGTAAGCTGTGTCCTGTTTTATCATGTTTCTCTATGTTCTCAAAAACCTGATACTTGTATTCTAATATTTTCCTGTGTCACATTTTCTTTAATGCATTCTTTTTAAATTTTTTATGAATTTACATTTAATAATAAAGTAGAACAAGTAAAGAACATTTGAAAAATATAACAATGTAAACACAAAGATGATTACTCATGACCTTTCAGACAAAGGAAACCACATTTAACATTATACTCTATTCCTTTTAGATTGTTTTTACAAATAAGATTTTTAAACAAGATAATGTAAGTGTTCCGTTATGTTCTTTGATGCCTAACTATGATAAGTATTTTTATTAATATCTTTTAGTGATTATGTCATACCCATTGAGTCCATATATCTCGGTTTAAAAACCATTCCCTCGTTGTTGTATTGGAGAAGGGGTTAGTCGGGGTCATTTTGCTTCCGAAACAGCGGCTGCAGTGTATTCTTTGTCCAACATTCATGAGTGTGCGCTTTTCACCTCATTCTTGCCACATGAAGTATTCTTATTTTAAAAGAAAGCTTTGCTAATGTAATATGTGGAAATGGCTTTTCATTTAAATGCGACTGCTTATTAGTAAGAGTGCATGTATTTCCATGAATTTGTTTATTGTTAGTCTTTATTCATTAATTCTTTCACCCCTTCTTCGCCTTTCTATTACCTTGTACCCCACACTGCTAATTTTCAACGCTTCTCTTCATTCCCTCTGCTAGCGTTTCCTCCCCCGAAGTTATATTTGCAATTCTCTTTTGTCTTGTGTCCAGTAACGTGTGGGGCAGAGGGACCCAAACTGCATTTTAAGATCATTTTTATAAGTCGTTCTCAGCAGGTGTCTTCAAGGCCCCACGTTCTTTTTCGGTCCCCCACTGTGAAAAACTGATTGGCAGCTGGTGACGGGCAGGGCACTGGCACTCGGCACTCACAGGAAGCCCTGCAGGAGATGCCCAGAGCCGTGGCGGAGGAAGTGCGGCCAAGCCAGCACAAGGTGGGGGACCAGATGTCGCCCGATTATGTTCCATTGAAATCCAAACAAAGCCCCACATTCAGGATCATTTCCTTGAGACTCCCCAGTTGGAAACTGGCACCAATCCAGAACCTTGCAACAGCTGGTCTCCCCATGCTAGGATTTATGTGCCTTGCATAAAACTTTACCTGCATGTTATTGATTGGTTTCTATAAAGCAATCAAACACTATCTCAAAGACCCAAAGCATACTGCTCTTTGCAGAACATAAAAAGAGACCGTATATCACTGAATGCGCCAGCAGGCTTATTACAAGCTTGGGAACTCTGGGAAGGGTGCGTTTTCCTTGTTATTTATGCCGCCCGTGTTAACCTCGAGGCTGTAGCCCGGCATTCGCAGTGACAACACTCCACTATGGTTAGGAGACTAAGACTGTTCTTTGGGAATAAATTATGTTATATGAAAAAAAACCTTTCAGGGAACACCAGCAGATGAGAAATCATGCTTATGGTTCTCATCATCCAGTTCATGTTGGGAAACCAAAGAGTCTTTCCAAACGCTCATTACTTGTTATGGTCCAGGTCGTTTGCATTTATGCCTCCACTCTCCTCCTCCGCAGGAAGGTGTACTGTAAGCCTGACAGTTTTATTTTCTGAATATCAAGGATGAAAAACAAAACAAACAAAAACCATCCTCCCCACCATCCACCCCTGCAAAAAAATTAAAATAAGTGATATGGTAGTTGTGCTGAACAGCAGAGGAAGGTTTTAATTTTAACATAAAACAAGCATTTTTAAGAAAAAATTGAATCATGAAAACATATCAATATAATAGCGAAATATTCCTTCCTGACCTAAATCCAGGAACTGTATTTTATGCATTGCCTTTATAATTGGCTGCCCCTGCTATTTCAATCACTTGATAAGGTCTCGGTGACTCGCTCCCCCTCTCTCCCTCGATCCCTTTCTCATTCTCTCTCTGGCTGCCTGGCGGTCCTCAACCCAGATTCTCAGACCTCACAGTGAGATTTTGGAGCAAACCCTTTCCATTAGAAACAAACAAAATAAATTGTTTCCATTCCCCAAAGGAATGTGCTAAAGCCTTTTTCCCTCTTTAACATGGATGCAATTTAAGTCTGGCAAGAGCTGAACCCAATATACCTCACTCGGAAAAGAAAGCTTTGCGAGAGAGACCCTTCTAGAAAGAGTCCCTCATCCTCCCTCTGAATTTAAAATGACACAAGACAAGCACAGTCCATGCCTTGGGCATCCACAGTGTTTCTGCAGAATGCTCACCCATTCCCTCATTGCGCAAAAGCACATTAAGCACCTCCTATCTGGAGACCCTGTGGTCATGTAGCTCCCTGCCCGTGAGTCTGTGGAGTCAGTTCTTACTGTGTGTGTGTTTCCTTTGCTCATGCTCTAACCCTTACCATGCCCAGGGCGTCCACACGTCCTTCAGCGACATTTCCCTTCATTACTCTGGTTTAGAATCCTGCTTATCAGTAATGTTCCTGTAGGTGACGAATGAAAAGGAAACAAGGAGAAGGCCATACCCATTCACAGCAGGTATTAAATGGAAATTAACTGAGATGATCTCTCAAGAGTTGATCAAAGACAATAACATGATCAAGGACCAAGTTAAACAGAGCCAAGGAACTCAACCTCAAGAAGTATGCACAACTCAGAAAAGCGACCCTGGCCCTTGCCAGTGTCCCACATCTCTCTCCTGTTACCCATCTACTTTTATAAAACTTGTGCTCAAGGCTACAAGAGTCTAAGAGTCACAGGAGTCTAACATCTTTGCTCAAATCCTGGGAGCCGTGCTGCTTCCCTGGGTGGAAGCTGCCCCCACAGAGGGTCAGACCCCTTGGCAGTTGGAGCCAGAGGAAAAGGTGCCCTGAGGCCACGTCGGACAAGGACTTATTTGTCTCTCTTAATATATGGACACCCAATATTCTTAATGCACCGTAGCTTTTCCTGTTCACATATTTACCAAAACACTTATTTCAATCAAATTATTAAACCCATAATTGAATCAGTATTTGAATTAATATTTGAAACAATTTATACTTTTAGTCTGTTCCACTTTCATGGCCCACAGGCCGACTCTCCTTGTCTAGCCAGCACACCACTGTTTTATCATCCCCAGCTCACTTTATTCCAAGCCCCAGTCATTCCAGGAGCTGGCTTTTATACCTAGTTCGTGCACCCCACACAATTCCTCATTTTATACCTTTGAACACGTGTTCTCCTGTTCTTTCTCCCTCCATCTTCTCGGATTCTTCAAACTGAAAAGATTCTCAAGGCTCCCAGGGAGCTCTGACCTCATCCTGCTTCCTTCTTTAACGGCTCCCAGAGAGCTCAGTTCTACGACTGTCAAAGTGAGACAGATACGTTGGCCGAAGTGAGGGATCGACCTGAAGGCAAGAGCTGATGGCCAGCCCTTGACAGTCCAGCCTGCACGGGAGGAAGTCTCCTGGCGAAGAAACGTCAGCCCCGCTCATCACCACACACACGGGGGATGTTCGCAGAATAGGGACCTCGCTCTGAGGAGCCAGCGTCAGGAGGTGTGGGGAGGAGTCTGCACACTGTGTTAAAGCTTGAGAAAATGTATCTCTCCCCACGATTAGGCTGCAGGGGCTAATGAAAATGGCAGATGCCTTTGATTTGGCTGGACTTTATGAGCACAGTGCAGCCATACCGTTGATCTCATACTGATCCGAAATGGGTCAAAATACAGGGGTGGGCCGAAGCAGGTTTACAGTGGGCAGTTGTTTCTGTGGAAAATAATACAGTCCTGAATAAACAATAATAGAATTGTGTTTCACATACTCACAACTGTGAACCTACATTTGCCCATGCTGTATATGTTTTTCGTTGTATTAAAATGGGAAGGGTTATGACTTGATATATATGCTTTGGGAAATGAAGCTATTTAAAATACTGGTCCGTGGGTGAACATAACAAAGCACAGTGCTGTAAGGAAAAATAAAACCAAAGGTCATTTGTGTGCTCTAGACGTGGAACCTGAAGCATATTTTTCCTTCCAGCCACCCCCCTACCCCCCCACAAAATGCACTGGCACACGGGGAATGAGAGTTTTATGTTCTCCACACACCTCGCATTGTTCCCAGGGCCTCAGATCCGCAGTGACCTAAACTTGATGGCCTACTGTGTGCCTTAGTCAGCTACAGAAGGTGTCGAATAGCAACAAATTGATAATGAATTTTAAAAATGATTGTGTTCACTAACTATGATGTGTTTAATAAGAAATCCAGTTCCATGTCAAGGAGGCTTATTAGTCATGCATGACCATTTATTAAATACAGTAGCTGGCTTCACGGCCCCACATCAGGCAGCAGTGAGGAATGTCATCATATGCTGACCGGCGGCTCCGCGACTCCTGAAAGCGCGAAGTCCCCGCAGATGCTGGTGTCGGTGCACTCACAGCCCTACGGTACAGTTGTGAATCCGGTACAGTTGTGAATCGTCAGGCTCGTCCTTGCAGGTACTTCCTCGAATTTGTTTACAGACAGGGGTTCAGAGAGACTGCACTGATGACTGTGTGGCCAAGGCCTGGAGTGTGAGGGAAATTCGGCTTGAAGGAAAACCACCGGTGATCAGTGGATGCTGCAGTGTGCCACCCAGGTCCCCTTTGGGACTGAAGGACTCACCCTTCCAGCAGCTGGGAGCGGTGTCTTCTTCAGCTCTGCACCATAGGCCGTCTCCAGGAGCCACTCCCTTCTGAAGAGAGTGTTTTCCTACTGGTCAGACCCCCTTCCCCGGGGCAGTCCACATCCTATAACTGGTCTTGACGAGAGGATAGACTTGGCCCCCTGACCCCAGCGTGGGGCACCTCTTCAGAGCTCCTGGTGGGGTCAGCCAAGGCCCTCGTTGAGACACACAGCAGGCACACTTCGTCCTCTGCTGCATCACCCTTCCTTCTCCCCACCCCACCCCACCACCCCTTCCACCGGCAGGCACAGATCCTCCAAACTTCCTAATCAGTTTTCTGCAGGCTGATTCCATCTCAGAGTCTGCTTCACAGGGAACCTGACCTGTAACACTACAATGGTCCGGGGAGCTTGCATCCAAAGGTGCATGTTATGAATATTACATTATAGTATAAAGGATGAGAGTGACTGAAATGAAAAGGCATGAGAGTAACCAAAAGGAAAAAGACAGACAATCTCAAGGGTGAGGATGTGGAACAAGTGCAACTCTTATACACTGCTGATGGGAGTGTAAATTGGTGCCATCACTTTGGAAAACTCTTGGACATTATCTACTAAAGCTAAATAGCCAGGGTCATCTCCTGCTGTTCCTCTCCTCGGTATATACCCAAGAAAAATGCAAACATATTCACCGAAAGAAAATGCACAGGAGTGTTCATAGCAGCACACTTCCTCAAGGACTAAACTGGAAGAACCACAGTGTCACCAGCAGCAGAGTGGGTGAGTTGACAGTGTTGTTTCGCACAGTGGAGTACCATACAGCCATGAGAACGGGAGCCTGCAAGTCCACGCCTCAAGTGAGTGAATCTCGCAAACATGATATTGAGGGAAAACAGCCGGGAACAAAACAAATACGTAGTGTATCATTTCATTTATGTCAGTTTCAAAATCAGACAAACCTACTCTGTGGTCTTCCAAGTCAGAGTGATGGTCACCTGATGGTCACCGCAGGGGAAATCAGTTGTGACAAGAAGAGGTTCAAGGGAGATAGTGTGGGCGGCATGTATCCTGTATCAGTCAGTTTCTTACTCTCGGTGCTGGCTACAGGAGTGAGTTCAGTCTGTGAACATTCCTCTTCTGGACACTTACTTAACTGTGCACTTTTCTGTGTATGTGTTATACTGAAACTGAAAGTTTACACAGCAAGAGAGGGAGGAGGAAAGGGCCTGCTACAGAAGAAATGTATCTTTAAGATTCAGACACAAATTCTCCAGATTTGAACACAATTTCTGCCGTCCACTGCTGCAGACTCTTACTGATAATTCAGGTCCAGAAGGACGCCAGTTGGCTCAAAGTTACACAGCCAAGTAATGGTGAACGGCTTCCGAGCCCTGTCTTCTCTCCGC